>OU015490.1:64995935-65405935 GCA_907164885.2 Dolomedes plantarius
TTTAATTAAAAGAAATCAGCTAAAAATAATTAAAAGTAAATATTCGAATAATTAATCGAACTTTAATATGTTCTAGAGGAAAAATTCCCAGTCAAAATAAAATCAGAGATATTAATGGCGGCAAAGTTTTTTATTTTACAAAACAAAAAGGCTGCAAAATCCGTTTAGGGCTATTAAGAGAACACGTGCAGGGTTCTGTATCCTCCTTAAATTTAACTATAGGTTATAACTAATTTTTAAGTGATAATTACATTTTTACCATGTTTTTATTAACTCGCTTTCTTGTTTGTTTGCGTGTATGTCCCGTACAAATCTTGCAATCGATTTTTAACTAACTTCCCGACTAGCTAGACATTTGAAACTTTTACAATAGCTCAGAACACGATGACAATGCATTATTTTAATACTTTTAGCCATCGTTAAGCAGCATTGAATTTTTTTTCGGTTAGTTTTGTTTCGTAAACTGGTGCAGCCATCTATCGGCCGGGACAGGAACGAAAAGTTAAACGCAAGTTAACTGCCAATTAACTTCATTATTTTCTTTCAAGTTGATGAGATAATTCATCATAAAAATTTTTAAAAAGTATTTATTAATACATAGAATTGTCAAGTTTATATGATTTTACAGAAAATTTAAAAACATGGTATATAAAAAGTTCTTTTTATCTTGTAATTATTTTTAAATGAGTTAGACGAAATTTTCGGTTCTCCGAAAAGTATGCTGCATGATATATTGCAATATCGTATCTAAGTGCAAATAAGTCTGCTAGGCAAAAGTCCCGTTGATTTCGCTCAGCTCAGTGTTAACCTATGTAGAATATATTTTCAATGATTTTGAACTTGGATTTAAAGTTTACTGGGTGGCCCGTGTGACCAATCGCATGCGATTAAAATACGATAAACTATATAGCGAGGTTGGTGGTGTGTAGTAGGATGAAAGAAGAACCGGTTCATTAGGAGCAATTGTTTAATTCTCAAATAACAATAGAGCGAAAGGATAATACAAAACCAATTACAAAACGCCTTTGGCCACAGTATTGGAGGTGAAGCGTAAGATAAAACAGGGGAACATGAGATATGTATACGTCAAAACACCTTTGTAGACAATATTAAAAGTTAAATATGATACAAACTCGTGGAAAATGTGATATTTACATTACAAAACCTCTTTGTGCACACGATTTGACCATGCCGTTTCGACGCATCCAGTGAAAACTTTAGAGCCAAGAGTCAATTTTTCACTTCGATTTTTAAAGAAAGAATACAATGTGTCATTCTGAATTAACAATTCGTCAGAAGCGGAGAACTTAATCTTTAAAATTGTACATCATTTATAATTTTGGTTAAGTTTGAAGGGAGAGAAAGGGATCGACACAAAAAAATCACCTTCTAGAAATAATATATATGATTTTTCCATGCAAAAAGAATAATGTACACCTACGCGGATGTTGCCAATAAAGAAACTAATTAATGAAATCACAGAATGATAATAAAAGCAAACGATTTTTTAAATTTAAAAGTTCAGTGTGATTGATAATGGTAAAATAATAAAAAAAGCTAGCGTGCGCGCCATCCAGGGAAGGAAAAATTGTTTATAATATTTATACTTCGATTTTTAAACAAACAATAAGATGTGTAATTCTAAATTAACAATTCGCACGAAGAGGGGATCTTAATCTTTAAAATTGTATCTCATTTATCGATTTTGGTTAAGTATGAAAGGAGAAAAAGGGATAAAACAAAAAATCACCTTTTAGAAAAAATTTATATAGATAGATTTTTTTTTTTTTTTTTTTTTTTTTTAAGTGTACTCCGTTATAGAGAGCCCGAAATTCTTTATTCGGGTGTTTTTTTTTTTTCCCCTTCTTTCAGAGAAACGCAAATATTTTTAAAGAAGTATTCGAGGGGAAAATGCGGTACACCCTGTTTTAAACGCACATGTGAACAAGTTAGCAGAATAAAAAAAAAATCTTTATCTATTACGGCACACAGTTTTTTAAACAAATCTCTAAATCCAAGTCGACAATCATGGGGAAACATTTCCTCCATAGGTTAACAGTGAAAAGAGCGAAACCTATATGGCTATTACCCAGGTGCCTTTAAACAGCGAACCAATCACTGGAAAGTTAAAATCAACCATTAAACTTTTCGAAATTTTTTCAATCTGAAGTTTTTCAGAGCATTTCTAAATCAAGATGATTAATCGGGTTTTCCGTCCGTAATTCATTTAACCTCGTTCCCCTCAGCAATGAAAGGGAGATTTTCGAGACAAATTTTATTAATTTCCTTGGATACAAGCCAGCTGCATAGAGTGCAGAGCGTGCACAATGCTATGTCGTCAATCTCACTACTTCAGAAGAAAATGCGGCGCTGGAAAAAATAGAGCTTTTAAAAAAATATATACTAAGCAAAAATTTCGGCATAGTCTCTAAAAGTGCAGCCACTTTAACTTTTTGAAAATTCTAATGCGCTGGAAACACCGAAGTGAACGATGGTTTTGTAAAAGTGTTCATGGTTATGTAAAAGTGGTTAGGTGAAAGTTGATTAAATTTAGGAATACCGGCCAAAAACCGCCGATTTAATTATTAAAGTTGTTCTTTTGTTTGCTGTTTACCACAGGGGACACTTGTCAATGAAGACAGTCGCAATTTAATCCCGATAATCATAGGTGAACCAACACACCCCCTGGGGTTTCCTCCATTTTGACAGGGCACACCCAGGATCGATCTGGAGGGATCGTATCTTCTCTCACTCTCTCTGACATTCAACATGGACATTCCGGTCTACAGATTTGACGTGCCCTTATCAGGCCTAGACACGAAGGTACTGAATGGCGCTCGTCGGGATTCGAATTCAGCACTCCCTGTCCCAAGGCTAACGCGCTACCACTTGGCTACCTCGGGCCCTTAATTTTTAAAGTAAACGGTATAGCAAATATCAAAACAACTTTGAACTGAATTGGCATACAACTTGGAAGGTGTATGGAGTGCAAGCTAACAACAGTGGTAACGGCTGTTTGTAAGAGCCGGGGTTCGAACTAACGACCCCAGACTTCGAGGCCGGTATTCTACCAATTGAATTACCTCGGAATTGAGTTACAATGTTCTTTCAATGATTTGTTAATGTCTCACAGTTGCCAAATTATTGGAAATTATGGTAATTTGTAATGATTTATCAAAATCGACTCTCAAATGACTCATCAAAATCAGCTTATTGAAAATTTAATTACAAGAGAAATTTGCTATTAAAACGATATTACATCGAATATAACTTAAGTGAATTAAGCGAAATTATTTGTGATTGGATAAAAAAATTAAATTAATTATTAAATATATATATATATATATATACCCACTTGATCGAGATTTTAAATACGTTACTGATTAAATTCGTTACACCTCCTTCCGCAATACAAAATTTGGGAACGCATTGCTATATTTCTTGTTTTATTGGAAATTTGGCATAAAGGTAAATCAGTCAACGAGTTAACAGTAGTCCCTTAATTCTGATGAAGTTTTGAATATAGGATAATATTGCTGTTATTCTAAATAATTCTCGTCGTCGGCAGAGAGCCAATAAAAATATTTAATAAATGTCGGTAATTATTGCAAGTAATTATTGATAAAAAGTTTCAACACAGGAAATCGCAATACTAAATATAGTAGAACAATGTTTAGATTTTACGAAAAATTACTGTTAGTTTAATCCTTTATTCTGATTAGCAAAACGGCAACATAAAATTATGAAATAACTGATTTGTTGAAGAAATTTTGCTATTAAAACCTAACAACAATAAAAAATGCGATATAAACTTAATATACAAGCCTAAAGTATTACATTTAATTCTTTACTTAAATCGGCAAAGAGAAACGCCGTAAAATGATGAATTAAGGACGGAATTAATAGGAAAGATTTACTTTAACTTTGTTATATCAAATGTAAACACTCGTCAAAGTATGCTGGAATAAAAACCTCTCACACACACGCAAGCACACAGAATGTAATCCTTCATTTTAATAAGGATGGAGAACAATTTAAGATGGTTAAGCTACTAACTAAATAATGGAAGAAAAAAACTGCTGAAACTACAATATTATAGAACTAAGGCGCCACTGCTGACAGACAGATTTGCGTTTCACTTTTTTTTTTTCCAAGCACGCCAAAATTTCTAAAGTAATATGCCTTGGCGACATTGAAGAAATGAAAAAAAAAAACAGAAATGAAACAGTATAGCAGTGCCTTAACGACGTTTTACAGAGGAAGAAAAAATAATTAATTTAGTCAATAGCACTTTAGTGCGGATTTAAAATCTCTAACCGGGTATTTTTATAGTTTGTACTGTAATAGCACTAATGTGCCATTGTTATCACTTTGACGGATTTGTGTTTCTGCCTTTTTTTCAAGTTCGCCAAAATAATCAATAAAACAAGTTTCATAGCAGAGCCTTGGCAACGTTTGACACGGGTATTTTTTAAAAAAAGACGCAATATAGAAGTGCTTGGAGACATTTTACAGATGAATTTATTTAAAAAAAAAAAGACGTAATATAGCAGTGCCTTGGCGACGTTTAACACAGGAATTTAAAAGAAAGGAAAGAAGTACTATAACAGTGCCTTGGCGATATTTAACAGAGGAAAAAAGAATAGCTTAATGAATAAAACCTTGATAGTTCGAACTCGAATCGAGTTTTTTTTTTAATTGTTTGTGTTTTATTAGTTCTGAGGTGGGATTGTTATCACTTTCGCGGATTTATCGTTTGAGTCTTTTTTAAATTCGCCAAAATTTTCATAAAACAAGAGATTTAGTAAAGACTTGGAGACGTTTAAAAGGGGGAGAAAAAACAAGTTTGGAATTTTTTTTTCAATTCAGTTCAGCTACTTTAATGCCAAGCTGTAAGGCTAATGCTTATGGTGATTGAGAATTTAGGTGATTATGTACGTTACTACCTTGAAACAAGACTGGAGATATTTACATGCATTCAAACACTTCTATCGTCTATAAATCATTCATATAAATATTACTCAATATCGCACGTGCTCTAGATCCCATATCGACTCACAACTTTCGAAAATATAATTTCGATTCTGCATTGTCGACTCATTGTACGATCGTATGTAAAAATGCTTTGTTAAAAAGAAAAAGAAAAAGCTAAATTTGAAATTTGGAATGTGATGAAAAATTTACGTGTTCAACGCAAATGAACGGACCCTGTCAATATACGTGACAAACAATTGCGTGCAGTTAAATATGCGATGCATGGCGTAAAGTTGGCACGCGTGCCAAATCATAAGCCAGTTTTTGCTCTTAAATTAGATAAATAACCGTGGCGTAAAATATTATAAAAAACTCATTCTTTCTCACGTAACTTTTTTATTAGACACGAATTTTCGGGTCAAATAATATAAAAAAGGTTAGTCAAGATATACACACTTTAGAAAACTATTGCAATTTTTTTTGTCAAAAATAAAAGTCTACCAAGAACAAACATACATATATACACATTTTATATACAGACATACATACAGTGAAACTGTTCGACGCCATATTTTGTTCAGATGTTATTCAAGACTCCACAAATCCAATCAATGTTACAGAAAAAACCTCTTTTGAGGCGGCCACCTCTCATATCGACCACTTTTTTTCGGAACCATAACTAGCCGACATAAAAAAGTTTCACTGTATATACTGTTACGAATTTTACGAGTCTATGGTAATCTAGCCAAATATGAGAGTAATCGCCAAATTGGCGACGAATTGCTGAAGAATTTATTCTGTAAATTCTACAGGCGCATACACAAATTCAAACAGAAAACACGTAACAACTGTCTTTTATACAGCAGAAAACTCTAAAAACACAAGTCAGAATACCAGTCTTAAATACAATACACGCCTAACGCACTTTCAACACATTCAATTCTCAGTAGAAAAGAACTGGGTTCCAATACCAATGTCAGGTATATTTATAGACTTCCAAAGCGCCCCCTATCGGTCAGTCTGCTAGATATCTCTAGAAGCTTTCAGAAAGGTCTAGACGTCAAGTTGGTGACCATTTGGTGCCATATTGCCAAATTGGCGACCAAAGTCACTAAATTCATCGCCAATTTGACGATAACTCTCATATTTGGCTAGATTACTATAGACTCGTAAAATTCGTGACATTACATTCCGGAAGACATGTGATTCAGACATGTGAACACACATACGAAAGCACCTGAAAGTTTTAAATGACTAGTGCATCACTAGTCATAAATCTTTGGATTTTAAGGGATTAGTAGTATCTTTGGATTAGTAGTTCTAATTTCAATAACGCAATCACCAAGACATCATAATTTCAAACTTCTCAGATTGGCTGGTTGGTTTGGAATGTTACAGTCATCTTTTTGCACCGCTAATGTGATCGGGACGTACACTGTCAAACCAATAGCGAACCAGCGATCTAGCCATGCCCGAACGTCTTTGAAGTTCAATAGTCCACACAACTTTCCCTTAAAAACTGAAAGTTCGAGAAAGCTTTTATTACTTATAGATTTAGCATGCTTCCATTCTTCGAAGAAAGTTTGAAAAGACCACTACAGATGCGAGCAGACACAGAGATTAGAAATAAAGTGTCCATTTGAGAAGCGAAATCAAAAGTATCAGTTATTTGTCTATTATAGAGGGGAAAAGATCGCAGGTCGCATTTTCGGACAAGTTCTTCGAGTGTACTTGCTTAAAGTCGAAAATATTTTCTGCATGAAACAAGATTGTGTACCGACTGAAATAAAGAATCGAGGGGGAAAATAATTTGTTCCACGTTACTTTTTGAATAACGTTAAGTTGCTATTTTATCGCTTACCAATTTAAACTATAACGAAAATGCCCAGGTTCATTCTTGTAGACTGAAGCTTTTCGATCTAAAGACCAGAGAAAGCATTGCTCTTTAATGGATTCCGAGCCATTGTAATATTTTTGGAAATGAGCAGGCAGATAATGAGCTAGCCAACGCTGGATCTCTTATGGCCCAGCTTGATTTTCCTCTGCCTCTGCGAAATACTTAAAGAATTATTTACAATAAAATGAAAGCTAATAGAATATCCTTATATGTTGATACAGCTGTCGATAAGAGGTGGAAAATCATGTTCAACAACAGTAATAAAAACCCTAGTTCCTTGCCTCGGTCTGTTGGAGTCACTTGCTTTCGTATGACAACTGGACATGATCAAATACAAACACATTCGCATCGGATAGGCATTCAGCTTGTAGCCCTCTGTGCCGCGAGGGTGATTTGGACGGTGACCACCTCAAGAACTGCACCATTGTTTAAAAGTTTATTACAGACAACTCTATGGAGGCTAACTTTATCTCTCGCTTTTCTGCTTCTTCATCTTTATATTGGGCTGCTCGTCGACTGGTGGCAAAAATGCCGCAGAGAGCATTGGAATTTTAAAAAAAAAAAATTTTTTAAATTATGCTACGGAGACATGCCTCCAATTGGAGTATAAAGCGTATTTCGCACGGAACATTTTTTTAAAAAATCCCAACTAATAGGTAAAAAAACATTTTGCAAACTGTCGGTGTCCCAAACAACAATGGAGAAAGGAAACAAACACATAGGATTACTTCCATTCCTTGGGAACGGAAGCGAGCCCTTTTTCCACTGAGCTGCTATTGTTATCACTCAGACAGATTTGCGATTCTGCCTTCATCAAGTTCGCCAAAATTTCCAGTAAAACGAGTAATACAGTAATGCTTTGGCGACGAGGAGGAAAAAAGGTGAATTCAATCAGTAACACTTTGGTGCGTATTTAAAACTTCAAACCGAGTTATTTTTATTTATAGTTTTTCTGGATATAGTCACTTCTGCCACCTCCGGTTGTTAAAATTATTTAAGAGTAACCCTTTGCAGTCTTGTTTCTATAAATCATCAAAAAACGAATGTTTCTAATCGTTAGTTCCTTACAATCGCAAAGTGATCCGTTATCATATTTAGCTCGTCCAATCGTTTATTAATGCCGTGTAATAACCCTATTGGATTCGCTCACTTCAATGTTAACCTATGGAGAAAATGTGTCTACTATTTTCAGCTACATAAATGACGATAATCCAATAAAAATGGTATTTTCAGAGAGCCTGAACTTTTCTACACCTTGAAACAGTATTAATTTTAGAATTTCGTCCACCAAAGATATTTAGGAGCGTTTAAAACACGCTATACCAGATTTTTCCCCGAATAATTTAAATTTTAAAATATTTTCTTTTTTTCTTTTTTTTTCAAACGAAAAATGTTTCAAGGTGTAAAATTTCATTCTCTATTACGCAGTACAATTAAAATAATTACAAGATAAAAAGAACTTTTTATATACCATGTTTTTAATATTTTCTGTTGAATCATATAAACTTGACAATTGTATGTATTAATAAATACTTAAAAAAAAATTTTTGATGAATTTTCCATCAACTTGAAAGAAAATGAAGTTAATTGGAAGTTAACTTGCGTTTAACTTTTCGTTCCCGTTCCGGCCAACAGATGGCTGCACCAGTCTACAAAACAAAAATAACTGAAAATAACTGAAAATTAATTTAATTCTGCTTAAAGATGGCTAAAAGTATTAAAAAAAAGCATTGTCATCGTGTTCTGAGCTATCCTAAAAATGTCAATTGTCTAGCTAGGAAGTTAGTTAAAAATCGATTGCAAGATTTGTACTGGACAAACACACACGCAAACAAACACACATACATGAAAGCAAGTTAATAAAAGCATGGTAAAAATCTTTAAATCCGAAGTCGGCAATCCTTGAAAAAATTTCCTCCATATAAATTTTCGTCACCACATTGAGGTGAGCGAATCCAACAGGGATAGTACCTAGCAGCCTTAAGAGACATTTGGGAATTGTCCACATACTTAGAAAAAAAAAGTTATATTTCATACGAAAGAAATTTTTAACATTGTTTTAACTAACAGTTCTATTAAATATATGAACAACTAGAGAATAACAGTACCAAAAATGAAGGTTATACGACAGGCCGCTCATTCGAATTTTGGGTATTTTGATTTTGGTACAAGTTTCCAAAATTCTAGCGAAAAGCCGCCAAAGAAAGTCATAAAAAAGCCTCAATTTAGCCACCCAAGGTTTATATCCTCAAACCAGTTTATTTTCAATTTATTTATATCACAAAAACAAACTCATATTTCCAAGCTGTAGCAATGCGAATAAATGTTTCTATAGTATACCAATCTCGTGAGACGGAAAGAACAACTCGAAAAGTTCCGCAAAGAGAAAAGAAAAAAATTAAATGACGTGTCTACAGCAGACTTCCCATCGTATCCTTTCCGCGAAACCGAATATTGGATATATCCGGTCAGAGTGAATAAATCCATCCAAAGAGGACAGATATATAAATATCGAGGTATCGACCGTTTGCCCAGCTGAAGTGATGCATGGGGCCCGGAAGCACTTTCGCTTTGCCTTCGATTCACCTCCGGCGCCCCACATTTTTGCCCGCCCATAAATTATGCCAAGGTATGAAAAGGGTTGAGAACCAGGTGGACGCTTTCCCTGGCTGCTGGCTGTTCGACGTCCCATCCCGAAAGTATGTGGGAAAGAAATGGAGAGTGAACTGCGTGACAGTCGCATATTTTATCCCTTTCATTTCGCCGTATTTTAACTCCAGATTGGCTATTAAATGGAGTCGCGTGATAGATAAACTGGGTCTTCGCTTTGAACGGGAAAGGAAGACTCATAAACCATCTCTTCAGATCGGAAGGTGCTCCGTGAATCCAGACTGGCGTTCACACGTAACTTTTCAGAATTTCTCAAATGCGAGAACGTGAGAAATGTGCTAGTTGGATCCCGACTAGTGTTCGCGCGTAACTTTTCCGAATTTCTCAAATACAGGAGCAAAAATTTCCTAGATTTGCATCTAACCCGCTCTCTTAAAAATGCGTTCCGTGAATCCAGACATGTGGTCCACACGTAACTTTTCAGAAATTCTCAAATGCAGGTGTGAAAATTTCCTATATTTACATCTAAATTGCTCCACGTGTTTCTCTAGATTTTGTGTTACACCAGATGAGCTGTGATCCAATAGATATGCCCCTATTTAAGGGTTTTAAGCAATTCAAAGCAATTGAATAGAACTTCGACAGTGGACCTAAATGAAGTTTTATGCTGAGACAGAATAATTAAACATTGCAATCCATTTTATTCATAAATCATGGATTAAATGATGATGAACGTCATGATAAATTCCTTATTTTGAGCAAAAAATTAGTCATGATCAGAAAGAAATAATTGCTCTAAACTCAAAAAATGCCTTTGAAAACATCATTTCAGTGTGATTTACCATCTTTAAAAGATATTTTCAAAATTTCCCTCAGCTTAAATCTACATAGTACGCTCCCCCACCTCTCCACTTGACGAATTGATGCACAAAAGAAAATAGATTTGCTTGATACAAAAGACTCCTCTTTCTGCCGACAGATGGCAGCAATGATATTTAAAATGACCCCGCTATCTTTCATCTAAATTTAATAATGATGACAAAAAAATTTCAAAAATTCCCGTACCTTAATAACTCTAGGGTTAAACGAAACTTGTTTTATCCTAAGGGTACCATATTCATGCAAATAAGGTAACATATTCCCCTGATTTAGTTTTTACGTGATATGTAGGCACAACTAATCATACCAATAAGATATAACAAAAAAATAATCTAAACGATTAACCAGCTAGAACGGTACATGTCTAAAAAAGGGCACACAATTAAATTAAAAAAGGAATCATTTCAGTAATTGAATCTTCTTTCCAAAAAATACGATTGGCGATAAGTTTTTTCACATTTTATTCGTTAGGGTGCTATATTTCCTTAAGTCGCATAGAGCATTTAAAAAAATTAAAAACCTTGAAAAATCTGTTTTGAGAAAAACAGATTTAAAGTTTATTACTACACTTACCTTTCTTACTTACTTCGTAGAAGCATCATAAATGATTTTTTACTTGAAAAAGAAAAAAAAAAACTATTTTGGTACTTTTCTCCTAAAGAAATATATATTTTTTTACAATAACACAATCAATATTGCAATGAAAAAGATTTGCTCAAATAGAGGTCCACGGTCCCCTTAAAGTTTTTTTTAAAATTGTAATCCGTAATAGAGAAAGATTTTTTTTTTTTTACTCGGGTATACTTTTCTTTTCGGGTATACTTTTTAAAAGATACTGAAATAATATATTTAAATTTCAATTAATCGCGGGGGAAATGTGATTTACTGAGATTTAATTGCACATAATATATCCTTTGGTGTACGAAATTTATAAAATATAGTTACGAATTTTACAAGTCTGTTGTAATGTAGCCAAATATGAGAGTTATCGCCAAATTGGCGATCGATTTGGTGACTTATTTTGATCACCAAATTTGGCGATATGGCGCCAAATGGTTGCCAACTTGCCGTCTAGACCTTTCTGGAAGCTCCTAGAGATATCTAGCTGGCCGACCGATAGGGGGGCTTTGGAAGTCTATAAATATACCTGACAATGGCATTGGAACTCAGTTCTTTTCTACTGAGAATTGAATGTGTTGAAAGTGCGTTAGGCGTGTATTGTATTGAAGACTTTGGTATACTGACTTGTGTTTTTAGAGTTTTCTGCTGTATAGAAGACAGTTATTACGTGTTTTCTGTTTGGAATTATGTATGCGCCTGAAGAATTTACAGAATAACAGATTTTATTTTGTGTGCACTTTCTGAAGAGATTTTATTCAATCCTAACGAACCCAGGGAAAACGGAACAATATATAATTCTTTACCTATTACGGAGTTCAAGTTTACAAAAAAAAAAAAAATAAATAAATAAATAACGCTTTAAATCCAAGTCGACAATCATTTGTAAAAAATTTCTCCACAGGTTAGCACTCAGTTGAGCGAACCCAATAGGGCTAAACACAGCAGTCGTCGCAGCAATAAAAGTCGCGATGGGGAGAAAATTACATGCGTAAGAGTGCACATACACATTCATTATCAACGCATTTTCTCGAAATGCAACAATTACTGGTCCATTGATCTGAACGGAACCTACTGTGCGGAATAACGATACTCACAACGCGGTGTTGGGAGACAGCAATTAAGTGTGATTACGCAAGGGCGAAAAACAACTCTATCTCGCACCTCTCATTTCTTTCATTACGATAATATGATGATAAGTACGCTTGAGTAACAATTTAAGTTCGTTTCGCAGCATAAAATTTTCCTCGAACACAGCAAATATGATGTATTTAGAAAGAGGATCCGTGTAGTACAATAATTAGCAGATATTTGTCAAATGGCTGAAGTTAGAGGAGATGCATCGACTGACTTCGCAGATCTTTAGGCCGTCTGCACACGGAGCAACTCAAAAGAAACTGATAACGGACTCCAATCACAAACCAGTCCATGATGAGTCGTAACCTATGTAATTGAATGGAGCCACGCACACGGCGCAACTGGTTACAAACTCGTCAACGACGTCGTTGGATTGGAGTCCGTTATCAGTTTCTTTTGAGTCGCTCCGTGTGCAGACGGCCTTAATCTCACTGTTAAGCTCACTGGGTAGCAGCCACATTGGATACACCCTGCTCACCGTTAAGACTGCTGTGTACTAACCCTATTGGATTCGCTTACCTCAATGTTAACCTATGGAGAAAATGTGTCTACTATTGACAGTTACATAGTTGCTGATAATCCAATAAAAATGGTATTCACAGATAGCCTCAGCTTTTCTGCACCTTGCAACGGGATTCAGTTTATAAATTTCGTCCCCCAAATGAAGGGATGAGCGTTATAACACACTATACTAGAGTTTTTCCCCGAATAATTTAAATTTTAAAATATTACTTGCATTTTTTTTTTCAAATACTAAACATGTCCCAACTTATAAAAATTTCTCTATTACGGAGTACAATTATTACAAAAATTCTTTAAATACCAGTCGGCTATCCTTGGACACATTTTCTCCATAGGTTAATATAGAGGTGAGCGAATCGAATAGGGTTAATACACCCTATTCGATTCGCCTTAACCTATGGGGGTGGGGGGAACTTTCCAATGACTGTCGACTTGAGTTTTTTTTTTTTTTTTTTTTTTTTTTTTTTTTTTTTTTTTTTTAAATATACTACATTAGGGGGTGAAATTTAATTTTTTACTTCAATACCCTTTTCATTCTTTAAAAGGATCGTAAAAAATATTTTAAAATTTGAAATTGAAAAAAAAAACCTTGAAATACAAGCCGACAATCACTGGAAATTTTGTTCTCTATAGCTTGATATTAGACTGAGAAGAATCCAACATGGCTCCTACCCACAGCCTCGTGGTACGGGAGAATTTTCTCAGCAGTAATTTTCAAACC
Organism: Dolomedes plantarius; assembly: GCA_907164885.2. NCBI lineage: Eukaryota > Metazoa > Arthropoda > Arachnida > Araneae > Dolomedidae > Dolomedes > Dolomedes plantarius. The sequence goes on from OU015490.1 coordinate 65,009,294, forward strand.
ACAGATGAGCATTAAAAAAAAAATATCTTTATACGCGATGCCTGTTTTAAAACTTTAATATTTTCCATAAATAATTTTTAGTGAACATTTAACATTAAATTATTTATCCGTATCGCTACAAATTAAAAATGAAAAAAATGAAAATAAAACAAAAAAGAATTAAAAAACAAAAAACTCGCGCACTGCATTCAAAAAATCTATTTTCATATGCAAGAAGACGAAATTCAAAAATCTGCATTGGCTAATCTACGATAATCAATTTATGAGAAGAAAATTCCCCACAGCGTAACACTGGGATTGAAAATTTACGACAGCAACTGATGCCACTCCTCTTAAAAGGGAAGCTTATCTGAATTCAACGGCAACCGGATTCCCACATAAATAGCTCCTAATGACAACAGCAGAGTTCTGCATGAGGTAATATTTGCACTTCAGTAACGTACACGTTTCTTAAATCAGTGCTTTGTAAGCTACTTGTTTTATTTAATAAATACTGCTATTTTTTCCCAGAAAGATGACCCGCATCAGTGCTTTAAAAATGAGGAAAAAGAAAAAACCTTTCATGAATATTGTTTAATTTCCCAAAAGGAAAAACATCAGTAATACTGATTAAAGCTCTGAATTACGGTATATTTAATATCGATAACGAGTTTAACATGAGTTTTAACTGTAACCGTTCTTTAATAAGGGCACTTATCCCATCGAAATCTCCTCTCCTCTACCCACTATAACCAGTCAAGAAGACCTGAAAGACATCCATAAATATATCCATAAATATTTAGCTTCTTAATGAACTCTTATTTTTACAGAGAACTCGCTTATAACGAACCCCGTTTTAATAAAAACCCGTTTAGAGAGAAATTAGGAAAACAATGACTGGTTCAATATGACAATTATTCGATATTTGTACTCTAATGTTCTGTATACTTTAAACTAAACTCGGTTATTGCGGACAGAAATCGGATTAAGCGAGAAATATTTTACTAGTATTGCTTTCTCAAAAAATTTTATTCGATAAAGTTAACTACGATGAGTAGTCAGCCACTATAAGAATTCGTAACACGTGCGCGAGAACTTTTATTTCAAGGGAAGGCGAAAGGGAATTTAGAAGCTGGATAATCGATAACTGCACGTTCTTGCTCCGCTCGCGTCCTGTATTTGTTATGCTAACAACTTTAGAGTTTTTCTGGACAATGTCGAAAGGTTTATAGATCGAAATATATATATATATATATATATATATATATATATATATATATATATATATATATATATATATATATATATATCGATCGAATATATTTATGTCATTTATTCGAATGAATGAATATATATATATATATATATATATATATATATATATATATATATATATATATATATATATATATATATATATATATATATATTCTTTCCTGTATTTGTTATGCTGACAACTTTAGAGTTTTTCTGGACAATGTCGAAAGGTTTATAGATCGAAATATATATATATATATATATATATATATATATATATATATATATATATATCGATCGAATATATTTATGTCATTTATTCGAATGAATGAATATATATATATATATATATATATATATATATATATATATATATATATATATATCGATCGAATATATTTATGTCATTTATTCGAATGAATGAATATATATATATATATATATATATATATATATATATATATATATATATATATATATTCATTCCTGTATTTGTTATGCTGACAACTTTAGAGTTTTTCTGGACAATGTCGAAAGGTTTATAGATCGAAATATATATATATATATATATATATATATATATATATATATATTAATTAAAGTGAGACAAATAAAAGCAGGAAAAATGTCTAAGGTCTTGTTCACATTGCTTAAAAAGCAGAGCATCAGCATCACTCTCATCGAAGAATTGTTAACCAATCACAGGCCTTCAAACAATTAGCCACGAAACTCTGGTCATTGGATTGGTAAAAAATCTGGGATTGGTAAAAAATAGTTCGATGCAAGCTGACGCCTCGCTTCGCTCCGGAAGGAAAATGAACGAGGCTTTTATCAGCAGGAAATATGAATCCATGCTTTACTCTACGATCTGAACGCTGTTCAAGAACAAAGGAAAATTAATGTAGCATTGAATGAAAGAAAAGAAAAAAAGACCGTAAGGAAAGAAAAATATACATGAAGAATTCGGATGAGGCATTGATAAAATAGATCGACGAAAAATAGCAGACGAAAATGACAATGAAAAAGCACAAAGCAAATTACACGTCTCATTCTTGTACCCAATGAGGAATAAATAGTAAGCATTGAAAATATCTTTTTTTTTTTCCCAAACCTAGATTTTACGAAAGCTCGGCTATAAGAAGCAAAAGTATTGGTCCCTTTTGTGATCGTAATGAGTGAGCTCGTCTAGAACAGATTAACTGTATTATTAACACACAACATAAAGGGTTTTTTTTTTCTCTCTCCGAAAGCGAGTCAGGGTTGGTTAACTGGGCCAACCTAATTTACAAACAGCCAAACAGCTTGGCCAAACAGTTGACACGCAAGGAAGAAAAGCCGACCCTAATGAATTCCATTTAAAGAAATCACACAAAAAAGTTGCTTTTCAAAATCTGTTTAAAATTTATGTTCTGATATTTATAAATTTTTAATAGATTTTTTTAACGTAGGATTACGTTCCCCCATAACGGTCCTTCGGAAAGCAAATTTTCAGACCTAAAACCGTCCGTCGTCGCGAGTTATAATTTTGGCAGCACGCTAAACCCAATCCGTATCGCTTGAGCAAGCACTAAACAGTTAAAGAGAAAAGTACCAAAATGCGTCAAAATTTTGACATATATATATATGTAAGCACATATATACATAACACATACATGCATATATATACATACAAAAGAGGTAAGCAACGATAAGTAATCCTACGTTAATAACCCGCGGTAGTTTCGTTAAAAGAGACTATCTGATTTTCTTTTTTTTTTTAAATCTATATTCAATTGCTTTTTTCCACATACTATTTCCAAATATAGGTACCGTATTATTTGGACTCTAAAACGCACCTATTTCTTTTAAAAAATCGACTTAAAATTGGGGTGCGTCTTATAATCCGAAGGTAACATTAAAATAAAATGAATATTTCATTATATATTATAGTTATTACATATATTTTATATATACTACTATATTATTTATTATATTTCTGTGCTCAGATGGCAAAATGCCTTAAGAAACTTTTCTTTAAAAATATTGAGTTTTTCACATTCCGGTTTCTCGTTCGCCGATATTTTCTATTTACTGTAACTACTGTTAGTAATAGCCAACTATTAATACATATAAAAATGCAATATAATACAAATATAAAAAAATTTATGATTTTTTATGACATCTTGAATCTTAGAATTGCTGTCACGTAAATTTCTTATATACATTTATTATATATTATAAATATTTTATATATATTAATTATTAGCTTTATTATATGTATTTTAACTATATATATTTTTATCTTTATTTAGTAAGAAATTGAAAATATCTTTGTTTACCTAACAAAATATTCTTTTCTAAAAATCCTCCCATAAATTAGAGGTGCGTCTTATGGTCCGAAAAATACGGTAATATTTTTTAAATTTGAATTACTCGTGGGGGGGGGGGGGGTATACCGTGTTTTAAATGCACATAATTTCTTTTGGTATATGAAATTTCTAAAACGAATAAGATAGAAGTGTAGAAAAAAATTTCAGGTAGTCTCCTCTAACGAAACTACCGAGGGTTATTAACGTAGGATTACATATCATTGCTTACCGCTTTTGTATGCATATATGTATGTATGTATTATATATATATATGTATGTATGTGTTATATATATATATATATACACATGTATGTATATACATATATGTATGTCAAAATTTTGACACATTTTGGTACTTTTCTGTTTAACTGTTTACTGCTTGTCCAAGCGATACAGACTGCGTTTGGCGCGCTGCCAAAATTATAACTCGCGAGGTATGGACGGACGGTTTTAGCGTCTGAAATTTTGCTTTCCGGAGGACCGTTATGGAGGAACGTAATCCTACGTTAAAATTTCTTTCCCTATCACGATCATTAGAAAAATTTATTCTACAGGTTAACATCCGAGCTCAGCGAATCCATTATGACTACTAACAAGCGACCTTAAAAACCTACGCTCTATTACAAAACTTCCGACGGGATAATCTAATCAATTATTTTCATATTAAATCATGCTATACTTTCCTGATGTAGAAATAAATATTCACTGCACACAACAAACACAAACGTATTATTAAAAAAAAATAATAGTAATAATAAAAGTTCAAAAACACCGCCAGTAAATTACAATTGTAGATGTTATCCTACGCAAAACCGTTAGCGATAACAGATGTTCCAAAATTCACACAATATCTCATAAAAACATTCCAGTGGCAATGTCACACACCGGAAACCCAGATGAGAAAAGAATAACAGAGGAAAAAAAGGGGGAAAGGGGACAGAGCTGTCTCTTGGAAGTTTTATGTTTACATCTACAGGACCTGTTTTCTACACGTAAAATATATTTAAAACAATCTACTCCGCAAGTTTTGTAACTGAAGAAATGGGACAAGATAACCATCTTTTGTTTACTGGTATAATAGGTGGCATTCATTCTTTCCTCGCAATCGCGAAACACCGAGTAATGCATTCGCAGTTAAACTGGATCGAAAGTATTTTGCCGATACGTTAAAAATATTTTAAAATGCAAAAAATAAAATGTTCAAAATGGTGAAACATTACTCAAGGAATAGATAACAAAGATAAGGTTGAAGTTCACTATCAAACCTTTAATTTTCGTTTTAGGAATAAGAGATTTAAACAGACTGGAGAGTAGTATTTATGCCAGGTGTGGCCAAGATAAACAGAGTTAAGATCCATTTGGGAATGCTTACATACTTAAAAGACCCCAAAACAACACCAAAAAAAAAAGGGGGTTATATTTGGCTATGGAAAAAATTTTAGGCGTTGTTTTTTCTAATGTTTTTATTAAATGTATCACTCTCCAGTTGCGACAATAATGATTATATCAAAATCAGTGGTTCTTAACCGGGGATGCGAGCATCCCTCGGGGTGCGAGAGAAGGTTCTAAATTTTTAATGAAAATTAAAAATTGAGTAAATCATTTGATGGATACTTTTACACGGTAAATATAAGCAGAATTAATAGATGGATACTCAATCCATTGTTGTTTGACCTAAATTCAATGGACGACAACGTTTTATTAAAAGACGATCTTAATCGCAATACGAGCTAATGCACGTATTGAAATGGAATTGGACTTACTGTAGATCAGTTCTGGTGTACGCAGTTAAAACTTTATCCAGAATTGGCAAAAGCAGCATTAGAGACACTTTTACCATTTGCCGCCACTTACCTCTGTGAAATGAGTTCTTCATCACTTTTGCACATCAAAACAAAAGGTAGAAATCGCTTAAATGCATCTGATGAATTACGTGTGGTTCTTTGAAAAAAAAAAGACCCTCGTTTTAAAAGGATAATTATGAACAAACAACAACAACGTAGCCATTAAAAATGTAGATATTGTTTTATATGTAATAATATAGTACGTAATTTTTATGTATTCATTTTTCATGCAATAAATAATCTTGTAATAAATGTCTTTTCCTAAATGATAAAATATAAACACATTTTTCAAGGGGGTGCGAGAGCTTATTTTCAGATTCAAGGGGGTGTTGACTATTAAAAAGGTTAAAAACCACTGATCTAAATTATCAAACAGTTTTAACAGCTTTATAGATTATTTTTCTACTAACTATTTTGATAAATTATTCAAATCTGGCCTGTTTTGAGTTGTTGCGGTTCGTAGTCGTTTCACAAAATGTTTATTTGTCAGCAATGAGCGTTGTCTATTTTTTATCAACACAAATTTAGAATACAAGCATTTACGGCTGTAAGTTATACCAAAATTGGAGATTACTCGACATGATTTTCTTTTTTAGTTTGGATAATTCGATTCTGCCATACGTTTCCAAAATTCTAGCAGAGGGCCCGCAAAGAAAGTGATACAGAGCAGTATTAAAGTAAATTAATTTAAATTTAAAAAATTCCTTTAATTGGACTTTTAAGTGAATTTGAAAAGAACTTTTTTAATGTATTGTAACGTTCATTTAAAGTTTCCTGATGCGAAAGATAGCATTAAATTTGTCTTTTATTGCGAAAAAGAGAAAGTAGTATCAACAGAAATAATTCCTTTCGGCTTTTTTAAAAAAAGGCCTTAATATTTCAACAACATTTTGACAGCAAACCGTAAAATTATTGATCATCTGAATTATTTATCATCATTTTGGTTCCACCCAAAAATCGTCAGTAGGTAAAAAGTGAAGTTTTCACTCAAACCTCTAAGTCTTCAAAGTTAATTTAAGGGTTTTCAAAACATATCATTTTTCTTTCAATAGTTCAAAAAACTGTCTTCAGTACATAGATCACTCATTTCTATCCTTTTAACTAAATATATCTGGGTCACGTTAAGTGTACTTTTTTCTCTCGTTTCACGAAGAAAACTCGTTAGTTGAGGGAGTTTCCAGTTATTCTGTGAAAATAAGAACTACTTACCTCAGAGCACCCACATCACATTAGGATTTCTTTATGTTTAGAGGGAAAAAAAATAGTATATACCAGGAACATCTGCCGGAGATAGAACTAACAAAATTTTATCACATCCTCATTAGTGAGGTGAGTATTTCCTTCGATGGGTTTTTATAAAGAGGATCTTTATTTATTCTTTTTTCATGTTGACAAGTAACTTTATATCTAGAAAAAAATTACGTTTATATTTTCACTGCAATAAGCTTACAGCTAACCTACATCACTATATTTCTCTCATGTTTAAGGTAGTAGCCCTATTGGATTCACTCAGCTCACAGTTAAACCTATAGCAAAAATGTTTCCGATGACTTTAAAGATTTTAACTTAGGATTACGTTCCTCAATAACGGTCCTTCGGAGAGGAAAAAGTTGTCCTGCGTCGCGAGTTGTAATTTTGGCAGATTGCCAAACCCAGTAGCGGTAAACAGTTAAACAGAAAAGTACCAAAATGCGTTTAAAAATAAAAAATAAACAAAAAAGATAATTTTTAAAAAAAGGTAAACTATAAGTAATCCCACGTTAATAACCCGCGGCAGTTTCGTTAGAGGAGATTACCTGAATAATTTTTTTTTCTTTAAATTGTACTCCGCAGAAAGAAATGTTTCAATCAACTGTCTTATTCATTTTAGAAATTTCGTCCACCAAAGGAAACGATGTGCGATTAAATCAAAGTATTCAAAATCTCCCTCCCCCCGAATAATTCAAATTAAAAAATATTATTTGCATTCATTTTAAAGAATGAAAAAGATACAAGAGTAAGAATTGTCATTCTCTATTACGGACTACAATTAACAAAAAAACTTTTCTTTAATTTGTACTCCGTAATAGAGAAAGAAATTTTTTACTCTGCTATCTTATTACGGAGAAATTTTCTTCCATAGGTTAACACTGCGCAGAGGGAATCCAATATCCTTAACAATTTTCATTACTTTCAGAGAAAAAAAAAATTATTCGGTTAACCCGTTCTCCAACAGAAGACACATTATAAAACCATTCATTCCCATAGGAATTTACAATCTGTTTGAGCTATAATTTAGGTTCAAATTCCACAATAATTAAGAAGGTTACTACTAGCAACTGAAATGGAAATATTAACGAATATAGTAACTGAATAATTAATGGAAATACACTGCTGGCCACCCAAATTGCAACACCAAGAAAGACAAGAGATATCACAACAAAATTTATTTTGTAGATAACATGTTGACCAAGTATCAAATGATTAAATTTATAGACTTCTGTGAAGTGTGGTTCCTGCCAAAATCAGTAGCCAGAGTAGCCGCCATTGTTGGAGATCACCGCTGCCACACGCCTCGGCATTGATTCAAAGAGACTTTGGATGAGTTCTTGGGGTACAGCCGACCAAGCAGCTTCCACAAGTTGCCAAAGTTGATCTGCTGTGGCAGCTGGGGATGGAATTTGGGTCAATCGTAGAGCAACCATGGACCACATGTTTTCTATCGGTGAAAGATCCGGAGAGCGAGGCGGCCAGGGAAGCAATTCAATCTGGCGATTGACGAAGAACCGTTGGACAATGCGTGCCACGTGTGGTCGCGCATTAACCTGTTGAAATATGGCTGTGGGCAAGCCCTGAATTTAAGGAAGGACAACTGGCTCCAACACCTCCGAGATGTAGAGCTGGCTGTTTAAAGTACCGGCAATCCGTACTAGAGGTGTGCGAGAGTGATATCCAATACCGCCCCATACCATAATACCCGGTGCAGGACCAGTGTGGCGGTGCAAAACGCAGCTGTTCAGCATCCTCTCTTCACGGTGTCTCCAGACTCGAATGCGACCATCGTGGTGTTGCAAACAGAAGCGTGACTCGTCAGTAAAGACAATTTCATTCCATTCTGCCGTCCACATCCTTCTGTCATCGCACCATTGGCGGCGGAGACGTCTGTGGTTCTGCTTCAAGGGGAGACAAAGCAATGGACGTCTTGCGGACAGACCACTCAGCTGTAAACGGCGACGAATGGTACGCGCAGACACTGGATGATGCGTTACAGACTGCATGTGCTGTGCTATGGTTCGTGATGTGACTGAGCGATCCGTCACTACCATGCGCACAATTTGCCTGTCATCACGTGAAGTGGTGCGCTGAGGTGGATGCGATCGAACACGCCGGTCCGTCGTACCCTCCTGCATCCAACGATCACATATCCGCATTACAGTTGTTTGGTTTCGTCCAACACGACTACCGATTTCCCTGAAAGATAATCCACAATCTTGGTAGGCCACTATCCTTCCTCTGTCGAACTCGGATACTTGATCAAAAGATGATCGCTTTTTTCGACGAGGCATAATTGATCGTTTTTTTTTTAAAAACCACAAGAAAAACTCAATTGCCGAACTTGAAATCGCCGAAATCTCCAAGCCTTAAATAGCGCTTGGAAGTGGCGCCACAGGCGCGCGTGATGTGCGTCTGCGCTGAAATTCTAATCATTTGCATATCTCACCTCCGCTAATGCATGTTGTAAATTTCATGTTATTTGCATGTTTCCTTCAGGGTGTTGCATTTACAGTGGCCAGCAGTGTAGTAACTGAAATGGAAGTATTTAAGCATCATAAAACCTGAACAGCGGGGCAGAAAAAAACAACTTTGGGTGAATTGAAAACAACAGACTGTTATAAAGTAACTGAAATGGAAATATTAACCAAAATAGTAACTGAATAATTAATGGAAATAGTAACTGAAATGGAAGTATTAAGCATCATAAAACCCGAACTGCAGGACAGAAAAAAAAACAACTTTGGGTGAATTGAAAACAACAGACTGTTATAAAGTAACCGAAATGGAAATATTAACCAAAATAGTAACTGAATAATTAATGGAAATAGTAACTGAAATGGAAGTATTAAGCATCATAAAACCCGAACTGCAGGAAAGAAAAAAAAACAACTTTGGGTGAATTGAAAACAACAGACTGTTATAAAGTAACTGAAATGCAAATATTAACGAAAATAGTAACTGAATAATTAATGGAAATAATAAATGAAATGGAAGTATTAAGCATCATAAAACCTGAACTGCCTAAAATAATCAATAAAGCCTGAACTGGGACAGAAAAACAAACAAACTTAGGGTGCGTTGAAAACAACAGACTGTTACAAAGCAACTGAAATGGAAATATTAACGAAAATAGTAGCTGAATAATTAATGGAAATAGTAAATGAAATGGAAGTATTAAGCACCATAAAACCCGAACTGCGGGACAGAAAAGAAACAACTTAGGTGATTGAAACAACAGATTGTTATAAAGCATACATCATGAGCAATACGTAACATTAACATGGCTAAAATCATTGATCATTGAAGAAAATAACACGCGCAAGTACTCATATATATACTTAATATTTAACGGTCGGTCTTTTAATCCTTTCGAAAGAATACAAATTCATGCTTGAATGATTGATTCCTCGTTGAATCATACAACCGTTAAATCGCTTGAATCTGTATAAGATCAAAGTAGACTGGAAGCGGAGAAAATGAGCCCAAATCGGAAATCTGATGTATTTAAAAACGGCATGGCACGCTAAATAACAGCCCTTAATTACGGATTACTACACGAAAAATGTAAGGCAAAAGATACTTAGACACAAAATAACCACAAGGTGTCGCAAGCCGGGAAAGTATTACGTACTTATATCGAATATTTTCAAACATTTAAATCGGGATTAAGTGCACATTATGCACATATTAAAGTTAATTCGAGGAAACAAACTCTCGATAGTCAAGTTCTTGTAGATAATAACGGACATAAGAAATAAGGAATGTACGTTTTTTTTAATGCGACAAATAAAACAGGATACATTAGCAGTTCTATTTTTATAATCTGTCGCAGAACGGCAATATTCTGGAACAAGATCGGAAAGTGAGATCTGCAGATCTCCTACAGTGCATTAGATAATATTAATGAAGTTCGCGCATACATACTAAAATGGATCTTCGCTATACCAGAATCTTTTTAAAGCACGATTTCAGAAGCAACTAAAAAAAAAGTTCTTAATATTATATATATATGTATGTGTGTGTGTGTACGTACACATGCAGACATACTATGTACAAGCAGGATAAATTTACGAAGCTGTCGTAAATCGAATCCTTACGCTTTCAAAATAGGACAATACGCCTCATATCTGGTTGAAGATGAAGAAAGTTAATTCAAAATTATCAAAACCGTTAGTCCTTGAAGTTAAAAAACATTTACTACAGTTGTAGCAAAAAATAGCTCTGCGTAGGATAAAATACTTTTGTGAACGGCAATACGGTTCCGTGTGTATGTATGTATCTATACCAGGGGTTTCCAACTGGCGGCCCGCGGGGCCTTTTTTTGCGGCCCGCGAAGACTTCTAGGAAAATAATTTGCAGCATCAATTTAGATATTCTTAGTTAACGAAAAATGTTTTTGTAAAAATCTTTATTGTTTTCAAATGCTGTTCATTTACAAAAAACATTGATTTTCCTCGAATTCCATGAAAAGTAGGGTGTCCACTCATGTTCTATTTCATACCCCCCCCCACTTCTTATTTAAATACCCACTTCTTATTTGACTTTTTTTGTGTGTGTCTGTGTAATTTAACTAAAGTTGGCCAGTTATAATCAAGGTCGTTGTTGGAGGTTCATCCTTGAATTTTTAAAAATTTCATAGTACATACTATACACAAATTCTCCAAATCCCCCTCCCTCAAGAAAAAATGTCCTGGGTATGGTCCTGATTAAATTGCGGCCCGCCACTAGACAGGTGTTTTCGATTGCGGCCCTTGGACACTTGTAAGTTGGAAACCCCTGATCTATACATATACAACACCCCCCCCCCCCATATACCGTAAAACCCGGAGTATAAAACGCACTTTTTCTTCACATTTTAGTCCGCAAAATTGAGGGTACGTATTATACTCGCGTCCCCCCCCCCAAAAAAAAAGTAGTTTTAAACATTGGATAAACGAACGTACAGCAGACATTGCCGCAACACGGGTGCGTGCGCAACTGCAGTCCGTGATTCATCCACCCGTTTACTAAGCAGGTATTCCTTTTAAACAAACGGAACTCACAGTTCGTATCATCAAGTGAGGATGATGATGGCGATATATATTAAGGCGGCAACAATAATTGTCACATGGACGCAAACAACAATAGATGAGCTGTATTCTAGTGAAAGTGATTAAGACTGAATTTGACATTATTGTTTGTTTTGAATTAAAAATTAAAGTTTTTTTTTCTACCGAATGACGTTTTCGTTTCTTTTTATTACAAATTTTATTTATGTTAATAAATATTTGTGAAATTTTTAAATGAAATATTGAAAAGTTATGGGTGAGTATAATAGTCGATTTTAAATTTTTTCCGAAAATTTCGCGCAAAATAAAGTACGCGTATTATGGTTGAGATTTTATGGTATATATATTTATATTAATCTGAAAACGCCATGATTACCAAGAAAATTATTTCAACTAAAAGTAATTACGGGGATGCCTAGAAAACATTTCCCGATCCGTAGCCCGGGATTGGTTTTATAGATTTATAGCCCGGGGCGATGCATGCAAAAGAAAAGAAATATGTGTAGTATACTGAGATTCACAGAAGGCCGACTTGAATCCCAGAGAAATGACTCGCGAAAAATTTCTCTTCGAAAATAAACGTAAATTTACAAAACGTCTTTCAAATTAACGAGCTGTAGCGTGAGAATGGAAATCAAAGGCGGCAAAAGGTTAAATTAAAACATTTTGCGAAACAGAAAAGTTATTAAGGAGGGTAATTTAAACGAGGTTTCTAAAATGATACAAAGTACAATATACACACTCACGTACAGTACACTGAAAGTACATAAACTGAAATGAGAGATTATCAATTATTTTTTAAAAAGTCGAAGTAATAAGTTACATTTCGTTACACCGCAATGGTGTACCTAAACATGACAAATCGTTCCCTTTGTTATTCTATCGCCATGGTCGGTGGCGTTCGCGCCACTTGTTTAAAACAACGGGTCCTCTTTCCTAACGTACTCGAGTGTTGAATGAAAGGAACCAGCAGTCAGTTACAGGGGCCACAAGCAAGAGACTAAGTGCCAGCTGTGTTTTTTCCGGGCTACGTGGACGATAATTACGAGGCAGTTCCGTTTCGTCCTTGAAAAAAAAAAGATGCACTCTGCCTTCCGGTGGCCCTCGGTGTTGACAAATTAATGAGAGGTGGTGAAAAGAGATCTATCTATCTGTCCAGGAATAACTCAACAATTAGGAATATGCCTTTACAAAAGACGTTGATTTAACTATCGGCCAAATGCGTGGAGATTTTACAAAAATAACTCAAACTGAGAAATCTCTAGCAGGACCCCTTTTAATTATTCACTTTGGAAAAATCCCTACCTGCATGCTACGGATTTAACCAGTTCATACGAACTTTTGAGAGGTGTCGGTATTTAGAACCAATGCCAACATTTACGGCATCGCGCGAACCAGCTTCATGAGATTTACATATTGGAACCGTGCTTGTCTTATTCCTCGCTCATTTCGATTTATTTTCATACCATGGCCGAAACTCATCTACCGTATTGTCAGCTCTGATTTGCGGGGTTAACCAATCAAACTGCATGGGTTGTTCTACAGTGAATTTGGACAGTGTTGCTCAATATTAGCAAAATAAAAATACAGTGTTAATTAGAAGGATATTTAAGCATGATAAAAGTGCAAACTTAGGCTCATTTCAGCGTTGTTTATAATTATGATTGACACCAAAATATTATGTCGTTTACAGCTAAAACTTCGTAAATACGATCTGGAGCTACCGCGATTATAGAAGTTTAACTTCTAAATAAAATAAAGTTCGACATAAATTACATGTTGTTGTTGTTTCCAATGCCCCCTGGCTGGAAGTTCAAGACCAGGTTCATATAAGCTTCGGGCTGAAGTGTGCAGCTCCGGGTAATATATAGCACCACAAGGGCTGATGTCCGTCTTAGCTAGTTGCCACCTCAAATTTGACCAAGCAGCACTAGAGGCGACATTTGGGGGGATCGTACCCTCTCCCACCCTCTCTGACTTCATAGAGAGACTTTCCGGTCTACGGATTTTACGTGCCCATATCCAGCCTAGACACAGAGGTATTTAAAAGAGCGTTCCGGGATTCGATCCGAGCACTCTCAGTACCGAAAGCCGCCGCGCTACAGCAAGGCTACATCGAGCCCACATAAATTACATAAGCAAGCAAAATCACAAACATGATATTTCTAAAGTTACAATTTTCAGAAGCATAAATGCAAGTTTATTTTAATATTGGGCAATATTATAATATTTTCGTAATGGAACGAAATATTTAAAAAACATAATTCAGTATCATTCTGCGATACCCATAAAACAACAAGTGACATAATTCATTATTTAAACATAGGATTATGGATTTCTGTCAGATTAGCGCATATTTTGTGAAATAATAACCAACTATTCATGTTTTCTATTCTCGGGAATTATAGACAGTCACAAAAAATATATTGGTTTCCGCCCATTCACACAAACACAGTACAAATCAAATTTCGGAGGTACAACTCGATTTATTTAAGAGTTAAAAGATTTGTCGTCAGACAGTCTAGACGAATCAGATTTATCCGGGCATTAACCCCCTTTTCTGAAAAGAAGTTTAATTTAGAGACTCCAAAAACTTGGCCATCGCACCGTAACACAAGACAATAAAACGAAATCATCTAATAACAGTAATGTCCAGGAAATATTATTTTTATTTCGTCTTGCACAATGCTGCAACCTAGTAATTTATTCACCTAAATAAAATTTCTAATTATCTCTCTCTCACTCAGAGACAGAGAGAGAGAGGGGGGGGGGGTGTATACTAACAAGTTTGGAAGTCAAAAGCCTTAACCGTCGCATGCGAAAATTTCGACGTGCGAAAATGACGTCACGTGACGTATGAATGAAATAAACAACATTGGTAGATATTACAAATACATATCACAATGGCATCACTTTCGTAAGGCGAAATTTCCGCATGCGAAAATTTCGCTGTACGAAAATAACGTCAGAGTGATATGAATAAAATGGACAATATTGATAGATATTACAAATGTATATAGCAATGACGTCACTTTCTCGCATTCACAGAGAATAAGGCTCCTGATAAACATACTACAGTCGAACCCCGTTATAGCGAACCCGGTATATAACGAACTCACGGATATAACGAACGAAAATTTTGGTCCCGTCGTTTTCCTATTATACGTAATTTAATTAGCATTGTGTCAGTTTAATGTAATCGATTTTAGTCGATTTAATTCATTAATTATCATTTTTAATAGATTTTTATCATTTTTTAATACATCATTATTGAATACACATTGCAACTAATGAGTTATACATCTTGTGAACTCTGGCATTTTTCTTAACGGTTCGGATATAGCGAACCACCGGATAAAGCGAACAAAACATTTGGTCCCTTGAAGTTCGTTATAACGGGGTTCGACTGTACTGCCCTCCTCGCATTTAAGATAGCATCGATAATCTGACCATCCGATTCACGACGCATGCGCCAGGGTAATTTCAGTTAAGGTTCCTCTAATGTTATTATAACACGAACTTAAAAACCACCCAAATCCCAACAAGGACGAAATCACCAAAATGTTTCATTCCGCTCTACGGATTTTGAAAGCGCATTTACATTCAACAATGTCCGAAAACAACGGCAAAGTGACTGAGATAAGATTGAGCAAGGGGAAAAAACACTGAAATAGTTGTTTCTGCTCTACTTTCTCTCTGTGTGCCTGAGTAATTCACTTAATAGGCTAGAGATGCACGGAGCGCTGAGCATTTGCTGCAAGGTGACAGCAACAGAAAAGGAAAACTATCCCTTTGACTTAGGCTTGAACAGACACGTGCTAAGAAAAATTGCAGAGATAAAATAAAAGGTTAAGGATTTTCTGAAAAGGGGAACTCGGACGTTAAACTTTAAACAACATAATTAAACTTCCTGCTACGGTAGATTCCTTAAAATTATTTTAAAGGTTGAGGGGGGGGGGGGGGGGGAGGTATTGCACTCGGTCGACTTGTTAGAACTGGGCCCGTACATCCGGCGCGAACTGCTGGTCCGAACGAAGTATGGAACTAAGTAATAATTCGACGTTTTGAATCGAGCAGGATAAATTCAGATTAAATAATACACATTCATTTTATAGCATAACAAAAACTTTTCTTATTTTTAAAATCCAACCATCATAACAGCAAACTATTCCCCTAATAGTTGCCGTGTTCTGTGTATGTATGTATCTGTCATCAACTCTTCCGGAGACGACCGCTTCATAAATATATCAGCCAATGGCATCCATTTTGTTTTACGAGTTAGGCTTAACAAGTTAAAAGTAAAGTTCAAAAAGAGTATTTGCTATCTCAACCCAAATAATTTATTAGAAACAACGTAATATCGACACAAATCAACTTTATTTTGATTTTTAGACGAATGTAATAAACGGTTATGACAGTTTCAAAACAGCTTGTCACCGTTTAAAAATGTTCTCAGCATAAAATATCCTTTCATTGTAACGTATTTTGTTGTGATTTTCATATTTATTAGTTAATTATCTCTTCTCCGCCACCTTTCGCGTATTTCACTTAAATTAATAACAAGTATTCATTTTATATACTCAGAACTTGAAAATGTAAACACGAGTGAGTCATTCATTCACCGTGATTCATTCATCGTCGTTAATTTAAGAAAAATTGAATCAGAGAATCTTCTTCCCAGTAAAACAGTTTCATTATATTTTAATATATATATATATATATATATTTATATTTTAACCATATAATATATATAATTTAACCAGATATTACAATGTCAAATTTAGTATTTTCGGAAAGTTTGCAAACTCGACGCATGCGTAGTGATATGTTCAAAACTGTCTGTATGGTAGCGCGCTTTTCAAAGCGAATACGTGACATTGGAACTGTTCAATTATTTACCGTCAAGTTTTGACGGGTACTATCTAGTATTAAATAAATGTTTAAAGAATTACATTAAAGAAATACACAATGAACTTTTGCTCTACAATTTTGTTTAAGGTTGTCTGAGCAGTAACCCTATTGGATTTGCTCAGTACAATGTTAATCAATGACGAAAATTTCGCCAGTGATTGTCGTCTTGGATTTAAAGATTTTTTTTTTTTGATTTTTTTTAATTGTACTCCTTAATAGAGAAAGAAATTTTTACTCGGGTATCGTTTTCATTCTTTAAGAAAAAAGCAAATAGTATTTTTTAAATTCTAATTGTCTTTGGCAAAAATGTGTTATACCATGTTTTAAACGCCCCCCCCCCCCCCCAAAAAAAAAAAAAAAAAAAAAAAAATCCTTTGGTGGACGAAATTTCTAAAATGAATAAGATACCCGGAGTAAAGAATTTATTTCTCTATTACGGAATACAGGTTTTTTTTTTAATAAAATAAAACTTTAAATCCAAGTCGACAATGTGCGATACATTTTCTTTCATAAAGTGTCAACAATGAGCTGAGCTAAACCAACTGGCTACAACACAGCAGCCACAATACACAAATGAGTTGATAATCAACAGATCTGACAAAAAGGTTTCACCAGTACCTGTCTCAAAAAGTCGGCCATTCCGCTGCTATTTCGTTTGACCGGGGGAAATTAAATCATGAGAGAGAGGCAATCAGATAATACCCAATGCTGCCATCTCTTCTCCATAATAAATCCAGGTGCGTCTCTCTTAAACATTTCGTCACACAGGCAGGAGCTACGTCTAACATCGATATCCCATTTCGGCCGAATTCCTTCCAAATGCCACTGCGTTGTAACCACAAGCGCCATATCAGTTCTAAATGCAAATACCCGGATGCCAGATCAAATATATTCGACACGAGCAGGCGTAGTAGTCCAGTCTTCAATAGGTTATCGAAGTTCAAGGAGAGACGCACTTAATGGCTTGAAATCTATTTGGACGACAAAACGGGAAGTGATACGCGCGGAAATGGGTAACTCGTATATAGTGTTTCTTCTATAATAGTGTTAAATATAATAGTGTAACTATAATAGTTAAATATAATAGTGTTTCCTCTGGGCATTTTCCAAGAGGGCATAGTGCTCTGCTTCATTTCAACCTTGCCTATTCTTTTAAACCGATTTCCCTTTAACTCGGAATTTTGCTGCCAGAACTTATTAATGAGATTAAAATTTGTCCCAAAAATTCATTTTTATGTAAAGCTAGTTTATTCATGCTTAATTTTTAAGGATTATTTAGTAATTATACCGTAAACCCGGAAAAATTAAATGACAAAGACAAATAACAACAAAATTTATAAATATATTTTTCACTAAAAGTCGCCTTTTTTTTTTTTTCTAATTCAAGTATCCTTTTATGAATGATTCCTCTGCCAGGAATAGAGGGCCTCTTAATGACCACATAAAACTTATCCTCCTAAATAGTCATAAAACTTATCCCCCTACATCACTGATTCTCTTAACCTTTTTTAATGTCGTGTACGCCTTTGGTAATCTGGTGAAAGCTGTGGACTCGGATAATAAATAAGCATATTACGAATCGTTTCATACAAAATATTGGGAAATGTAATAAAGCAACACAAAAAATCTTGAAAAATCTAATTATATTCGTATTAAAGAATGGGAAGGATATGCATAAGATAAATTACAAAGGATTACAAAATATACCAATATATTGCAAAAACAAATTTGCAATTTAATATTGTATTTATACGTTAATGACATATTATTTATCGAATGACTACTGCCCAGTTGTCCATCTTGTTGAATTTTAATTCAAGAGCTAATACGTCATTTTTTTGTTTTTTTGTTTTTCCAAATTTAACGTATGTCTCAATTTTAGTTTTAAATAACAAGTCTCGAAATTTTGCCGTATGAGTAAGTTCCTGGGGTTAGAATTCTGAGTCCGGGGACCCCTTGATATGGATTCACGGACCCCACATGGGGTCCATGGACCAGAAGTTAAGTTGCCATGCCCTACTTATTGCTTTCACTTTCGAGCGCCCCGCCACCTCCCCCGCCGTTTCTTCTAGCATCTTCGGTTGTGGCCCCCATTTACATCAAAGAGTTTCGATGACCCTCGTATTCGTTATCTGTTCATAGTGACAATCACACTTAATGATCCTCTGTCTGACGATGAACAATTAATTAGTTCGAAACATGTAGCAATCTTTTATATTAGTCTGTGGTCATCAAGAACTCTATTCCTGTTTGTGTTTCCACAAGTTTCCCGTAAGTTACTCTATCTTTTTCATCTCGCTGAAAACAGGATACAACATTAATTCTATCTAGAAAGTCTCATTAGGACGATGTTCAAACGTACAAAATGACAAAAGAGCTTCAACAATAAGCGCTTAAAAAAAAAAAAAAGGAAAATAGTGGTGGAATATTGCGGTCTGCAATGCTTCAGAGAGTTGCCAATAATGCTCTTTACAAAATAAGGTATAGAGGTACTTTATTGCAATCTACGTACAATGCAAAAGATGTTCACTACTGAAGGTCTTAATAATGTAAAGTAGAGAGGTACAATATTTATTTCTGATATGTGACACAAGTCCGCAATATATGCTGTTTAAAAGTAAACAAATATAATATTGAGAGTAACAAATCAACGGAAGTACACAAAAAGAAAGTAAAGAGATACAATATTTATATCTGATATGCGACACAGTTCTACCATTAATGCTGTTTAGAAAATAAAGAAATGCAAAACTAAAGTTAACAATAAGACTAAAGTGCGCTTTAATGTTCGCCAAAAAGTAAAGAAGAGAGATACAATATTTATATATGATAAACGACACAGGTCTGCCATCAATGCTGCTTAGAGAGTAATGAAATACAATTATGAGATTAACAACGCGACGGATGTTCACATCAATGTTCATGCAAAAGTAAAGTCGAGAGGTACATAACTGAGATTATAAAGCAAAAGAGGTCAACCATAAATGCTCATCAGAATATTATGTACACGGGTAGAGGTCCGATATTGCAATCTACAACGCGAAAGAGGTCCAATACAAACTTTTTTATTTATTTATTTATTTTTTAATGAAGTAGAGGGGTACAATATTGAGATCTACAATGGGCGAGAGATCCGCCATCAGTACTGTTTAGGGAAGTAAAGTGTAGTATCTCATTACTTTATTCAGATCTACAAATCGACAGAAATTCGCAGTAATACTCTTCGAAAGGAAAGATATATTAAGAGGAAGTGTAGATCTGTTAATACTTTTTAACTAAAGTTTAGAGGCATCATATTGTGATCTACTGAGTGATAGATGTTCCCCATTACAAAACTGAGATCTAAAATGCAAAGGAGCTAAACCCATTAATGGTCCTTAGAAAGTAAAGTTACAGAGGTGCAATATTATAGCACCTACAAATATAGAGCGCTGAACAGTCAGCTGCATTTAAAAGACATAAGAGATACCCAAGAACTTTGATTTCCCGTCATCATCTATGAACATCACTGAAACGGATGTATGAATGCAATTGATACTTCATTAATATATATTCTTATGACAGTCGTCGTCCATAAAGACAGAGTCGAGGAATGGAAACATTTATACAGATAGCGGTTGAAAGTGACAGCCACTTCCTTTCCCTGTACGACGAAACTGTCAGTCTGAAACCACGGTTTGAACCTAAAGAGTTCCAGCTGTTATCGGCGCCAAACGGAATGATAAATTCTTATCAAGAGAACATTCCAGCAGATTAATCTTAAACTGAAATTTCAAATTAATTTTAATGTGTAAACCGTCATCCATTCTCTGAGATAGGCATATAAAGGAGATCTCGAGTTCAAAGCTCGCCACAGATATCTTGAATGGTATTTTCGCCGCTTGGAGCCCAAAACTCTAAAAATAAAGGATCCTCTTCTGACGATAGGTTTTAGCATTTCAATTCACTGGAATACGCGAATTAAGTTTAGTCCTGATACACCTTATTACAGATTATCGGTTTTTCAGGTTATAGCGAATATCAAAAGATAAGGTTTAAAAATAAAATACCAGTTATCTGAGACATTAGCGCACCCAGTATTTAATCCTGGAGGGGGCCGAGTTGAACGGATAAAGATATTTATAATGCAAACTCAATATTCATAATGCAATTTCTATTTCTTTGGGGGGGGGGGGGTTTGTCCCAACCCCTGGGTGCGCCACTGATCTGAGAGAATGTCAACGTCTTCAAATACACATGTGGTTCATTATTTGCAGTATGCAGGGCGATTTATTATTATTATTATTATTATAAGTGTTTCCCATGACGTACACGCCTTAACTAGCTTGGATAATCGAGAGTCTGGAACAAATCAACGAGCACCCAGTTTTAAATGGGTAAGGCTAAAAAACATCTGTCACAATGACCTCGCACGGCGTTGATTATGCATGTGTTTACAAATTTTAAAGTCAGCCGTGTAATTTCCTGTCTTCGTTAATGTGGAAAATACTCCTCGACGATTTCCTACAGCGAGATAGAAGTTCCGGAAAGGGAATACAGGCTTATATCATGGCATCTCAAACGGATTTATTTCATATATCCCTCGTAATTATACGCGAATTGCGAAAGTATGTATTGTTACAAATAAACATTACAAGAGGTTCATATTCGACTGAATGCTGAATTCCGATAGCAAATTATGTTTCTTTTCAAAACTGAATACAGTAGGGAGAGTGAAATGAATTTTCTCAATAATCTAAATTAAAATTGGGAGAGAAAAGTGGAACGTTATAGTGTTGCACAGCGCTGTATTTCTGGGCAAACAAACCAAATGCGTTGGCGACATCTGGCAATAAACCTCTATGAAGTCTTAAATTTTCTTTAAGGAGGGGTGGAATCAAAGATAGATAAAAAAAATATTTCAGGTAGTCTTTTCTAACGAAACTATAGCGGGTTATTAACGTAGGATTCCTTATCGTTGCTTACTTTTTTTTAAACGCATTTTTGGTACTTTTCTGTTTAACCGTTTACTGCTACTGGGTTTGGCGAGCTGCCAAAATTATAACTCGCGACGCAGGACGGACACTTTTTTTTCTTCCCGGAGGACCGCTATCGAGGAACGTAATCCAACGTTAAAACTTGAAATTATAAGTGGCTCCAGTTGATCTTTTGCGGTAAAAAAAAAAGCTAAACAAAACATTTAGCATCACCGATTTTTTTCTATTTATGAAGAACATAGCTCGTAAACTGATATATACTTAAAATTTCGACATTTCACAAGACGTTATTTAATCTTAAAATAACTAACATGTAATTTATTCCCAATTTTAGCATAGCAGCACTAATTATTTAACTAGAAAACAGTGATTATCATAACTACAGGTAAAACCACATAGCGATCAATATCCATTATTTACACAATTAGAAATTCCCACCCAAGGTAATCATCAAATAAGCAAATCACTTTTAAAGAGTCCGTTACGCGAACTTTAGTGGGCGTGTAACGTACTTTCGGCCGTTGTTTGCCGCGAAGTATTTACTGCCAGAGAAGGCTCAAATGGAACGCACTAAACTCGTCAATATTGATTCTCGTTAATGCAAGAATGACAAAAAGCTTTAATAGTATTTCATTTCTCATAAGAGTATTAATATATTGAGCGTAAACTTTACGAATGCTGAGTTACAACCTGACGTTGACGCTGATTCAATATCGTAACACCGGCCACGATCCACGCAACACAAAATTACGATTGTGTTACACCCTCAACTTTAAACATCACGTGACCGGTGGTTAATTAATAGTGAGACGTCGGCGATAGATAACAGTATCAAACAAAAACTACCAGTTTAGACATCAAAAGTACTGTCTAGTATAAATCCTCCATTGTCATCACAAAGATTCGAATCAAATAGTCTCTGTTTCAAAACCATTCCATAGTTTTCAACACATGGCGAAGTTATGAGATAAAAAAAACACTGCCAGCTGATCGCTGTACAAACAAAAGTAATACGAATATATACCATCTAATCAGCTTAACACACACGTCTACAGATATCAACAAAAAAACAAAAAAAAAAACTCATACAGAAAAGAAATACACTCACGTTTAAAGCGTACATCCATGCGATTCATGTATCCCACAGAGAGCATTAAAAATCACACTATTTCCCCACAAGCCACTTTTGTCGAATGTGGACCCACGAAACTAATCTCACATGTTCACAATCCAAGGCTGTTACGTCACGAGAACACAACACACACAACTGGGAACGTTGAGTCACGGTAGAGATACACCACTGACGGGGAAAAAACGGGTCAAGTAACAGGGACGGAGAGAGAGAGAGAGAGCGCTGCGGCCTCTCGGAGAAACGTGAGCGGGGGAAGTGGCATTCATTGCGCAGGTGTTAGTTGTAGGTCGTGGTTCATATTAAATTATTCTCATGAGGCCGACGCTTGATTCACCTGCCCTCAACTCAATCCCGAGGCGGCGTTTTTAGGGACAGTGGAGAGATACGAATGAGATACCGCAAAGCATCACGCTTTGTGCTTGAAAGGAGGCTCTCCGGAAGACTTGTCTGAGGGCAATGGCAACGAATGTTTCCAACACGTACGTATGCTATTTCTAAGACTTCGAAGTTGGGACCTCCAAATAGGATTCTAGGACACACGTTCAAACGTATCAAATTTGTTTGCACTTGTTTTGGGTTCATAAACAAATCTCAGGAGTAAATGCAACCCAGCAAATCATCAGAACGATCTTTTAGTTCATTTACGCCCTTAAATTACAGAGAAGTGCAGATTCTGGACTGGATTCTAGGACACATGCTCACACATGTCAGATTCATTTACGCTTAATTTAAGCTCACAAGCTCGGGAGTAAATGCAACCCAGTAAATCATGAACTGAAGAATATTTTAGTTAACTTTGGTCCTTGAATTACAGACTGACACAGGTTTTCTAGAAGCTGCCTGCTTGCTCCACCACAAAGTGGTTGAAACAGCCGTGAGTGAAGCTCCCCCCCTCCCCCCTCACAGCAACTCAACCTAAAACAATTTCCGAGGTTGGGGGGGGGGGGAGAGTCTCACGAACCCATGATTAGGGGCAAAATTTGGCTAATAGATGAAGAACTTGGTGGAGGTGCCGGGGGAGGGCAAGCCTCCTCTAGGCATACCATTTCCTACGCCCTTTTCCCCTAGTGTTACCGTACCAAATTTAAAATAATTCGATGCAAGAAATCAAGAATTGTCAAGACTGCATGGTTCGAGCTCGACGTTGTCATATTGGTGAAACTATGGTCCCAAAACATTTTTGTTTCAGTTACAATAGAAAGTAATGCCAACACCAGATTACGTAAAATAGTGTTTAAAAAATATAATTTTCACCGTTTTATATTTCACATATTTTTTAATTACTCCCTTTTGCTTTTATTTTTTTTCTACTTAGTAATGGAAACAATACGTCATGCGTACCGAATGGCTTTTATTTTTAAACTATTTTGAACGCGAAAGGAGTTATACAGCTAGCATTCAATGACTGATTTTATCAGGGATATTCTTTTGCCGGCAGAAGCACACATAGCATTTATACCACACTGACAACATCTGACCAATGCCAAAAAACTGATAAGCAAAAGACAAAATACAAATAATGATATGAAAGGGTCAGTCGTAGGAAGGGTCGACACAGTGTGCTAAAAAGAAAAAAAACAGTTTATTATACGGGATGCTGCCCTGCATTAGACACGGCCTGATAATTTGCAAAATATATTCGGAAATTTCTAGGAGTAGCACAGGGCGTACAAAATTTTCTTTATGACACATGCTGTGTTTCTGAGACCAGACACTAATACAAAATATAATCAGTTTAAAACTGCATCAGTAAGCCAGAAACGAACAACAGAAGAAACTAGGTAATATAGTACCGGTCGCATTCAGATCTCTGAAGACATTTACTGATACGTGGAGACAAACAAAGCCAGTTCTACATTCCACCAGCATCAGAAAAAAAGTGTGTGTGTGTGTGTGTACATGATTGAGAAAACAACTGAGTCGCTTACACCAGAGATTAAAGACCTAAACACAATTGAATAGAATTTTATATTACAGCACAAATCCTCAAATTATACGTGTGACACAGCGCGACAACAGCTGGAACTTGGATAATATCGAGTTAATATGCAGGAGTTCGCCGCAGTGGTTTTATTCCAAGGTCATGTCGAACTCCAAGTGAAACGCAAATAAAGTTTAATTCACTCAAAGATACATAGTGCTAAATACACTCTGTCACAAAAAAATATATGCACCCAGAAGAAAACGAGCTACTATCACGAAACTTAACATGTATGTAGTGTATGAGGATAAGCAAATGATTACAAATTCAGGAGAACAGACCGTTTTATTAAGAAGATATGGCATGAAAAAGGTTACAGATCAGTAAGTAGTAAATCCACTTCTGGTAGCTATACAAGCCGAAACACGGCGTGGCATCGAATCACTGAGGTCACCTATGACCTCCTGCGGAAGATCGTGCCATAATCTTTGCAACTGGGCAGATTCACCAATATTCCAGGACGGCTGCAGTTGCCTTCGAAGACGTGCCTCGTCCCAGACGTGCTCCATTGGCGAGAGGTCTGGTGACCTGGCAGGCCATGGGAGTACGTCATATCCTTGAAGACATTGTTGGGAGAGTCGCGCAGTATGTGGACGAGCGATGTCTTGCTGATAAATGGCACCTGGGCGACTTGATAGCATAGGCAGTACAACTGGCGTTAAAATCTCGTCCACGTAACTGCGTGCCGTCAAAGTGCGTTGAAGGAAGACTAGATGTGATCGTGTGTCCCAACAAATCACTCCCCACACTGTCACACCTTGTGTAATCGCCGTATGCCTCTCGACAACAAATGTCGGATCGGACCGGTGGCCTGGCCGCCTCCACATGCGTTTGCGCTGGTCATCAGCATTGAGACTGAATCGGGATTCATCGCTGAAGATCACACGCCTCCAGTCAGTCACACTCCAGCTTGCTCGAGGTCGGCAAAAATCCAATCGACACTGCCTATGATGTGGGGTCAGTGGTAGGCGTCTTAATGGACGTCGGCTCCTTATACCTGCGTCAGCCAGTCGTCTCCGAATGGTTTCCCTTGATACCACCGGATGTCTGGAAGATGGTAAATGGGGTCGAACCGATTCTAGCGACATTGTTGGTGTGGACGGGGCCGCTCTTCCCGTCCTTTGCGCGATCCTCGCGTGCATTTGTGTTCCTGGGACGCCCTGACCCTCCGCGACGATAGACTATCCCTTCCGTGATCCATTGTTGGCAACACCGAGAAACTACCATATCGCTCCGACCGAGGTGGCGGCCGATACGCATGTTCGACCAACCTGCTTCTCTGAGACCTACTATACGCCCCCTCTCAAAGTCCGACAATTGTTCGTACTGTCGCCGGTTACGTCTCAGAGGCATCTCTAGTCACAATACCGACCATCCAAGTCGACAGATTTGTTTAAATAACCCTATGGCACGAGAAATCATGCTTTTAAACTCTCCCAGCTGCGCATCTCATATGCGCATAGCGCGCTTACCCTTGTCTCATTGGCGTCGAAATTTTAATCATTTGCATATCTCTTACTAGACTACATTCCTGCCAAGTTTCGTGATAGTATCTCGATTTCTTCCGGGTGCAAATATTTCTTTGTGATAGCGTATAAACAAACCACTCTTATAAGACAATGTATTCATCTACGTATACTAAATTGCAAAAATGGTGGAATCCAACTACCGGCCGCGCGCAAAAGTTAAATATCGTTAGGACAAAGAGAAAAATGAAAAGAGGCCACTATTTAGCCTCTAACGTGCTTAGGCGAGTACCTAACAGTGTCTGACACGACAGCTTCGTAAAGTATGTAAGTTTTTAACAAATATGAATACTAAATTAATTTGAAATTTAACAGGAATAAATACGACAGCAGAAGCTTTCAAACAAAAACTGAGAGATGCTTCTGTCCAATAGGATATTGCCTCCGCGAAACCGTGGGACTGCATGATGTATCCGCTAAATCCAACACTACGAGCACACATTCGCGAAACAGAGGGCGAAGTTAAGGGGAAAGCAGTAATTTATTGGTCCCGTCGCCGAGAGGAGGTTTTATGGCGTCCCTCGTGCCTTTGATCATTCGTACTCAGACCGCCCCGGAGAGCGGTTTTAAGACGAATGATCAAAGCGACGAAATACTTCCCCCACGTTGGGGGGACTAATAGACACCAAAATGTGTCAAGAGGCGACGGGGGGAGCTGATTCGCTTGTGTGTACATGCGCCTTAAGATATGATTCGCTAGCACTGGAGCTCGCTTCCCATAAACCGGACAGCTTGATGCGTCACCACAGAACTTCACGTCGCTGGTATGCAATACACGAAGAGTACCACTCGATTCCCGAATTAGGACTCTTGCGATCGCAGTTGTGGCTTGTAGAGGTGAGGCGATCTAAGATCAGATTCTCGACTCAGTCTGGGGCGCCATACTTAAAAAAGTGTTCGTGTTCAGGGGGAATGCGCTAGCGCATACGTAGAAGCAGAGTTAAAATAGAGAGGACTCAAAAGTTCCAAATATATTCATGTGTAGCATTTTGAATAATGAAACCAAAACACTGAAGAGTTTATTTAACGTAGACTTTTTTTTTGTAAAAAAAAAGTGCTTAAAAAAAGGCCTTATAACGGTGCTTAGCTCTTAAAGAGACAAACTTCAAGGTCGAGCTAAGCTACAATAAGCTATATAATAAGCTTCGAGTCTGGCTCGGTCAAAATCATTTGAGTTTTTGCGGGCCCTCATTAGGACCACGGACATAAAACACGAATCAACCTCCAGTGCTCATGGAGATTGTAGGTCCTCTGAGGGGAGGCTCCGCAGGGGAGGCGATTAAAGACGTTACACGCCATACCTTTAATTTCATAAGAGAGAGAAATCAATTCGTAGATTTGACGGGGTTCTGAAACTTAACCGGGGGGAAAAAAACGATCCAAGTCGTTGTTAAGTCGTTCCGACTACCAAATAAGGGGGATGGTGAATCGAGCGCGGCGTTGAAGAGGAGACAACACAGCAGAATCATCAGCAAACTGCTTACGACATAGGAGACACAGTAGTCCGTAGTTCCTTACGAATGAGTGTTAGACCATAATTTCAAACTACATATATGGCCTTTCAAGTATACAATTAACTAAGAAGTTACATACATCCGGCTCGTACTCATCAAAGTCTTATTTAAGATCTGAAGCTAAGGTAATGAAACGATTATGATCAAGACTTGCGTCCACATTCATTAAATAGACATCGTTACAGTAAGAAACATCGTTAGACTCCTATCATTTGCATTAAATACATATAGGAATATACTAAAAAACGGATGTATTACCAAACGGAATTCGATACTATACATACATGACAGAAAGCCTTCCATAGAAAAACCTCAAGAAAATTCCACGTGCTTACCTAAAAGTAGAGAAAAGACATGTAAGTGCATGTTACTTACAGCAGAAAATACATTAAATTAAATTAAAACTTTTCCGTACTTTATACAATGTAATGAGCATAATATATACAATTTCCCAATAGAGACTATCAAAGCTCCAAACGAACCAAAATTTTTGTTTGCGAGTGTTGAGTAATTACGAAAATATTTTCAGATGCTAATTCGATTTTTTAAATACGGTCAAACCTCGTTAAAAGGTTGCCAAGCTCGAACCTGACTGATTCTTAATTGTGAAAGATGTGACTAGTTTAAGTATGATCGACAGGACCATTAACAACTCAAAGAACTTTTTAAAAGAGGACAATTCCGATACTAAATGGAATGGACACCTCATTTAGAATAGTTAAGCAAAAGATCGTTAGCGCAGGAAGACAGGCGAAGTAAGAATGGGATAGTCTAGGTGACGCGGCTGACAAAAGTGAATACTTAACCGTAGAGAGGCAGGCTGTCGACAAAGGACTGAAAGGGTGACTCCCGGTAAGCATGATAAATACTACTCGTGGTGCGGTAGAACTTACGAGAATTTTCCAAGGAAGGTGATGAATGAACGAGTCAGTATGATGCGGGGACCACACTCTCGCCTGTTGCGAGAGTGTGGCCATTTTATGATAGCCTTCCTAACATTCGTAACGAAATAATTGCAGAATTCCCTGATTATGATTATTCTCTTCCTGCTAATCGTAAGCTCCCTAGGGCGTGTCTCCTTAGGAGCTAACATTAATTCCCTTACCGCGATACTCATTCCATCTTGCTCACCTGCTTGTGTGCTGCCGTAGCGCAGTGCCACCGCGCTGACCTGGTATGCCCTACGTTGTGGGTTCGGTCCCAGGTGGTGTCGCATCTTCCAAATTCCCGTCTTGATATTTTTAGTTTTCCCCCACGGAAATCTGCAATCTTCTCGTTACGAATTGTATGACCCTGCACAAGGCCTTTTTCTTTTCTTTTTTGTACAAACTTTCCATCTTGTTTGCTGAGGGCCTCCTTAACTTGTTAATTTTTTTCAACTTATTCTTTAAATTATTTAATACTTAATTCTAATTTTAAATCTTATTATTTTTTATTTGTTAATTTTTTCTTACCCTTCTATTCGGAAGGACTTAATTTTTAACTTAACGTAACTTGTAACTTTAAACTTAATTTATCTTAATATTTTTTTCTACAGAGCACATTTACATTGATTATAACCATCTTGCGACAGGAGTTAAAGTCAATAGACCCAGGAACTCTAATCATCAAATACAATTCTACTCACGTCGGGGAGCATTATAGACTGGACTCTGATGATGTATGGACGTACTGAGAGAGCACGGAGAATCCAGGGACTGGGGTCTCAAATTTGGACCGTGTTATGCGCCCGCTCCCTCTAATCTATGTGACAATGGTTCTACGGAACAAACTATTGTATATTATGATCACTGTAAATATCTCATATTAAACAAGATGTAAATACGAGAGCCACTTCTCCATTTGTGGCGAAATGTGTTGACGTCGATTGCAGCGCCCCCACCGTGTTTAGAATTTTGATCAGTTGAAACTGCGACTCCGCCATGTAAACATGGCTCTTAGATTAGTGGCATTTTGTAGACCTTTAAGTGTTGTAAATTTGTAAATAAATTCAGTTTCGTCTGTAGAACTCTTGTTAGATTATTCATTTCATCTATCGATGCCACCATTGATCTTAGATTAGTTAGATACCCCTTCGATTCGAACATTTCGCTATACCATTCATGCATTAATTCTATGAGACATTTATACATCGGGTCACGACGATCCGACAAAGGTCATCCCGCTAATAGCGTCACTTTCTAAACATTAATTCCCAAATTATTTACCTAATCAAAGTTATACTTAACCTCATACAGTGTCAGGCCGGTAATATCAAAACCTTATACGATCTCATAACACTTACAGAATCTATATTTCAGGTAAAAGATTTTGAAGAAATTTCCCGAGGTAATCTTAAAAAAGGAAAGTGATAACGTAAGTTATTGCAGTTCTATGAATAGAATAGCTAAACATGGTAACGAGTCTCTGGCACTTGTTCATGTTTTCGTTCCTTACATCGTAAAGATACTTTAATTGGCAGAATGACGGCTTTGAGGTTATGAAACCAGAGTTCGATACCCTGGTCTTTGTCAGATATTAGTAACATAATCTAGTTCAGTGGTTCTCTAACTTTTATTGGTGCGACCCAATTTAGAGAGCGATAATTTTTCGCGACCCCACTCGCTGTTAATATAATGCATATTTTGAAAAGAAGTGAAGTTCTAAACTAATATTTACCATGTTTTTATTAACTTCCTTTCTTGTTTGTGTGTGTGTGTTTGTTTGTCCAGTACAAATCTTGCAATCGATTTTTAACTAACTTCCTGACTAGCTAGACATTTGAAACTTTTAGAATAACTCAGAACACGGTGACAATGCATTTTTTAATACTTTTAGCCATCTTTAAGCAGATTTTTACCATGTTTTTATTATTTTCAGTTAATTTTCTTTTGTAGACTAGTGCAGCCATCTGTCGGCCGGAATGGGAACGAAAAGTTAAACACAAGTTAACTTCCAATTAACTTCATTTTCTGTCAAGTTGATGGGATAATTCATCAAAAAAATTTTTAAAAAGTATTTATTAATACATAGAATTGTCAAGTTTATATGATTCAACAGAAAATTTAAAAACATGGTATATAAAAAGTTCTTTTTGTCTTGTAATAATTCTTAATTGATTACATGCAAAAGTATTATAAAAAATGTATTGATCACATCCATAATGAGGTTAATTTGGAGAACTTTTCACTGATGAAAAATAATATTTTCTATTTCCAAGCAATATTGCTCCGATTCTCGATGAACGAACCACTCTTAATCAATAAGTATAGAACCTTCCTTGTTTGAATTTATTCACGATTCATCTAAAATCGTTTCACGATCCATCACCAGTGCGTCTCGACCTACACTTTCAGAACCTCTGTTTTTTTCATACAATATTGGTCCATAACTATATGAACCTATCAGCATTCGTAAAGTTTACGCTCAGAATATCAATATTCTGTGAAAAATGAAATACTATATGAACCTATCAGATGGTCTCTGATAGTCCAATACTATATGAACCTATGATACTATATGAATAATGGTCCATAACTATATGAGTCCAATACTGTAAGAACCTCTGATAGTCCCCTGGAACATTTTAAAAACAATAGCACTAATGAAACAAAAGGTTGCTGTTGTTTTTTGCCAATGCAGGGCACTTGACAAAAAAGACATTCGCAGGAATCATTAGATACTTTCAACAGGGCACCGTATAGGTGAACCAATACCAACCCCTGGTGCCACCTCCATTTTGACCGAGCACCCCCCTACAAACGATATCTGGGGAGATGGTCGTACCTTGACCCACCCTCTCTGACATCATAGGACTTTCTGGTCTACGGATTCAACATATCCATATCCAGTCTAGACACGAAGGAATTTAACCGGAAGGTATCACACGAAGATCTTTGATGTTCGTCGGGATTCGAACCGAGCACCCCCATTTCTAAGCTCAGCGCGCTACTACTAGGCTACCTCGGGCCTATGAAACAGAATGTGCTAAACGAAAATAAGCCGTTCAATGCGTATCTGACCCCACGTCTCTAATTATCGAATACCCTAAATTTATGATGCCGAATCTCAAATTTCTCACCAAATAAAGTAAATCGATAAAGCAATAAAATAGATCAACCTACGGCGAAAGCCGACGGCAATTGCAGATTACATGAACGTATTGTTTTCGATCGTCTCCACCCATGCGCAAACTACGAAACTGAAAATGAACGCGGGCTCACAAATCTGTACTACTGTTCCATTGAACACGCACAAAAAAAAGTAAAAAATTAGCGAAGCAAATCATTTGGGCGCATTGTTATTGCCAGCTGATGCCGTTGACATAAGAACCTATAATGTCAGCTAACGTCAGCCAGCTGTTGCGCTATCATCGATAACCCCTATCGGAGAGGCGGTGATCCGAAAAAACGAGAGGGGTGAAGAACTCGAATGTCTGCGTTCAATAGAATTAAACAATTGGACATGTTATATGGAAAAATACGGCAGTAACTTAGGGCGGCCAAGTTATACTGCTATTTTCATCTACAGTATGCTTATATCGTAGTCGTTAAAAGGGAGCAAACACAAAACAATATAAAAAAACAAAACTTTGACAATACTTAAAAATATACGCCAATATCCGCACGATGATATGTTCAAACTTATAGAAGGAAACATAAATAAGATTTGTAAACCTAGTTGACGTAGATCCGATGGTATAAGCCACTCGCAATATTAATGTAGACACTAATACATGTCTATTTACATCTTGTTTGTTATAAAATCAATATCTAGACTAATATTAACATACACACGTTTGTTCCGAAGAACCGTCATACATCGACTCATACGGAGTTCATAAATCAGTTCAATATAGAGACCCTATCTCTCTCTATTCTCTCCGCTCGCCCGCGTCGTTTCGGCAAAGTCCAATTCCAGTCAGTCTTTTTCTTGCGGTCTCCTGAATTTATCCCCTTTTCAGTCTGTCTTTCTGGAACAATCTAGATCTTTCCACACCTCGGACCCCCATCTTCCGGTTTCCTTTTTACGTGGTCCACCTATAGCGATTTTCACCGCCGTCGGCTTCCGCTTTGTTGAATGCCGCTAACGGCCTTCGCTAATCATTCTAAATGATGTGTCCATGGTCCTGTCGCTCACCTTAATTCAGTCCCAATTAAGAATGTCGGACGCGAGTCTGAAAAGATTCTAAAGAATTCCTTGAAAACTAAAATATTTTTGAATGTCTACTGTCCCCTTAAGATGGTTGATTGGTTGATTGCACACGCTACTGTCATCTTCTTACGTAACAATAATTATTGTTGTTACGTAAGCCCCCTGGACGGAACACTCGAGACGAGGTCCATAGAAAGCTTGGAGGGAGGGGGGGGGGAAGGAATGCGACTCCGGATTTGTGGCCCCACAGGGACCGGAGTCTGACTTAAACCAATTGTCACCTCAATTTTGAGTGAGCATCCTCGGAGGCGACATCTTGTCCGCTTGTACCGTTCTCCAAAGCCCTACTACCACGCGGAAGATCTTTCCGGCCAACATATTTAACGAACCCATACTTGGCGTAGACACCATTGTCACTCTTTGCTACATGAGGGATAATTAGTCAGGGAGCTGCAATTCGGAGCCGATCCCGAAAGATTCCGAAACAGACATTAACGCCAACAGCGGGACTCGGAAGTCCTGGCCATCATACGCGCCCCTTTTTGCTCGAAATTTTCTTATTGTTGCAGTGGCATAGCGAGTATAACTGGCACCCGGGGCATGATACTTTTTGGCGCCCCTCTCCCCACGAAAAACATATAGTAATATAATCTATAGAATTCGTTGAGGACCGTTTGGCGCCCGTCTGCGAGAGGCGCCCGGGGCATGATAGACACCCTTTCCCCCACCCCCTCGCTACGCCACTGTATTGTTGTGGAATCAATTTTCTATGTCAATAGATGGCAGCATGTAACAGACCGCAAAAAGAATGTAAGCGCATGCGCAATGCGATACTGTAGTCAGAGAGCGATGTATAATGAACGGTATCTGACGTATACGGCCAGCCGCTAAGTGTTCTAAATGTTTCAAATAAAACCTTTTGTTATTGTTGTTTATGAAAGTATTAACTATTTGATCTCCCGCTCTCCAGCAACCAGAAGTGAGCCTTGTTAGCAATAGAGCTAACAGTTGTAAGTAGCTGTAAATATTTCTCAACGTTTGTAAATATTTCTCTTTAACTGGTGTTTATTCTGTGTTAAGGGGGTAGGGTCACAATCCAGATTCCCTATATCAGTAATGTTAAAATTACTCATTTTTAAGTTACATTTTAAAAAATCGTATTGAATATAAGTTTCTAATTTTTTTACTATATATTACCTGACGTATATTAAATACTTTAACGAGAGCTTTTATAATTTAAATAACTTGTTATTTTTTTAAAATATATAACTTCTACTATATGCATTTTTTTTTTTCAGAAATACCAAATTTACATCAAGTTTTATGTTACTAAATTACTCTAAATTATTTTTTCTAAAAATCCCTTCGTTAAAATATGTAATATTATGCATTTATTAAATATACAAAGTTTGAAAATAATCACAGCAATAGTTTTTGAAAAAATGCTCCTTAACTGGCAAAAAACACTGTTTTGAGAAAATCAACATTTAGTGAAACATTCACTTGTGCTTAGTGCATGCCAGCTCTATAGCTTGGATCATCTTGGTCATCAGCAAGACTGTCTTCTAATTTACATTTTTTCTGTCTTCTATTTATTCTCGCTTCCTTGGTTTGCTGTGAAACATCATATTGAGCTTTTATTAATCTCGTCCGATCAGCTGTTTGCATTACTCGAGAAGTATAAAAGCATGGAGATATACCTAACGTTGAAAGACATTTCGTAATATTTCCATCATTATAGGATGCAATTGCTTCAAATACACCTGTTTTTAAAGTTTCTAACTGCACAAAAATATTTTTTGGGATCCGTGACCAGATTATACTATTTAAACTCTCATTGCTGTTTTGTTTTCCCATGCAGTCATTTGGCAAGTAGATCAGGATCTGCTAAATCTTTATAAATGTTTTTAATGTAATACAGTACTACTATTGGTAAAATAGTTGTTTTGGTTGGAGCACGGGAAATTAAAAAAATGCAGCTATGAATGCAGCGAGCGGTTTGTTTTGGTTGGTGAGGGTCTGACGCCAGGCGTTTTGACAGATGGTAATAGTTCTTTAAAAAAATATTAAAAATACTTCTAGTACAGCTAGAACAAATATGTAAATATCATCAGAAGCACAAGATTACATACTTTTCAAAAATGCAAAAATTGGAAAACACATTTTTTTTTTTGTCGAAAATCGTGACCCTACCCCCTTAAATACCGTTTATTTACTGTTATTGAGCATTAAATTTCAATATGTGAGCCTTTGGCGATATTTTTCGAGTAATTGGCAAGCTTGGCGACAAATCGTTGCTATCTGGAAAGCAATCAGACATCACCTAAGGCGCATGGTTATCGAAATCTGGAACTTTCCATTTCTAAAACTTTCGAGAACGTCGCCAAACGTATAAAAGAAGACCGAACTCGGCTCTAAATGTATTGATCCATTCATTTCTCAATAGAAGCTCGGCTGCTCTGTGTGAACTGAGGGCCTGTTATAGTACCTGTATGTGTGTGTGTATTTCGCCATGTTCTGAAGTCTTTTCGCTGAATTCCTAAGTAACTGTTTGTTATATTTGTGACCAGTTTAAGACATGTAAATGAACTTGTGTCGCTATTATCTGAAGTCATCGTTCACTGATAGTGTCGAACGAAACGCAACAATATCGTTTCTAACGATCCCACCTGTAGTGTAATGTTTGACTAGCAGCGCTAGATAAAGTGAAAATGTTGTACCCCGTGATCCCCCACCCCTCTACCAATCAGAGGATTGGCTGCGGGGGCGTTGAACCCAAGAGGGTGGTGAAGATCGCGGGGAGTCAGTAAGAAAGTAACAGAAGGAGAGCGCCTCTGGTAGGGATCGGAGGTCTAGCGAGATGTAAGCAAGCTCGTCTCACCTCTGGTGAGTTAATTATTCGTTAATTAGAATTGAGACAGAGAGAGAGAATCTGTGAGAGTAATGTCAGGAGGCCTGACTAGATAAAGCAGGCTCGTCTCGCCTCCAAGGAAATAATTAGTTCTGTAAGCAGAACAGAGTTAATCTGTAACTAGATTCGAGTGTAGTAGTAGGAGTCGGGGTCTGGCAAGGTGCTGTAGACTTGCCCACCTCGTGCTCAGAGTTTTCTTTAATTGTTATATTAATGTTTCAAATGTAAATAAATTTATGTTCGTCTTGTACAGCGACGACTCGTTATTGCATTACCTCATTTGTGCTTATGCCATAGAAACGAACCTAAGTGAACCTCGGTGAAGAGAAGTGAGGGTTCACGACACTACCTTAGGAAGAGATACACTGATCTAAGAGCGGAAGCGGAAGTGCTGGCTTAAAAAGAGCTTTCACGTGCCATAACATATATTTCGAATCAAAGAGTAGGGTCTTCATGATTGGAACAGAACGGTGCCTCGCGACGCTAAAGATAACATAAACGAAGTATCCAATTAATTCCTCATAAACCCAAAGCGACTCGAAACAAACAAAACAAAACAAAAAACGCGAATAAGTGCTCCATTTAGCGAATATCACGAAAGCGAACGATAAAATGCCGCGCGTTGGAAAGTTATACTGCAAGCGAAATTTCCCTCAGAGCCCCAGCGATAAAGAGAGCGCCGGTTATTTTAATACCAGCCATTATGACGTCACAGTAATACGGCGGCTTTCATAATGCCGTGCCGCCTTTTGTGCGGCCATTTTGCAATAAGTTTTTTTTCTCCCTTCTCCCCCCCCCCCCCCTTTAAAAAAAAAGCACATTATTTATTCAAAGCGATGCCATTTTGGAAACGTGTTTATTTTTTCGGGGAAGACCGCACTTAAGAGGAATGGATATAATGTATAACCATCAGGTGCAATAAATAAAAAAAAATGAATGGAAGGAACGAGAGCTGCGCAACACAGGCAAGAAATTTGATTCGCGGAGAAATAATACGAAATGCCAAATGAAAGGGTGGCTGGTGCTGCGGGGAAACACTAAGCTCTACGGCTTAGGCCCTACATATAGACACACGAACTCATTACCACATGAAATTTACTTTTGCATATTTTTCGAAAGCAGCGAAAAGCCCTTTAAATTGGCCCATTGAATCTCATGACCATGAAGTTGCCATGTCTGAAAAATGTACTCTATATTATCCGTTCTGATAAACGCATGAATTCGAATAGAAAACATGAATAGCCTAAATATGGCACAAGTATGCTATTACAAGGGAACAACTATTCAGATGCAATAAAATGAGTCACGTGCGTTGATTTAGTAGGATTCAATTAAAACAATCACATCTGTACTGCTTTTCAGAGTTTTTTCCCGGAAAAAGTCTTTTAAATTTCTTTGTTCACCGACAATGCCGACGTTCTTTCGAACACAATTTGTATTTTATTTTTGAAACTTTTATCTGTACATCTTTTTCTTATAAGCAAGGATAAACGGTTCTCGTATAATCGGGAGTTCAGTGCATAATCCTTTTTTTGAGCATTAGAGTATAGTGAATTAAGGGAATTCTTATCCGAATAGTTTTTCCTTTTGTCTGGTAATGTTCTCAGACCTACATACACATCCATCAACTTCATTTCTAATAACTTTACCAATCACCTTATGATCCATCACATCAAGTTCCTTTCCTATAATATCTCGAGTCACATACTTTCTCATCTTGATGAAGGTTTAGCAAGCCCCCATCCATTTTTGCCCCAAGAAGATATAAATAGCACTTCATCTCTCGCTAGTGGTTGAAATTTTCAAATTCCTTCTTTGTTTTGAGACACTAATCTCTCTTTCCCGTCTCAGCTCTCTGATCCATCTCACCTAGTCAGTCAGTACTTTACGGCATCAGGTAATTATTAACAATTCCTTCGTCTTTGTCCGTCTTTTCGACGCGACTTCATCTGAGACAGATTTGTCCAAGAAACCGACTCCGTACTTTGCCACGTGATGTTACTGGGTGTTCCCCAGCGTATTCGCGTATATTTTGGATGGTATATCATATTAAATAGAATGATCCAGGTGACCAGTTCCTTACTTCTTTTTACTATGGAACGTGATACATACTATTCCGACGTTGATACAGAACATTCCGTCGCGTTCCGACCCATATATTCGATGAGACCTTATATTAGACAGAACAGTCCATGGGGGGTGCGGTGGCCCGGTTGGCAAAAGCAGCGGGCCAGTGATCTGAACGTCGCTGGTTCAACGCCAGTCGCTGAAAAAACCACCGACGTGTACAATAATGGCAGCTGGTGTACGGAAAAAAAAATCTGTCGTAGTTGCAATATCCTCCAACTTCTCAAAATACCCCTGGAAGTGCGGGGTCTCGTCACTTGACTCGGTTCAAAATTACGGGATCGATGTTCTTCGAGGTCAAGTCAGTCTTCAGCCCTAGTGGTACCTTGCCTTAAAGTTAAACTGCTTACTACCCTTCGCCAAGGACCAAGGTCCTTTGGACTTTGTGTAGGCTTTCCTACACCAAGGAGATTGGAAACAACAACAACAATAGTCCATGTAATTATTTACATATTTAGCCAAGTGATGCGATACAGAACACTCCTGTACACCTTTGCTAATCCTTTATGGATAGGACTTCACAAAAAAAATTAAAAAATAGAATGGCCTGTGTTACCCATTCCGTACTTTGCCATGTAGCTTGATAGTGAACGCGGTGGGATCATTCCACCTTTCAGATAGAATGGTCCCATCTGAGGTCAAAATATTATTATTGGAAGGATGGCAGGCAAATGGGGTACATTTTTGAAAACGGAACATTGATTAAAGTTAGTTCATCAAATGTACACATTTTTGACTTAAACTCGGGGTTTAAACATCAATAGGTCTCTTTTGGTCAATTTTCGGATCATTTCTATTTAAAATAATATTTTATTTTAAAACTAGGCCACGATCGAATAAAGCCCGAGTCAAACAACAATAAATGTGACGGAAAAGAACGAAAATCCGTCCTTAACTTGTTTATAGCATATATCCGTTATCATTTTCCCCCTCTCAGAATTCTCCGATACGCAGGCCATAAAGATTCACTTGGCGGAAATTCATCACAGGTCAATAAACTGGAGTAGTAAATATCTATAACAGCACTATTTCGTTAAAGAAAAATTGCATGAGATCTACAAGTCCAACATAAAATAACAGGAAGAGATTTTTAACTTCCCTGTTACGTTTCCCTTTCATATAAAAAAAAAGTAAATAGTGAATTAAACAGTGTAGTTTTAAAAGTATGTTTTTTTTTTAATACAGCACTTATTTTCTTTCCATACTTTCAATCACCAAATGATGAAAAAATGCGTCGAAAAAACTGCATTACTAGAGGATTTTTTTTATAATCTTTATTAAACTCCTTGACGCAAGAGAGAATTTTTTACTGTATAAAAAACACTGTACAGCATTTTTCTCCCGAATAATCTCTCTTATATAAAACAGTTCGGTAACTGACTGACTCACTGACATACAACGCACAGACCAAAGCGCTGGACCTAAGGGCTGAAATTTTGCATGGCGATTCTTCTTATAGTGTAGGGGTGCTCAAAGAAAGATTTTTGAAAAATTCTTCTTAGATTTTTTTAAATTAAATTATTAAGCTGTTTTTGTAACATTCTTTAAAGTTTGCATTTAAAATAATAATTTGAGGGTTATAAAATTTATATCACGAGAAAGATCATAAAAGTTCCTTTAAAATGAGATCTTTTTCGAATCTTTACCTCCATTTTCTGATTTTTGGTAAGTTATTAAAGATTAATTTTTAGAATTTAATTTATTAAATGCTGATCACGTGATTTCTTTTTCTGGTACTTTAAATAAATTTATCGTCACGTGCATAACAACTAAACAGACAAAATAATTTTTTTTTTCTTGCTAATGCGGCAGACGATTGGACATCCCAAAAAATATTAAAATACAATAAAAGATATTATGTTCCTCAAACTGTACTATATTCTTTACTATGTCCTATTAGATTTAATTTGAATATTTTCTTCTACATTATTTTATCTATAAAAATATCCCTTACGATTTTTTTATAAATATATTTTTTGTTTTTTTACATCAATTGTATACATTGATCGTCGTATTTATTATAAACTAGCCGAGCGAAGCCCGGCTATGCTCGGGCCCCACAAAAGAAAAAAAAGGCCCTTTTCAGGGCTATACAAATGTAGTAAATTCCCGTCAATTTTCATTCCCGTCGCTGCCGACAGATGGCTCCACCATACTGGAGATGGGTGATTTGATTCTTTCGTCTCAGCGGGAGTGCTTTTAGAATTAAAATATCTGTAAAACTATTAAAGTAACAGAATAACTGCAAACAGAAAAAAATTATCAGTTTTCAAAGCTCTTTCCAAAATATGTAACATTTATGTACTTTCATGAGAAAAAAAATACACCGATTTTCGACCAAAATGTCGGCCATGTTTTCTCAGGATGAGTGATCTCCGGAAACGTGACAGTCACGTGATCCGACGGACTCCACCGACATTTACCTCTGTTGCTTTATTTATATATATATATATATATATATATATATATATATATATATATATATATATATATATATATATATATATATATATTTATTTATTTATTTATTTTTTGGCATTAATTGCATACATTGACCGTTGTATTTAATTTGAATGAACTCCGTAGCGAAGTACGGGTTTTCAGCTAGTTCAAATATAAAAATATTATTGACCTGTGAAGCGAGTTGTGAAGCAAAAGAGAACGCTATGCGCGCCTCTCGAGTGTTTGAAGTGTGCGTAAATCTTCTAGTTGGAGAGACTGTTTTATAATATGAACTAAACCACCGTCTGGAGGCTGGAAGAAACCTAATTAATGTTCAGCAAGGTAAATAGTAAATAAATGTGTTGTTTTGTGCAAAAGGTGTCTAGTACACTGTTGTTGCATAACGTGTATTTTATGGGGACAAAGGACCTTCAACCACGGGTTGTTGTTGTTTTTTCCCCCAGTATTTTACCCTATAAACGAAATGAAAATAATTAATTTTCTTTTTTGTTACATTGAAGACACAGAGAAATCACAAATAAATATTTTCTGGAAGAAATAAGACCCGTTTTTCAAATAAATTTTTCAAAAAAGCTAGATTTTTTTTCAAAATGCTCCATGCGCATTCGTTTTCTTATGATCTCTTCCTAAGTTATCACGATTGTTAACGGAAGTGTTTGTCACAAAACTGTGCATCATTCGTTGAAACCACAAAGTTCTTTTTCAAATTTATAGACCATGAAATAAATT
This sequence comes from Dolomedes plantarius, assembly GCA_907164885.2. NCBI lineage: Eukaryota > Metazoa > Arthropoda > Arachnida > Araneae > Dolomedidae > Dolomedes > Dolomedes plantarius. Next base: position 65,050,427 of record OU015490.1, read on the forward strand.
ATAAAAACATAAAAAAAATAACAGGCAGATTAAAATAATAAATAGATTTATGGCTTCAGATTCATACAAAAAAAAGTGAATGCGCAATTACGTTTCTGATTACATAGTTATATAAAAAAATTTAAGGTTTTTAAATGATATGGAATACGCATAGAGCAAATAGATCAGATGTAGTATATGATGGGTTACAACAAATGATATGGAATATATTTGATATCGGCATAGCAAATAATTGAATAGGTATATAGTATTTATTGAATAGGTATATAGCATATTGAATAGGTATATAGCATTTATTTCTAATAATGATATTAATTACTGATGAGTCACCTATCTTAATCAAGTCACACATATTCTTAATCGCTGATGAGTTAAAATCAATTTTGAAAAATGGTAGTATTTTGATTATATTAAAAAAAAAAAAAAGAAAAAAAAAAGGCATTATTTTGGAGAAAAGAAATTCTTATTTCGAATTCTAGGTGCCTTTAATGCAGTAACAAAAATTAATTATTCTCATTATGTACATAGAGTTAAAAACTGAAAATTAAAAATTTCCAGGTTGAAGATCTATTGTCACCTTAAAGAACGAAAAAGATACCCGAGTAATAAATTTCTCTATTACGGAGTATAATTTTTAAAAAAAATCTTTACATCAAAGTCAAAAATCTTTGTGAAAATGTTCACCATAGGATAACATTGGGCAGAACGAATCCAATATAGTTACTACCTTAAGTATCATATCATCGATAAAAAAACACGCAGGCCTTTTCTTGGAAGAAAAATAAACACCAAAACCTCACTGGTGGACGTATAAAGAACCGCGTTTATATGCGTTTAAAATAACGCTACATCGGGGAATTCGTTTACGTTTTACTCCGGGAGGCTTTAACTGGAGAGAGTCTGAAGTATAACCTCGAGAGCAATAAAAATGAACCTGGCTATAAAGTAGAAAAACATTCCCCAACAAATAGCTTTCTGGGAAAAAAGACGCAGTAAATACGCCATTTTGAAAGCGTCTTTATTTTCCCATGATCGCAAGAGGAAGGAAGAGAGACAAGCCCTCGTTTATGAATGGGCAGATGAAACATGGCTGAATATACGCTTTTCAGCAATATTTACGGAACAGACTTAAATGTAACCCTAAGCCATCTCTACCAATAGTACGGGAGGATGAATAACTTTACGAGAGCATTTCTGAAAAGATGTTTAAAAAAAATGTTACTGCTTATAACTTAACTGGCTGATTTCCCGTGCTTCGCTACGGAGTACATTCAAATTAAATACAACGGTCAATGTATGCAATTAATGCCAAGAAAAATATATATATATATTTATACAAAAATCGTAAAGGATATTTTTATAGACAAAATAATGTAGAAGAAAATATTCTAATTAAACACAACGGTCAATGTATGCAATTAATTTGTTCTTATAATATCCATAAAACATACTAATTTGAATAAAATTCTTAAAAAACTTCCATCTCAATTAGTCTATTAAATTTTATCTTTTAACGTAATTCAATATTTTTTTTGTCAATTTATTTCGCTGTTATGCACGTGACGCAAAATTAGTTTAAAGTTTCACAAAAAAAAAAAAAAAGAAACCACGTGATCAGCATTTAATCATTTTTTTTTTCTTCCAATGCGGAGACACGTCGCGAAGACATTCGCCTATAATTCACCGCAATTTTGCTGGCCATTTTATTATGGGGGCGCCATATAGGCAGACCAGAATTGCCCCCTATGAAGGGACGACACAAACGGAGGCATTTTAGTGGCGCTTCGCCAGGATTCGATCTGAGCACCCTCAGAACCGAAAACCAGCGCGCTGTACCACAAGGCCGCCACGGCCCTTGCATTTAATAAATTAAATTCTAAAAATTAATCTTTAAAAATTCACCAAAAATCAGAAAATGAAGGTAAAGTTTCGAAAAAGATTTCATTTTAAAGGAATTTTTAGGATCTTTCTCGTGATATAAATTTTATAACTCTCAGATTATTATCTTAAATGCAAACTTTAAAGAATGCTACAAAAACTGCTTAAAAATTTAATTTTTAAAAAATCTAAGAAGAATTTTTCAAAAACTTTCTTAATGCACACCTACACTATAAGAAGAATCGCCACACAAAATTTCAGCACTTTAGGTCCAGCGGTTTGGTCTGTGCGTTATCTGTCAGTCAGTTACGAAACTGCTTTATATATATACTAGATAAGAATATACTACTGCCTGTGAATAAATAAAAATAAATTTTAAAAACAATTGTCAAACACAGTGAAAGACTATACTACAGTTGTGTTACATAATATTTTGTTAAGCGATAAACGCTAAACGTAAACTTGTAAGTTTAGGTCCTCGTCACTACCTTTTTGAGAAATACTATAGGTTTTTATGATGAGTTGAAATAGATATATATTCTTAATAGTGAAATTAATTACTGATGAGTCACATAACTTAATGAGTCACTCATATTTTTGATCACTGTTCAGTTGAAATCAACTAAATTTTAATCATGAAATTAATTACTGACGAATCGCTTATCTTAATCACTGACTGAGTCACTGGTTTTCTTTATCACTGATGAGTTGAAATCAATTAATTCTTAGTCATGAAACGGAATCACCCAAATGTAAAAACTTTTATTTGTTGTTAGAATCTTGCTGTTCGGTCGTCACCGGTGTCAAAGAAAATTTCGGCGAGTGTTACATAAACGATCTAATAATTATCTGCGATGTGTACCGAAAAAGTAAACAACTAGCGAGAAGAAACAATTGTTTAGAAATCTTGAAAAATTGAACCGACACAATCAAACGCTGCAAGTCCAATGGCAATCAGATTAGAGCATTGCAAAAGTGTTCGACGGTCTATATCAAAATAATCCAATCCTATATCTAAGTAAACTTAACGCAGCCACTCATTCGAGTGCGATAACTGATTGATGTCATTATGTGGAATGAAAGATAGATGTTTAATGAATCAATACCAGTTTCAACCCACCATTTACGTACTTAATCCTCATTGTCAGAGAATTAAATAAAATAAAGAAAAAAAATATGCCTCTAGAAATGACATAATCCACGCATGCCTTATTTATCACCTTTCAGCGGCTCTGATTGAAAACGAAGTCCATATAAAGATAATCCCGGTGACACTTTGGAAAATCGTGTCATGTTTTTTGTTTCGCACTCGTTCAGAACTCTCCTCACAAAAGACTCCTGTGGTTTGATTCCTGTTTTGTTTTTCAAAGATGCGGTGACGTCACGCAGATGAAATACCAGCCCTCGCAGATGTGGTGCGGCGAGATGCAACCAGTCGTACTAACTGTGGGCCGTTTGTTGAACACGCCGTGCTATGAATAAAAAAAGGGCGCGCCCTATTAAGGCACCTGATACGACGGGATTAAGAGGAGACAAAAGACCACAGAAACTTCTGCTAAAGGAATTTTAATATGCTGTTCATTTTTTTAAAACTGGCTTTTTTTTATGAACAAGAAAGAAAGATAGAAAAGGAGAACTTAATGGAACTTAGTGATAGTAAAGCAAATCGAAATATTTTGCTTATTTCACAATGTAACATTGATTATTTAAATCAGGCGTGTCTAACCTGCGGCCCCACAAGATCCCAAACTTTATAGGACTTAGCTTCCCAAAGGAAATTAACCCTCGTTACACAATTGTGCCCTACCCGTGTCATCGCTGTTTTGCCCTAAGCACATTTGCGAAGAACTATTTTCAAAGATGAAGCACACGAAGAGTAAAATTAGACAAAAATTTTCTGATGAGCATATTTAAAACCCCTAAAGAACTGCAACCACCATCGAACAAGACATTGATGGATTAGTTTCAGGAAAACAAAATTAAATTTCCTACTAATTTTATGGCGCCTTATTTTTTTTAATGTTATAGTTAAAAATTTCAAAAATTAAAGGAAATTTTTTAACTTACATACATAAAATATATTATATAATTTATATGCGGACCATGACAATTAATTTTCTTTCAATGTGGCCCGGGCAAGCCAAAAGGCTGGACACCAATGGTTTGTTGTTGTTTCCAATCCCCTTGGTGTAGGAAAGCCTACACCAAGTCCAAAGGACCTAGGTCCTCAAATCTTAGGTCCTTGGCGAAGGGTAGTAAGCAGCTTCACCTTAAGGCGAGACACCACTAGGGCTGAATTCTGACTTGACCTCGGAGAACATCGGTCCCGTAATTTTGAACTGAGCCAAGTGACGAGACCGGAACACTTGACCCCTCACCTCCAGATGTAAATTTGAGAACTCGAAGGACATTGTAGCCACGACCTTTTTTACGTGCCCCGGCCACCATTACACCAATGGTTTAAATCATAGCAAAGCTGCAAAAAAACCTACTTTGACGCGTTTATAATAAAATTCGGAAGTCAGGTTTAACAGGGAACTAGCTTAACACTCTCTCATATCGCTCATCGGTCAGGTGGTAACATACTGGCATCGATGGAAGAATATGCAGGTGAAACCCCACTAGTGGTCGATAGAACTGGTCAGAATGCGGTAAAATAATAATAATAATAATGGACAGTTGTGAAACACGTGACAAAATATTCGCACGAAAGGGGGAAAAAATCATCCTCTCGTCTAGATGATTATAAAAATAAATATGTACAGGCCAACATCCTGTCTCGGAGGCTTATAAAAAGAAAATGGAGCACACGCAAGAGAAATCATCAGGAAAAAAATTAGAAAAAAAAAATTCATCGCATCACCGGATTGTAGAGTATTGCATTTCAACCTCTCCGTTAACAAAAGAAATTCTTCTATCTCGGCCTGAGACACTTCAAAAGATTTCCGACGGCTTGGGTGGCAATATGCTGACAGCAATTTTCCTTTTGTTCATCCGATAGACTTGTTCCACAGGACCTCAGGGGACGTGGTCATTTTTCTTGATTTAGTCATCGCCACCGGGCGACGCCGCTGGTATTTATTATAAATGACAGGAGACCCCCCAGGTGCTTTCATTCATGAACTATCAATTGTTAAGCAGCATCCTGGAGGCGTCGCGTGCCTAAACAAAAGGACTCGTGCCTTTCGCATTTTACCGAAGCGGCCCTTTTGAGACTCTTTGAAGTGGCTTGGAGGACAAACTAAAAAGGCGGCCGCTTTAGACCCGGGGAAAATATTTCATTATCGCCCCAGGAAACCCATTTCCGTTGCTCACTTGTTCTAGATCGTTCGACTTTCTGGAGAGTGATGCAATATCCGGTGGAGGTCTTCTATAAAAAGAGAATGGACCCCTCAGTCGAGGCTTGCGTCTTTTTAGTTCCTGACACGTAGCGGATCCAGTTCTAAGAGCAGCCGGGTTTGCCGCCCTTATCGGTTCAGCGTCCCTTGTGACTGTTTTGCAGCGACGATCTAGTTCCTGCAGGAGTAAACATACTCCACTAATTTGTCGGAGACCAGTCTTCGTGGAAGGAGCCTTTGCTACCTTATTTTCCAGTGAGGAGTCCTTTCTCCTTAATTTAATAATTTCATCGCTACCGGGTGCGTGCAGTGATCACCGCCGTTGATATTATTGGGGAGCCCTTTCCCGTCAGGAGAAGTGCCGTTTCTTCATCATTGAAGCAGAGCCAGTTCTGCTAGCCTAGCGGACTTCTGTGTTCTTACTCCGCCCCACGCCGATTAAATCGAGTGTGATCACTTATGTTACGAAGTTCATCTTACATCTGTGCAGTGTACATATCTCATCATCATCAACTTTATTAATAAATTGCTTTTGTTTTGTTTATGTAATGAGTGATGTATACCTGGTGTGTTTAAATCATTTTCTGGTTGACACTACGAACCTCAGTTCGCTACAGAAGGTATATATTCATTCATAATTTTGGTGGCAGCGTTTCGACGAAAAAAAAGCGACAGTAAGAACATTTTGTTTTTTATAGTGACAGTCGCGTGTGTTCAGAACTGTGACTGTGCGAAAGTGCTATTGCTGGTGTGTATCCTGTGAAGTAGTGTAGAGCGGCTGACGTTCTTGTGAAATCTGCTAAACTGCTGCAGTGTTAATTTCCTTAGTGACATTCGCGCGTGTTTCAGAACTGAGACTGTGTGAAAGTGCTATCGCGGGTGTGTGTATCCTGTGAATTAGAATAGAACGTTTGACGTTCTTGTGCCATCTGATAAACTTGCTGCAGTGCCAACTAGATGCCAGTCTTCACATCAAATTGTGAGTACCATTCTGTTTCTCTTTTGTGCTGGTATCCAACAGTAGTTTAGTAAATAATTTTGGTTGTTTTCTCAGAAGTAGGAGAATTAAATGGTTGAATTTAATAACCGTAATTAATAGCTTGATCTGAACTTAAAAGGTGTTAAAATTTTTTTTAATTTGAGGTAAAATAAGAACTAGTGTTATTGTGTAAAGTAGAATTGTTATTGAAATAGTAGGTGTTAAATTAGTTCTCAGAAATTAAGGAATGTAACTGTGCTCAAAAAGAAATAGTGTAACTACATTGTGTTTAACTATTTTGCATTGTGTATTGTTGTGATATGTTAAAAGCAAAGTGATTTATCTTTTATGAACCTTAAAATAGTAACATCGCAAGCGGAATGTTAAAAGTAATTTAGTTCATATTTGTTAATACATTGCATGTGTACGTTAATTGATTGTGTTGTGTAGTTGCATTTTGTGTTCAGGTTTTAAAGTAATTACTACCTCAGGGTTTATAATAGTGTGTATTATTCTGTGTAGTATTGTAATAGCTTTGTATTCTGTCAAACATGGGTTCTCTTGTTCGTGCAAAGAAAGAGGACTTAGTTAACCTCGCTATAGAAATGAGTTGTGAGGTAGATTTGGGAATGCTGAAGCTTGAGATAATCAAAAAAATTGAAAGTTCAGCAGATTACAATGTAAAATTGGCTGAAGGGTTGTTAGCTGAAATTATGGAGACCCGTATAGAAAACGAGCAACGAGCCCGGAAAAAACGGGAAGATGAATTAGCTCAACAAGAACGGGAGGATAGGTTAGCTCAACAAGAGCGAGAGTTTGAGCTAGCCAAATTAAGACTGAGTAGGGAAGCCCCCCAAGAAAGCCCGTCTGTTAGTCCTCCGAGACCTGCGGGACACTCATTAAGGCACATAATGCAAAAATTCGACCCGGAAGAAACTGATATAAGCCTGTACCTTTGCCTTTTTGAACGGCAGGCACAGCATTTAAAAATACCGGAAGCTGAATGGTCAGGCAGTTTAATTAGCCTGTTACCATTATCAGTAGCGGCCATTGTGTTACGGGAAAAAGTCGAGGACACACAAAAATATTCCCATGTTAAGAGCGTGCTTCTCGAGCGATTTAGGCTCAGTCCTGAAGCTTTTCGTCAGAAGTTTGTTAGACACCAGCGTAAGCCAGGAACCCTATGGAAAGATTATCTTTTCGAAATAAAGACGTATTTCGAAGGTTGGTTAGAGGGTCTCGGTGTTACAACTTTTGAGTCGTTAAAAGATCTCTTTCTGGTCGACCAATTGAAACGGAAAATGGGAAGTGAAATCCGGGAGCAAAATATAAGGGATTGGGAGAATTACACGTCCCCTGAAACCTTGGTCAAAGACGCGGATCAGTTTGAGCTTATCAGAAAAACAGGTAAGCCCCCCAACCAGCCGAAGAAATTCGAGGGACGCGCGCCCGACCAACGTAAAATGTTTGGGGCTGTAAAAACGGGAGAGAAAGTTGAAAAATCCCCCGAACAACACGAACCCGAACGAAATTTAGATAAGGTGAGCTCCCCTCGCCCAAAAGAAAACCGCCGTAAAGAATGGAACCATAAAGAGTTCGACAAAAGGCGTGTGACAGACATTAAGTGCTATTTTTGCCACGAGGTCGGGCATGTTAGGCCCCAGTGTCCGTTATTAACAAAAAAAGAAGAGGTTAACTCCATAGGTGCCGATTTGGAAATCACAGATCCCTTAAAACCATATGTGAGTATAGGGACTGTGAACGGCCAGGTATGTGAGATACTTAGAGATACGGGTAGTACGATTGATCTGGTTTGTAAAAGATTTATTTCGCCCGACGACTACCTCGGCGAAACAGTCTGGCTCACTCAGCCGTTAGACACTCGTGCCATTAACGTGCCCCTAGCGCGCGTAATTCTGAACTCCCAGTATGGAAATATAACAACAAAGGCCTGTGTCATTAGCGACAGGTCAAATCAACAAAGATACATACTGGGAAATCAAACGGCAGCTCTTCTAAGACAGGGTCAACAAAACTCTAAGAGCATGCAAATCAATGCAATAACGCGCTCGCGTTCCAAATGTCAAGAGAGCTGTACACAGACACTTCAGTCAAACGATTCTCTTCGAGAGCGTTCGGACAATAGTCCCTCAGATGGGGAGTCAATCGTTTTGACACAACTGGAAAGGGAGGAACAGGCGAAATTGTTAGTTTTACCCCCCCTCGACCGCGAAGACCCAGCGTTGAGTCTATTAAATGTTTCCCCAGAGAAATTCGCAGACGCACAGCGGGAATGTGTAGAATTGGCCGCATTGTTAAAAAAAGTCGAAAGTCCAAGTCAAACCGGCGAGAAGGGTTATGTAGTGATAAACGGGTTATTGTGTAAACAACAGAGGGACCACTTTGGGGATACACGAAGTCTTTTAGTTGTCCCACAGGTATTCAGGGAAAAACTGTTGGCAGTATGCCATGAGTCGACAAACGCTCATTTAGGTGCGACGAAATCGAAACAGAGGCTAGCCAAATCGTTTTTTTGGCCCCGATGTTACCAAGAAATGGAGGAATACGTGAGGTCGTGCGACGCATGTCAGCGCATAGGAAATGCTCAAGATACTAAGAGATTCCCCATGCGATTAACGCCTATAATTAGCGAGCCATTTGTCAAAATAAACATCGACGCTTGCGGACCTCTGCCCGAATCTGAGAATGGAAATAAGTACCTAATCACCGCTATATGTTTAGCTTCAAAGTTCCCGGAAGCAATTCCCGTGAAAAACCTAAGGTCATTATCTGTCACGGATGCTTTGTTGCAGGTATTCAGTAGAACCGGGTTCCCGAAAGAGGTGCAATGCGACAATGGCACGTCGTTTACGAGCGAGTTAACGTGCGAATTTTTTGAGAAATTCGGCATCAAAGTGACGCATAGTTCAGTGGGGCATCCACAAAGCAACCCTGTAGAGAGATTCCACCGAACACTTAAGAGACTGTTAAAGGTCCTGTGTTTGGAAAACGGGGAGAGTTGGGAACGTCATTTACCAGCCTCGCTCCTCGCGATTCGGACTATAACGCATAATAGTACGGGATTCTCACCGGCCGAACTGTTGTATGGAAAAAACCTACGAACACCCGAAGTTTTATTGTACGAAGGTTGGATGGGAGGTTGTGAGGAAGAGAGACCCGTGACAGAGCACGTCCTTACCCTAGTGAATAGATTAAAAAGAGCGCGAGAATTAGCTGCTCAGAAAATGGGTGAAGAACAATCTAAGCGTAAGGAAGCGTATGATAAGAGCGCAGTTAAAAGGCATTTCGAGGTTGGAGATTTAGTTCTGATTTTCTCTTTATCTCGACCTAGCAAAATGGCGCCGAAGTGGATAGGCCCAGCGAAAATTGAAGCTCGCATATCCGAGACGAATTATCGAGTGCAAACTCCCGGGCCTAGACAGAAATCCAGCATTTACCATATTAATATGCTGAAGCCCTATATCAGGCGTCCCGAAACTATAAATTGGGTTTATGAAGGTAAAGTCGAAATTGGTACTGAGGATGATTTCGCAATCCACGTTTTTGAAACCGGTGCTACCGATTTCGATTACGAGGAGATTGTGCGCGAGAGCGAACTTGACGCTCGTCTAAATCTCACTCAAAAAAGGGAATTAAAGAAATTATTGTGTCGCCATGCAAATATTTTTTCTAATAACCCAGGAAAAACCGAGAAAGTTACGCATGACATAGAGCTGATCTCGGATAAGGTCGTTAGGTCTAGACCATACAAAACGTCACACCGACAGAACGAAATCTTGAAGTTGGAGATTGACAAAATGTTAAAATTAGGAGTGATACAAGTAGGTGAGTCTGATTATACCTCGCCTATCATTTTGGTAGAAACCGATGGTCGTGAACCGAGACCCTGTATTGATTATCGTAGGTTGAACGAAATAATTCGCACCGAATATTACCCCCTCCCCAACATAGAGGAAAGGGTTGAACAAGTTGCAGGATCTGATTTCATAACAATACTCGATCTTGCAAAGGGGTATTGGCAAATCCCCTTGACAGAAAGGGCCCAACGCATTGCGGCTTTTGTCACCTCATTCGGGACATTCAGGCCTTTGCGGATGCCTTTCGGGCTTAAAAACGCACCTTTCTTTTTCAGTAAGCTCATGGCTGACGTCCTAAATGGGTGTGAGGAGTATGCCGTTCCATATATCGACGACATCGCGATATTTTCTAAGACCTGGGACGAGCATCTGAAGCATTTAGATATCGTGTTAAGTCGTGTAGCGCAAGCGCAGCTCACAATCAAATCATCGAAATGTCGGTTCGCCCAAAACCATGTAAAATACTTGGGGCACATGGTCGGCGGAGGTTATCGAAATCCCGCCGAATTAAAGGTAAAATGCATTAGGGAATTTCCCCGGCCAGAGACAAAGACGAGTATTCGGGCATTTCTGGGTCTCACTGGGTATTACGCGCACTATATTCCAAATTATTCTATGATAGCGGCCCCCTTAACCGATGCGTTAAAGGGACGGGAGAAACGCGCGGCGGTTGTGTGGGACGAAGCTTGCGAGGCAGCGTTCACCACTCTGAAAGACGCTCTTATAAAAACACCTGTGCTACGAGCTCCTGATTTTACTGTTCCATTTATTGTCCAAACGGACGCATCCGATCTGGGAGCCGGGGTAGTGTTGGCCCAACAAATAGGTGATAAGGAACATCCTATCCTGTACCTGAGTAGGAAGTTCTCTGAACCCGAAAGGAAATACAGCACCACAGAGAAAGAGTGCTTGGCGATCATATTCGCGTTAAAAAAACTTCACTACTATCTGGACGGAAGCGAATTCAAAATCGTGACCGACCATAACCCATTGGTATGGCTCAAGAAGAATGCCAGTTCAAATGGCCGTCTTTTTCGGTGGCAACTTATGTTGCAGCAATTTTGTTTTCGGGTAGAACACAAGCCGGGAAGACAGAATACAAACGCTGACGCTTTAAGCAGATACATTCCTTAAACGTCCGCGAATTACCTAGATTTGTAAATGTAGTAACCTAGAGAATTAATTGTTAGTACCATGAATTTATTTGTGTTTGTATTTAGTAATCCAGTTAGTGCATGTGTACGTACTTGTTAGAATTGTGTATTTTTTTTTTGTGTAGTAGAAAAAAAAAACTGTTGGAACTGGTACATTAGATAGCAGAATTGGGAACCACCCACACGAAACGTTGGTTTTCAATATGCAACCACATTGAAAACTTTAACGGCAGGGGGGTTATGTAGAGTATTGCATTTCAACCTCTCCGTTAACAAAAGAAATTCTTCTATCTCGGCCTGAGACACTTCAAAAGATTTCCGACGGCTTGGGTGGCAATATGCTGACAGCAATTTTCCTTTTGTTCATCCGATAGACTTGTTCCACAGGACCTCAGGGGACGTGGTCATTTTTCTTGATTTAGTCATCGCCACCGGGCGACGCCGCTGGTATTTATTATAAATGACAGGAGACCCCCCAGGTGCTTTCATTCATGAACTATCAATTGTTAAGCAGCATCCTGGAGGCGTCGCGTGCCTAAACAAAAGGACTCGTGCCTTTCGCATTTTACCGAAGCGGCCCTTTTGAGACTCTTTGAAGTGGCTTGGAGGACAAACTAAAAAGGCGGCCGCTTTAGACCCGGGGAAAATATTTCATTATCGCCCCAGGAAACCCATTTCCGTTGCTCACTTGTTCTAGATCGTTCGACTTTCTGGAGAGTGATGCAATATCCGGTGGAGGTCTTCTATAAAAAGAGAATGGACCCCTCAGTCGAGGCTTGCGTCTTTTTAGTTCCTGACACGTAGCGGATCCAGTTCTAAGAGCAGCCGGGTTTGCCGCCCTTATCGGTTCAGCGTCCCTTGTGACTGTTTTGCAGCGACGATCTAGTTCCTGCAGGAGTAAACATACTCCACTAATTTGTCGGAGACCAGTCTTCGTGGAAGGAGCCTTTGCTACCTTATTTTCCAGTGAGGAGTCCTTTCTCCTTAATTTAATAATTTCATCGCTACCGGGTGCGTGCAGTGATCACCGCCGTTGATATTATTGGGGAGCCCTTTCCCGTCAGGAGAAGTGCCGTTTCTTCATCATTGAAGCAGAGCCAGTTCTGCTAGCCTAGCGGACTTCTGTGTTCTTACTCCGCCCCACGCCGATTAAATCGAGTGTGATCACTTATGTTACGAAGTTCATCTTACATCTGTGCAGTGTACATATCTCATCATCATCAACTTTATTAATAAATTGCTTTTGTTTTGTTTATGTAATGAGTGATGTATACCTGGTGTGTTTAAATCATTTTCTGGTTGACACTACGAACCTCAGTTCGCTACAGGATACTTAAAGTAGGTAAAATACTGACCTCGAGTTGGAGAGACACGGGACTGTCGTTAAAAGGTACCTTGAAAGAAAATCTATAAATTTTGCTTCTTGTCTTCTTTTTGAGTATTAATAATTAATAATAGTTCCGACGTATTTCACTATTACATCATAATGATAGATTCGGCGCAATAATTTTTTCTTATATATTATCATAAAACCTAAAACTAGAATTACCAAGTGTAAATTCTTATTCTGAATCCTTTCAGGACCTAGTTAAGTATAGCAACTTTCTCAGTTACCCCTGTTCAAAACATATAGACTACCATAAAAAGAGGCCCGGTATAGTAGATTACTATAAAATGTCTTAACCTCATTTACCGATCGCTGTATTAAATGCTCATCTTGCTCGTCAAAGATTTTGGGTTTGGTTTCTGAATGTGAATTATATGAATTTTGCTTCGGAGTAGGTATGCTAAATTCAGGAGGGAAAACGATATGTGTTGGCTCTCTCTGTCATAAATAAATAGCAAAGTCTGTGGGTTCGAGTCCCACTGTTGGCATGGATGTTTGTAGTCGTTCGGAATCGGCTTTAAGCAGTAGGTCCCGGTCTAATTTGCCCTCGTATAGTAAAAAAAGTCCGTAGATCTCCAAACCGAACCAAACCAACCTTTTGTAAAAATTGCTTTATAATTTTTTTTCCCATTTGTTCGTTTTCATTTGTAAAAAATTCTTACAGAAATACATTATTTTTCATTTGCTTTAATTTATTTTATTGCAAAAAGTGCAAATAAAATTACATTTTTAAAAAAATTGATTATTTTTCATTTACATCTATGTTTTTAACTAACTGTATCAATAAATATTTATTTTTACAAATAGAATAACTGAAACCTAGATAAGATAGTGTGCCATCTATCAGACGCCATGTGACCATGCCTGCAATTTATAAGTACAGGACCAGTGCAGGATTAATAATAATTAGAAAACGAAAAACAAATTAATTTTATTTCTCAAAAGGAAAGAAATACAAACTGACATTACCACAAACATTCAAGAGACTTCACACCACAACAGTTACTCGACTCTAAATAAATTCGTAATACTTTAAGGGGACAAGGGACCTTCAACCTTGAATTTTTTGGCTTTCAGTTTTTAACTTTATATACAAAATGAGTATAATTAATGTTGTTTTTTTTTTACTACATTGAAGACTCTTAAAATTAAAAGTAAGGATTTTTTTGCAGAAACATACCTGTTTTCAATTTTTTTTTCCAACAACTCTGAACTCTTTCAAAATGCTCCATGCGCATTCCATATCATTTAAAAACCTTAATTTTTTTTAATATAAGTTTACCATATATATATATATATATATATATATATATATAACTGTGCATTAAAGTCTTTTGTAAGAATCAAAAGCCATTAATATTTTTTTTTTGTGAATCAACCTGTTACTTTTTATGATTTTGAAACTCTACTTTTTTTCATGGTCTACAAATTTGGAAAATATTTGTGGATTCAAAGAATGGTGCACATTTTTGAGACAAACACTTCAACTATGAGGAAATCATTCCCTATAGACCAGTGGTTCCCAACCCTGGTCTATAGGGAAGTTAATTGTCTATAGAAGTCTACGGACCACTAAGCCAGAAATTGAACCATGTGCGGACCACCACCCTCATCCCCAACGACTTGGGGGGGGGGGGGGTTTCCGAGGGTATGAAAATTATTTTGTATCATATTCTTATAATAAAAGAATTGTTAAACTTTAAAAAAATTTTATTTAACACCTGATAATCATCGGATATATTCGGCCCATATAGTTCAGTAAACATTGCTTTCAAAATCCCCATTTATTTGTCAACTATTTTAATATGTGGTGCCGGACCACTCCTGAGGCTCTCGCGGACCACCGGTTGGGAACCACTGCTATAAACTGTAGAGGGCGCTGAGATTGCTAAGCGTAGTTGAGAGCAGGCCCTGATTTTCCATTAGGCCCGGGCCTAGGGGCCCCCCCCAAAATTTTAATTTTAAAAGGAAAAAAAAATTCCCAATCCAAATTTTTTTTTAATTTTGCCTTTTATAATAGCAATTTTTTTTTTATATATCCTTTCAAATTTGATTGATAGGTTCATCATATGTATGTTATAGTGTATATAAGGGATTAATAAGTTTTTCTGGTTGCATTGTATTGGTGTTTTAATGAAGAAGTTAATATGTTTTATTGCTTTTTGTTATTTGATAATGTTCTAGGCTTCTACGTTTCAATTAGCCAATTCTTGGTAAAATGGTATTTTCACAATCATTCATGATTTTTTTTTTTTTGGTGTTTTTTTTTTTTTGGGGGGGGGTGTGTGTGTGTGTGTATCAATTTCGGAAATTTTACGCCCACATCAGTGTTAGGGGGCCCCCATCCCGAGTTGTGCCTATAGTCCAGAATTTTCTAAATCGGGCCCTGGTTGAGAGTGTAACGTTGTTGAGAGAGGTTGGGCGAGAGAGAGAAATTTCAAATTAGTATGATTTTCAAAGTGTATAATGTATAGTTGTAAATAATAATATATATAATTAAATAATCAAGAACAGAGAGAGAGTGTGCATTTACTTAGTGAATAATGTCAATTTACTACGAAACAAGAACCAGCGATAGAAACACTGACTGAGGGCTTCATATATGGTATAATTTCCATAAGTAACAATCCTGAGGAATTTGGAAGAAATCAGGAGAAAATTAATGAGCAAAGTGAATTTTGAAAAAAATGCTATCATTTTTGAATATTTATTTTTTTTAAATAAAACAGGCCTTATTCTGCCACAAAATACTTATTTAAGAATTCTAAGTGTCTTCAATGGTGAGAAAAAAAAATCATTTTGTATATAGAGTTAAGGGGACAGTGGACCTTCAAACCTAACTTTTTTTGTTTTGAATGGATTTGCTAGAAATTTGAATATGTGATTAGTACCATAGATACGTAAAAGTGGTTAAAATTTAATGATGAAATATTAATAATTTATGAATTATTAATTGTATCAAAAATTGTCCTCATTAAAAATGTTCCATGCTCATTTCTTTTGCTTATAATATGGTAATTTTTATTTACAGGATACCTTATAGAACTAACAATGAAACTTATTGCTTATTTTAAGCATTCATTAAAAATATAAAGAGAAAAAAAATAATAGTGAAAACACCCTTTTTATTACGCAAAATACCTATAAATCATCTTTTCATATATATATATATATATATATATATATATATATATATATATATATATATATATATATATATATATATATATATATATCAAATAAGATTTATTTGATATACAGTTAAGTATTTAAAACTTCAATTTCAAAGCAATACGATAGTTAGAAATACGCCCGGAGCAGTTTGAATATTCGTATGACATGAACATTTTTATTTTGAGAAAAACACATTTAAAGTTATTGCTATTAGTAACCACATATCTAAATTAAATACAAATGCCTATAACTAGGAACCTTTCCTAATCTTAGAAATTAAAAATTATTTTTGCAACACATTCCTACTCGTCCGTAGTTTCACAATTCAATAAAATAAAAAGATCGAATTTATGGACAAATTTCTCAATTTTGAAAGGCCACTGTCCCCTTAAAAGTTTAAAATTGAAAAGAATAAGAGGTTGAAGGTCCCTTTGTCCCCTTAACAACTGTCGAAACAAAGTAATAATGATCACCAAGAGGCTGCCAATCAAAGGCACGCGCTGAAGAAGAAAAGCAGAAGAAAAGTATTTGGATATCCGATAAACACCCTACCCCACAACGATTCTGGACTCGGAAGCTAAGCTCTTTATAATCAAAAAGCACAAAAGAGATTAAATACACAAGAAATGAAATGCCATGCACTGCTTGAATGTCAGATTTAACTCCGGAGCATTCCAACGACACAGCTGAAGGGTGCGGCAAAAAAAAAAAAAAGAAGAAAAACAAATGCACAGATCTGATACATGTCCGGGTTATTTACGACTCTGCGTATTGTTATGACTGAACTGTTTCACTACGGAGAAGCCAGTGAAAAGCATATGCGAAAACCAACAATGACGCTGGAAATGCCTTCCAGGAACTCTGTTTTTTTTTTTTTATTTATTTATTCCTTTTATATGCACGGGTGTGTATATTTTTAACAATAACTATAAAAGAAAGCAGTCAAGCCGATTACGAACTTGCGGACTGGAATCAGGGAAAATGCCACCGTCTTTGAACATGTTTTCTTTAGAAAAAAAGAAATACGAATGTGTACAGTATTCGATTAAGCTTAGATCATAAATAACTAGGCGCTCAGTAAGTGATGCAATACAATAGACATTTAAGTATTTTAACAGATACAAATAATCATGCATAATACTGATCTGTATTTCGTAAACTTTAAAAGAATTTTAGAATAGCAGAAGACTGAAAATTTTTAATTATTAGGACCAAAATTATTTTTATTGAAGTACTAAAATGCTAAACTTGGAGTCGTGATTATCTCCCTATTTTTTGAAACAGGAACCATTTTTAAAACGAATTTTTATTGGTCAAGCATTTAATTTCAATAATACGTCATTCACAGATTTTTTTTTTCTAAAGATTGATTTTATTTATTCTTTTTATTTTCATTTTATTATTATTATATTTTATTATATTTATTTATTATTTTTATTTTTAATTAATTAATTTATATTTTTTATCTCATTTGTTTATTTTATGTATGTATTATTTATTATTTTTCATCATTTATTTATTTATTAAATTTATGTATTTATTTATTTATTTTATTTATTTTTTGAGGAGGGGAGGGGCTGGCCCACGACACACAACGCATAAATGGCGTATTCATGTACATATCAGTCCCGTAGTTGTTGATTTAATGCCTGGGGCGGTTCGGAATCCTGGATTCATATTCAAATAGTAAATTTTCAAATCAAAAAGCTCAGGCTGAAAAAAACAGTGCACAATTATTGAAAAAAATTAAAATTTTGAAATATAAAATTATATAATTATATTTTATGATTTATTTATTCCGTTTTAAGTTTAATCTCTGACCACCCCCCCCCCAAAAAAAAAATAAAATAAAATAAAATAAAATAATAAATAAATATAAAAAAAATTAAATTAAAAAATTAAAAAATTCAGGTAGTCTCTTCTAACGAAACTACCGCGGGTTATTAAGGTAGGGTTACTTATCGTTGCTTACCTTTTTTTCCGCATTTTGGTACTTTCTGTTTAACTGGGTGCTACTGGGTGCTGCCAAAATTATAACTCACGACGCAGGACGGACATTTTTTTTTTCTTCCCGGACGACCGTTATTGAGAAACGAATCCTACGTTAACAAAACAGTCTACGGTGATATCTTCATTCAGAATTGCATTTCACGCTTTTGAATAAAAATGCATTCTGTCAAGAACACGTTGAGGATGACCATTCTACGTGACTTATGCTTCAAGTATAATAATAAAAAAAATCTCCATTATGGAACATGAATTGTTTTCATTGCCGTTAATAGTTTGTAACAAAAGGCGTGCAATGTGGTGTCTACAAACACGTTACATACTAATATTATATAGATAAGAATATTATATAATCATGCAAAAAAAAAAAGCAAAGCTAAGCAACACAATAATATGCGTGCGCGCATTTTGGTAAAATAATCCTAAAATACAAACGAGAATGCTATATTTGCAGTGTTAAGCATGGTCTTTTTTTTTTAACTTTTCTTCCGATAGAAATGAGTTAAAGTTTGTGAAAACTAGTAACAGAATTTTTTGTAAATTTTTATCATAATCTGGTGGCAATGAATAACGCGAGAAATTAATTTTACGCCATAAAATAGCTGACAATTCAGGGATATTATTTTGATCATAATTTTTAAAAAAACTTTAAATGTCAACTATGTAGCAATGAAGCTATGGTAATAATGTAAGCAATTCCCAGACAATTCTAAATTTTCCAAGAAAATTTTAACACTATCCCGGTTTTCCACTAACGACCGAACCGCGTGGGAATTAATTGATTTTAAACTATATGTACCTGTCAGCTTATTCCTCGTGAAGTAAAACGATGACATCAGGGTTCCAAATTCACCAACCACAGTATATGACTTATCCCTCGATATAAAAGCCCAAATTACAGTGAAATATGACCTTATTCGAAACGAACGACCGACCAACCACTGTATGTATCTTTTCACTCGAGATTACAGTGAAATATGACCTTATACGAAACAAACGATCAACCGACCACTGTATGTATTTTTTCACTCGAAATTACAGTGAAATATGACCTTATACGAAACAAACGACCAACCAACCACTGTATGTATTTTTCACTCGAAATTACAGTGAAATATGACCTTATACGAAACAAAAGACCAACCAACCACTGTATGTATTTTTTCACTCGAAATTACAGTGAAATATGACCTTATACGAAACAAACGATCAACCAACTACTGTATGTATTTTTTCACTCGAAATTACATTGAAATATGACCTTATAGGAAACAAACGACCAACCAACCACTGTATGTATTTTTTCACTCGAAATTACAGTGAAAATATTACCTTATAGGAAACAAACGACCAACCAACCACTGTATTTATTTTTTCACTCGAAATTACAGTGAAATATGACCTTATAGGAAACAAACGACCAACCAACCACTGTATGTATTTTTTCACTCGAAATTACAGTGAAAATATGACCTTGTAGGAAACAAACGACCAACCAACCACTGTATGTATTTTTTCACTCGAAATTACAGTGAAAATATGACCTTATAGGAAACAAACGACCAACCAACCACTGTATGTATTTTTTCACTCGAAATTACAGTGAAATATGACCTTATACGAAACAAACGATGAACCAACCACTGTATTTATTTTTACACTCTCGATGATAAGCACAAGTTAAAGTGAAATATGATCTTATTCAACGCGAACGACCAACCAACCGCTGTATGTATCTTCTCACTCTAGATACAGACCTAAATTACAGTGAAATATAACCTAATTCGAAACGTATAGCCAAAAAACCACAGTTTATATCTATAGTGCCCGGTATAAAGGGCTTAAGTCAAAAACAGTGATTTAAATATACCAAGTTATTGGCTTTTATACCAATCGCAGAACAATAAATTCGTCTTGAGTCTTTTGAACAAAGAAATGTACTTTAGTAGAGAAAATTGATAGATTGAAGCCTTTTATACAAATCAAAAGATTTTTGTTTGTGTTTTTTATCAATACTAACAAATATCTAAAAATCACTCGCTTGACTTAAGCCCTTTATACCAGGCACCATAGAAATATCTCATCATTCGAGCTGTAAGCCCAAGTTACGGTGAAATATAACTTAATTTGAAACTAACGAGCCAACCAACCACTCTATGCATCTTTCCACTCGAGGATATTGGCCCCAAGTTACAGTCAAATATGACCAGAATATAGAGGAACGACCAAATCAATCTTCATTATATCTCTGATTTTCTAATAGTTATAAAACTATGAATGGAAGAAAACCGCAACTGACACCCGAATTTCAGCGACGCGTCCCAGAAACATTGCTGGAACAGCTGCCCACGATATTCCCCAACCAGGGCATCCAAAAAGTATTTACGTCTCGTTTAGAGAAAGTTAAAAACCCTTTAATATGGGTGGAAAACATAAATTCCAGCTCACGCAGATGGTAAGTTGTCGGGACAGGTGCATAATGGATCTTGATGTCTGTGATACAGAAAAGGAGGATAATACCGGACACCTGCCCATGCGAGAGCAGGGCAGGTAACCTTTGAGTACTGAAAACGAAAATAATTTCTTCTATCGAAAGGCTAGGATGGTTCTACAGATATGTTTGAGAGTATGTAAGGGCCTGTTTACATAAAATCTGTCAGCGTCACTTGTATTGACATAATTTAAACCAATCACAGGCCTCAACTATTTCGTGGTTAATCGTTTGGAAGTTTGTAATCTATATATATAAAACAGTTCAGTAACTGACTGACTGACATATAACGCACAGACCAAACCGCTGGACCTAAAGGGCTGAAATTTTGTATGGGGTTTCTTCTTATAGTGTCGGGGTGCACTAGGAGAGATTTTTGAAAAATTCTTCTTACATTTTTTTATTAAATTTTTAAGCTATTTTTATAGTATTCTTTAAAGTTTGCATTTAAAATAATAATCCGAGGGTTATAAAATTTATATCACGAGAAAGATCCTAAAAATTCCTTTAAAATGAAATCTTTTTCGAATCTTTACCTCCATTTTCTGATTTTTTGGTGAATTTTTAAGATTAATTTTAAGAATTTAATTTATTAAATGCTGATCACGTGGTTTCTTTTCTTTTTGTGATACTTTAAACTAATTTTGCGTCACGTGAATAACAACGAAATAGAAAAAGAAAATATTTTTTTTCTTGCTAATGCGGCAGACGATTGGACATTATCCAAAAAAATATTAAAATACAGTAAAAGAAATATTCCTCAAACTGTACTATTCTTTAGTATGTTCTATTAGATTTAATTTGAATATTTTCTTTTTCATTATTTTGTGTATAAAAATATCCGTTACGATTTTTTTATAAATATATTTTTTCGTTTTTTTACATCAATTGCATATATTGATCGTTGTATTTATTATATATATATATATATATATATATATATATTTGGCATTAATTGCATACATTGACCGTTGTATTTAATTTGAATGTACTCCGTAGCGAAGTACGGGTTTTCAGCTAGTTCGTTATATGTGTTTCAATACGTGTAACACTGACGGATTCTGGGTGAACGGATGCTTGTTTGTTGTTCCGTTTCATTTAAATGCGTAAAAAATGTTCATCATCTCAAGCGTACGCAATCTGCATTATTCTAAAACTCACACTGATTTTGCCCGTAATTCAATACTGCTGGAACGGCGCACACCAGCGTTCGTTCTATCAACAAAAATACGATGACCCTAACATGAAAATCATATATATTTAATCGGGCCATAAGCAACCAAATTATTGGTATTTTTTGACAAAATTTCGTAGGATACTCGTCATTAAGTTCGGATGAAAGTGATTCCTGAATACCATGTTGCATTCAACTCTTAGAGATTAATCTATCATTAAGATAATTACAACTCTTATCCTCATATTGATATCCGGAGGGTAAAAAAACAACTACATAGCTGACATTTTTCATTTTATTATTATGTATAGAATACTAAAACACAGAGTGTATTCATTAGTAATTCAGCACGGCGAAAATGATCGGCTACCGACTTATTTGTAAGGATGTACGGATCCCCCCCCCCCCGCCTCCCCTGAAACAACTTGAAACAAAATAAAACAAGTTTACATAAATTCGAACAAGGGAAAAAGAAATAATTATTTTAAAACAGATCTTTTCACGCACGACTTCCTTTTGAGTAAAAGTTGCTCTCCTCATTAGTATTTAAAACGGTAATTCACAAAGTAAAATCTAGACAAATAATGAGTTTCCAGATGGAAACAATGGAGATTTTTGGAGTACTGAAGCAAATATTTCCCAGTCATAAGGTACAATCCAGGAACGGGAGAACAGAATGCCGTATTAACTGGAAGCTAGTATTTATATTTAAACCTAACAACATCACAGAGTCTTCATACAATTTTTTTTTTCCAATGGCCAAGGTTACAAAAGACCACTACACCACAAAAAATAGGATGAACAAATACAAACAAGAAGTAAACACAAAAAAGAAACGTGGCGAGGAAAGTCTATGAACACAATAAGTCCCTTGCACGCCAGTAACGGTCGTATAAAGAGGTGTCCCCCAGTGCCGGGCAACGACGAAGGTGGTCCGCATCCATCTCCTCCCGAAGGTCATAGAGTGTGCAGAAAGGAGCTGACACAACTTGTATTCGATGTAGGGGTTTGAGGAGGCAGTCATGACCAATGGCCAGGCGAAACTCGGCAACTGCTTTACGTCTTGGCCACTTAGGAAGAACTTGGAGCTTTTTCCACCAGATCTTTCCAGAATTTCTCTCTGTGTGTATTGATTTAGGGTGAAGTCCTTTAACTTTTTCTTGATTATCCGCTTGGCATTGGTAAGAGGGACAGCTTTCCTTGATGACTGTAGAACAGAAGCTCCCTGTTTTGCAAGGTGGTCTGCTAACTCATTACCAGCTACACCACAGTGTCCCGGGATCTACTGCAAGACAATTTCCCTAGAAAGCCCAGACAGACTATGCAGGAGTTTTTTAAACTCGAAGATGTTAGAGGAGGCAGGAGTAGTATTTGAATTCACAGCAAAAATCGCCGCTTTTGAATAACAGAAAATAACGGCCCTCACAAAACTGTTTAGATGACAGTGCAACTGCGACAGGGCTACACGAATGGCAGCAACTTCACCATCGAAAGCAGTTGTGCATTTTCCAGTCGAAAAATAAAAGGAGAAAAAAGGACAATAGACCCCTGCCCTTGCGTTATCGGTGTCCCTCAAAAGACTTCCATCGGTATAGATATGTACCCATTCGGGTTCAGGGTATAGGGTGCTTATCATTTCCAGAGCAAGCCCTCTTAAAATCGCAATGTCCTGATCTTTTTTGGAAACCGCTTGGATGAGTTCAGTACGGATCCAGAAACCTTTGTCAATCGTTGGATCCAAAGGTAGGGCTAAAGGTCTTCATACACATAGACAATTCGAGACGGACCTTTCGATTCGACACGCTTATAAGGGCCTGTTCACATAGGAGTCCGGTAGTGAAAGTGTATGTGACGAAAATTAGTTGTATTTTTCATGTGTAGAGGGCGTTATTCGTCCATGTGTTGACGTAAATTCAACATGCTTGTAATTTTCTACCAGTATTCAGCACTCTCTTTGTTAGAACCACCGAGCATGGCGTCCGTTTAATGGACGATTTGATAATGAATAAATATTAACCAGAAAAAGAGATAGCTGTTTTATTTGGAGTTTGGTCATCTTTTTTGCCTCAGCGTAAAAGGAAAGATGGCACTGAGACAGAAATAAACCAATCATAGATATTAAAAATTTCGTTGCTAATCGTTTGGAGGTTTGTCATTGGTTAAATATATTTCAATACTTTAACGTTTCTACCGGACTCCTATGTGAACATGCCCTAAATGACATTCATCTGAAAATCTGGCCTCGACAATATTTAAACAAGTAACTTAAAGAGAAAAATCTAGGCTAACAACGAGTTTCTAAATAGCAACAATGAAGCATATCGAATTACGGAAGCAATTTCTTCTGAGATAAACATTAGATCCAAGCCAAGGTTGGGAAAGTGAAATTCGGGTTTGTCAAGAATCTTTTCAAAAGTTACGACTCGAGAGTCACACATTGACAGTTTAAAAAAGATCTTTTGATGAGCGAATTCCTGTAGTGCAATTCATCCTAAAAGTTGCCCTCATTAGTATTTGAAGCGGTAATTCATTAAGAAAATTCTAGGTTAACAATGACTTTCTAGATAGCAACAATGAATCATATTGATTGGAAGCAATTTTTTTTCTAATACAATCAAATCATTAGATTCAAGCCAAGGTTGGGAAAGCAAAATTATGTTTTATCTAGCAATTTTTCAAATGTTGTTAGTCATTGAGTCGCACACTGACAATTTAAAAGAGATCTTTTGATGAGAGATTATTGTAGTGTTATTCAGCCTATGAATTACCTTGAAATGGTGATTCATTAAGAAAAATTTAGGCTAGCTATGAGTTTCTACATAGCAACAATGAAGCATGTTGAATTACAGAAGATATTTTCTGTAAGACAATCATCAGATCCAAGCCAAAGTTAGGACAGAAAAAAAATTACGTTTTGTAAAGAGGCTTTTTAAATATTACGACTCACGGAGTCACAAATTGACATTATAAAATAGACCTTTTGATGCGCGACTTCCTGCAGTACTATTTATCCTAAAAGTTGTCCTCATCAGTATTTGAAGCGGTAATTCACTTAGAAAAATCCAGGCAAACAATGAATTTCTACAAAATAAACAATGAATGCCTTTCGTAATACGGTACCAGTTTTTCCTGAGACAAACACTAGATCCAAACCAAGATTGGGAGAGCAAAATTCGGTTTTGTGTGGCAGCTGTTTAAATATTACGAGTCACAGAGTCACAGATTGGCAGTTTTAATATAGACCTTTTGATGCGCGACTTCCTGAAATGCTATTTACCGCAAAAGTTGCCCTCGTTAGTATTTGAAGCGGTAATTCATTAAGAAAAATCTGGGCTAACAATGAATTTCTAGATAGCAACAATGAAGCTCTTTGAAGCACTGAAGCAAATATTTCTCAGTCACAAGATCCGATCCAGGGTTGGGAGAGCAAAATGCCGTTTTAACTAGAAGCTATTTAAATTTTACAACCTCGCAGATTTACACATAGATAATTCCGACCAGATCTTTCGATGAGGAATTTCCCTAAGTGACATTCAACCTAAAAGCTACCCTCATCGGTACTTTAAACGGGTAAACTTAACACGAAAAAAAAAATCTAGGCTAACCTATTTTAAGCGTCATAGTTGGTGAACATGAATTATCGGCGTAATTGTCCCATTAACAAGCTCGTAAAATTAATGAATGCGCTCCCTAACTACACACAATGCGGGGAGATATGATGGAATTGAAGACTAATGAGAACTGCGTCCATTAGCGTGACAGCATTTTTATGGGCAACAGCCACTACCGGACACAGAAAGATAATTTCACTCTGGGGCGCAGTGGGATTCATTAATCGCCAGTTACACGCACTATGACATTCCATTCCAATTCATGACTGAAGATTATGCGCTATAAATGTTTAATTCAAGTACGACACATTTTAATAAGAAAGAAATTTACAACTAACTAGTCCCGTTATGGAGACTTTTACATGGGACATAAAAATAGCCCATTCAGTTTTAGTTAAGTTGTTATTACATTGCTGACAATGTCGTTTATGAAAACATCAAAAATTAAATCTCCAGTGGCCCGGGGAACACAATTTTATTTTTTTAACAATGCATAATGTAATGATTTTTTTTAAACTTAAGATTTCGTATAGAACTCTTTGTTCATAAGAAAAAATAACGAGGAATTTTGAATTTTGATTCCTAAAAATAGTAAAATTCAAAATTTACAGCACGTTTAGCTTTTGATATAATTGCTGAACCAACAGCTCGATTTGCATAAGTTTTTCACATTTATACATTCGAAAGCTTTTTAAATAATTTACCTTCAGAAATCATAAAAGTTTTTAATTTATAAACATTTTGATCATTTTAAAGGGAAAAGTATTTAACAGAGCAATAATTTTTTGGAATAATTTTCTGCAATAATTTTCAAAAAGGCCTGAAAATAGCTTTATGAAAATAAAACAAAGCAACGAACTCTGTGTAAAATTTCTGAGATATAACCTACGAAAATTTTTAATTTACGGATAGCTAACTTTTTTTTTTTCCAACGCGGTACTTGTTTAAAAAAATTGCAAATTTTTAAATTTTAAGATTTTTTAAACGACTTATGCCGAATCCAATATTACTGGAGGCCTCATAGTGGCCTAGTCAAAGGGTTTAATTGTCTAATCTGACCCTGATCTAATAACAGAATCTGTGGTATGTATATATGCGACCTGAAAAACATTTCCTGATAATCATTTGGCTAGTATGAACGAAACTCCAAGTTGTCATAAAATCAGACTTTAGTTTATCTCATAACTGACTGAATACCCGTGCTTTGATACGGAGTACATTCAAATTAAATACAACAGCCAATGTATGCAATTAATGCCAAATATATATATATATATATAATATATATATAATATTAAAAAAACTAGTAATTTCTTAATTCAACACTCTTAACATTTAAAAACTATTAATTCCTCACTTTAGTATTCAAAATTACATTCCCTTTTTAATCTCTTAATTAGTTAACTCCCCTTGGGCATTCGTGTTAAATTCCAAAAGATATTCTAAATTTTAGCATTGTCGTCCCAGTAAAACTTAGGTAAAAATCCCATTGTTACAGTCTTTGGTAACCCCAGGCAATATCAGTAAAGATGGCTGACTTTTTAACGAAATTAAAAGGTGCGCGGCGTGGGGGTCTAAAAAATTCAGCTTTGCACATAAACAACAACTTTAAACAAGCAGCCATTAGGTCACACCTCTCTGTCACGTGATGAGATGAACTTATAAAACTATCTCATGTCTAAAATTAGACGCACTCTGTAATATTTTGCCTGCCATGAAAAACCCGGCGGAGGGGCCGGCGATTTTAATAAATATGACGTTCACGAAATCTTGTGTCAACGTCTGATTCTTTCGGCCTGAGTAGCGTCCAGTAATCCAGCGAACTAAAATGCTTTCACCGTGGTATGGGGTTGCGGCATCTTCAGTGCAATGATCGGCGGCCGTTCTCCCCATATCACTATCACACACACACACACACACATATATATATATATATATATATATATATATATATATATATATATATATATATATATATATATATATATATATATATATATATATATATATATATATATATATATATATATATTTATAAAAAAATCCTAACATTTTTTTAGACAAAATAATGTAGAAGAAAATATTCAAATTAAATACAACGGTTAATGTATACAGTTAATTTGTATGTTAAATACCCATAAAACATACTAATTTGAATCAAATTCTTAAAAATCTTCCATGTCAATTAGTCTGGTGGTTAAATTTTATCTTTTACCATATTTTAATATTTTTTTGTCAATTTATTTCGTTGTTATACACGTGACGCAAAATTAATTTAAAGTATCACAGAAAGAAAAGAAACCGCGTGATGAGCATTGAATAAATTAAATTCTAAAAATTAATCTTTAAAAATTCACCAAAAAACAGAAAATGGACGTAAAGATTCGAAAATGATTTCATTTTAATAGAATTTTTATGATCTTTCTCGTGATATAAATTTTATAACCCTCAAATGATTATTTTAAATGCAAACTTTAAAAAATGTTACAAAAACAGATTAAAATTTTAATTTAAAAAAAATCTAAGAATTTTTCAAAAATCTTTCTTAGTGCACCCCTACACTATAAGAAAAATCACCATTTAAAATTTCAGCCCTTTAGGTCCAGCGGTTTGGTTTGTACGTTATCACCCAGTCAATTACGGAACTATTTTATATAAAGAGATTTAAAGAAAGAGATAACCCCCGTAAACGAAGAGTGAATGGCTACAAATTACAAGAGAATGTGACTAGGTTTCATGCTAACGCAAAGAAAACGTGAAAACGTGTATCCGGATAAAGAATCGCGGCGTTTAATACGCTTGGGAATAAAGCCTCGAAAGAAAAAAATAGTGGAAAGAAAGAACAGGAAATTAAAGTATAACCTCAGACGAACACCGTTTTCTAAAACAACTTTAATAGCAGGAGAGAAACATTTCGGTACTTAGAGGGGAAGATGTATATACTGTACCCTTCAGTTTTGCTAAAACTCCGCTGATCCTCAAATGCATTGGACTTTTGTTTTGTTAATTTTTGAAGTGAAACTTTCTTAGCCGCGGTAGGGTTAAGTTTGCTTGGGCAAGGCGAAAATGTGAAACGCATCCCGATGCAAGAAACATAGTGGAGGGAAGAGGAGGAACGTTTAAACTCTCTCTATTTTTGTTGTAATCGTAATTAACAATATCTATGGTGATCCCATGTTATTTTACTCTCATATGCGAATATTCACTAGCTCCAGATCATATATACGAAGTTCTCGGGGATAGATAACGTAATATTTTCTGAATCATCATTATAAAGAAAGCTGAAGAGGACTTATGTTTGCACGTTTACTGAGCTGACATATTCTTTTAATTTACATTGCATTTAAATTGTATCAGCATTACGTAGCCCCAGATGTCAAAGATTTCTTCTTGAATTCTTTACTTATATTTGTCTAAATCTGAAGTAACAATAAATGAAATTGACCTAAACTCTGAACCAAAATATCCTTATGTATTATTCATACAGCGTAAATAATATTTAGTTGATTAATCAGTTGTTTCAATGGAATAGACAATCCACAAATATAAAGTACTTGGCGCCGAAGATCAATTGGCGATCTATTTCTCGCCACCCATACAGAGCCATCGCGCCTAGCAAGAAATGGAGACGTCACTGATACCGAAACTGTAACTCCGCCATTCAGAATTACCTCTTTATTTTATATGATCCTCTATTCCCAGATATTTCATACGATCACAGACCATGAGTGACACGTCACACGGTTTATACTGTCCGAAATAGCTTTGAGAATGATCGCGTTAACAAACAGTTATTGGACAGTGTTTTTTCAACCAGCCATCACGAGCTATAAGCGGGTCCTGCGGATTAAGGAGGAAAATAAATTGCCTCCTCTTTTAAAACGCTTCCGTTAACTAGTGATGCGACATCAATGTCGATGTTTTAAAAAAATCGATGTTTCGATAAAAACATCGATGTTCTAAACCTCGATTTATTGAACCCGATTTTTTTTTAACATCGATGTTTTGTGCTCGATGTTTCACGTTGTTCGATGTTTTTTTAAAGGAAAAAAACACCATAATAAAAAAAAACCATCTAGTATAATTTTCACACTCAGTAAATGTAAACTCAAAAATTCTTTTAAATGAATTTGTCGTATACTCTATTGATATGAAACCAATCGTTTTGTGTTACAGTCATGAACTTCAGAACTTTTTTTTACAAAATTATTTAAGCCTCCTGGAAGTGAGTTATTCTCCAACTTGTAAATAAATATGACTTGATATTTACCATAATTTTTCACATTTAACCAATTTAAATTAGAAAACATCGCGGATTTTTTTAAGGGTTTGGTCCTATCAATTTTTTATAGCAATACTTTCTTCCTCAATTTTCTGGTAAAAGTACGAGTAATAAAATGTATCATGGAAATTATATGATATGCGCTGACTCTAGCAACCAAGTTTTGGTCATTTGTGTCAGCCCAATCAAAGAGTAAAATTAAATCACCCCCCCCCCCCCAACACACACACACACACACACACGACTAACCGAAGTAACATTAATGTTAGAGGTTACTAAACCAGTTTTAAAAAATGGATGCTCAAAAACATCGATGGTTTTTGGGCGATGTTTTATTAGCATCGATATTTTAATATTAAATATCGATGTTTCAAAACATCGATGTTTTGTTGTCGATGTCGCATCCTTACCGTTAACGGGGGTGTTTCTCGAGAGATACTCTTCAGGCACTTTGGAAGTGACTTTTTCTAGATGCGGGAAATCTGCTCCCTTGCTCCAAATCCTGTTAGGTGGCATAACTTATCAGCAGCTTACGAGGTAAGGTCCGTTTTGTTTACGAATTTTAATCAGTTTGGCATTTATCGTTTTAGACAGCAGATTCAGTTAAATATTTTCCAAGATCTTTTTTCTAGGCTGACCACGATAAGAATATTGGGTAGAGGTGGCATCCCTAGCTAGCTGGTAAAGACTATACGTATTTGTAAGTCCTCCACTGAAATCCCACTCCAGTATACACTGCCATCCAGCAAATGACCTTCTTCGCGGCTCTTTGCAAAATGGTACCTGCTTTAATAAACATTCACGAGAGAAGATGAGAAAAATTCGTGCAAGTACTTTCGAGACCAAGCTACATAATTAAGCATAAATAAAAATGTTATAGCATTATTGACTTCAATGAGAATTTATAGTAAAAAGATACCATTTCTATGACTCGGGAAGTGCGGAAATTGATTAGTTTTAAAACAAGTCGGCTGATCTCACTTCCAAAAGGTCAGTGTGACGATTCTTCTACCTATTTAGTGGTCCAATATTAAACAAAAACCTAAGTCTAATAACTTTACCGACGTAAATTTATCTATTTTATAAATATATATGCACAGCAGTTCGTTACTGCACTGCTTGAAAACAGTCAAAGAACTGTTTAAAAATATTTACCAAAACGAAACATTCAGTAACAGACGGAACATATAACTTTTAGTTATGAAAAAATATTCTAGTGTAGGTGCGATCCATCTGTTAGCTATCCCTCTGGTTTCCAATTTTAACAATAAAGTGAATATGAAATACTTAGCTGTTACATTACACATTCTCATAAACGTCTCTCACGGTAAGCATAGATCCTGCATAGCACAAAAGTTTGAGTCTTACCTGCAAAAGAGATAAAAATTATTATTAGCATAAATAAAACAAGCAGAAATCAAAAGTACAAATTACATATATGTAGAAAATTGATTTGTGAGAGATGGAGACTTCGACCTGAACGAATTTTATACCGTTGGGCTTAAGCGTCCAATAAGAAAGCTTTGCGCGCGCGTGACGTCACCTTTTCGGAGAAAGCATTTGGAGCTCACACGCAGACCCCCCGCGGACATGGACGAGTAAGGGTTGATTTATACAGGCAAAAGGGTTGATTTATACAGGTTGATTTATACAAGGGAACGTAACGGGAACGAGCCGAGCGCGCGACGAGTCGTCGTAATCATTTCCTCCCTGTTTTTCAATGGAACTGTTTATACTGCGCCGTGACACGTCCGATTCTCGGCAGATTCCAGGCCGAGAATCGGCGCCAACGATTCGAAGCAGGAAGTCGTTCACTCCTCGGCCGTCTCTCGTTCATGGCAGAAAGTAAAAAGTGGCTATTCAAGATATAATTTACATACTGTTACTTATGTTTGATATTTAATATGGATGATGAAAACTCATTGAGCTGGTGAGAGGTTTTGTACGATTTGGCCCATCAAAATACATGAATCCAAAGTTCAAAATGACAATTCGGAAGGCAATAGGAGAAAATTATACTTGAAATTACAATTGGTTCACTAAAATATAAAATTTATCAATTTGTATGAATAATGAAACAATGGAAAAATTATTTACACGATTTAGAAAGTGTAAATTGTTAAAAACAAATACTTACATGTATGGATTTGTTGGTTATAAAGCAATTTTTCTTGCTTTCTGAGCAGCAAAATTGTATATTAAAAGTGAAAAGTCCAAAGATGATGAGAGATCATTTTCATTAGAAATAACTGCCAAGGAGGACAGGCGTACAATTCGTATTCAAAGCATTCTGATTGTACCTGCTTTGTAATATTTTCAATTCTTGTGGGAAAAGTGGGAAATAAAATCCATTATAATGATAGAGAGAACAAGTAAAAGCCATTTTTTGTTTGCCTCACTCCTTCAGCCTTCAAACCCCTTTCTTCCCAACAGGTTTGGAGCCAGGGCCGCCCAGAGGGGGGGGGGGGGCAACTGGGGCACTTTGCTCCAGGCCCCCAACTGCCGGAGGGGCCCCAAAAAATTTTAAAAAAATTATTTATTAGATTTCCTCCGAAAGAAAATTCTGAAACTTGTACCGTACTTCTAAATTCAAAATAATCTCCTGAAAAAAGCCCCCCACTACAAAAATAAATAAATAAATAAATAAATAAATAAAAAAAATTTATTCGATTAATCAGATTTCTTGGGGCCCCCAACAGAAGTTTGCTCCAGGCCCCGTAAAGTCTCTGGGCGGTCCTGTTTGGAGTGCATTTACCTATTTGTCTTACACTCCCTGGAGAAATGTCTTGTCTATTGTTTGCTTTGAATAGACCAAACATTTGACCAAATGGTATTAGTATTCGTTCACAAGGATATGTTCACGTTTTTCTCAGTTTGCAACTACTCCGTGAAAACGAACAAAGTCCGACAAAACGGTTTATAATTCTTCAAATGACTGTATGTAGTGACTGACAGATAGTAGAAACTGATATTGAAAAAAAGGATTGATAATCAAGGGTTTACTTTAACGGAATTGAAGATAAATCATGTTTTTTTAACCGAGAAATTTTTCGAACCAAAAGGGTAGTTTGTCAATTAAGATTCTTTCTGCGATTCTTTAGAAAAAATCGAAACATCTATATTTTTATAAGTTGAATTATAGAAACCGCGAAAAATGAGGGATGTCTTTAAAAAAGTGTTCTTAGAAAAGTGTTGCTATGAGAAATAAAAATGGCGGCCCTGGGCGGTTACCCAGTTTGTCCACCCCTAAGCACGGCCCTGGCTCTCCTCTAACAAAAGTGTGATAATGGCTAAATCTTTAACTGAAAAATGAAACCGCGCCATGACGTTACAAATCTTTCACAACTAATGAAACACGTTCCCGCCACTTTCTACTCCTGTCTCTGTATAAACACATGCAGCCGGCGCCCGGGCTCGGCTCGTTCCCGTTACGTTCCCTTTACGTGCCTGTATAAATCAACCCTAAAGTCGTGCCTTCTTCCCCGCGTCGCGTTTTTATCGAATTCGCTAAACGAATTGGGATGTTTCAGAGTCCCCATCTCACAGGTGAACTGTAACCTTAATTTATCTTCCTCGTAAATTTGTAAATTGTAAATAGCGTGATGTCTTTTCTTTATGTGTTTAAAAGTAAATAAAATGTTAGTTCAGTTATTAATCTTTTAATTCCTTTCGTATAATTCTTTCCGTAAAGTTACTTACCCCTAGACGCCGTCCTACATATATTACTCTTAAAACTTAAACCGATCACTCTAAAATAAAATCGACTAAGGCTGAGGAAAGGACAATGAAAAATTACTAGAACACCGAGAACAGCGAATATTTAAAAAGGACAATCACCGGCAAAGTACACTATTTCCGGGGTTTGTCACGCGGTTCTTGCTTTCATTTCAAACACTGGGGAATCCTTTTTTACAAATCCACATCAATCATGCGATTACAAAACTATTCTCAATTGTTTACAGAGATGAAAGTAAATTTAAATGCGGCGAAGAGCACACAAAGTTAAGACTTGACAACTCTTGCGGAGAACATGATTACGCAACAAAATATTCTTCAAGTAAGACTTTATAAACTTATCACTCACAAAACGGGAAATTGAACCTCGTAACACACGCATGCCGCTTCGGAACAGATTAGGGTACGATTTGGCTGCGTTTGTAAACATCGCTCTATCCAATTATATCCCATCGAAAAGCTTGACCTTAATTATCGGTAGATCGGACGCGCTGATTTCGTTAGGGGGAAAAATGGATAGAGCTAATTTCCCCTAATGACTGCCATCAACCGATGTCCAGATTACTTACTCCACGGCTAATTACCTGCAATTAATTGTGGCTCCATATTTTGATCACAAATAGCGCGATAAGGCACCCTTCACTTTTAACAGAGTAAAGGGTTGGTTCGTTGGTCGCGAAAGCTATTGTCATCTTTTGCCTACACGAGTGCTAATTACACAGTTTAAAGCCAATTCCGAACGACTACGAACAACACTATTGAGAAATCTAGGACTCGGACCCGACATTTAGACTCTGGTGCTGATGACGAGAGATTTAGCCTTTCTGGTATTTAACTCCTTTGTCGACACGTCGACCCCTGCCTGTTGCATAAGAAAGGCTAGATCACTGGCCCTTGGAACCAGCGTCTTCGGGTTCGAGTCCCAGAATTGTCAATGGTGTTCGTAGCCGTTTAGAATTGGTTTTAACACTAGAAAGACGAGAACTTTTTTCTTACTAAAAAGACTGAACGCCGTCCTTTTGAGGGTTAAAAATAAAATCAAGAATTTAAAATATTTAACTTTTTTTTAAATGGTTAAATACTTTAAATGTTTAACTATTTCATACCAATATATAATAAATTAGTATATATTTAGATATATTTTTATGCAGGTATGCCGAGCTGACAACCTAGTATGGTTTATCCGTAAAAATATATGCATGGTTTGTGCAGTCCTTATTTTTCAACACCAATATTTCCGAAGAGCCAACATTTCTGTTATTTCGAAAAGGAAGAGACGAAAAGTAACTAACATTTTTCCGGTATTATTTGAAAGATTTCTGCCTGTTTCCTATATTGTCGTCAAATCGACGTAGTAGGTATACAACACATTTTCTCCTCCTCTTTACTGTCGAATATAATTTTGTAAATGTGTGTGCATATTTCGCGTAAAATTGGAAAAAACCATAAAATTTCAGAAGCTTGAGGACAGAAATACTGACATATCGCTCAATAGTATGACCGAAACCGTCAAAATGACGGCAGTCGTCTTTCTAGTGTTAAATCGTCTAATTAGCTATTTAAAACTGTGGAGCAAAGATGACAGTAGTTTTCGGATCCAACGAACCAACCCTCTGTTAAAAATGAAGGGTCCTTGCATACAATCTACCGGTGAAATACATGGGAGAGGGGGGCGGGCTATAACACAAGTGTTATATTGCGTAACAATTCAACTAACGATTTTCTGAAGTCAGGTTTCAACAGGGAAGGCATAAATGACTTTTTTATGATTTATTTCACTTATAGTTTCAGCCAATTTTACGTGCTGCGCCGTCGTTCGACGTCGTGCCTTTGGCACAATACTCAGTGAATTCAATCACATCTATCAATTTTTTATCATGTTTTTATTAACTCGCTTTCTTGTTTGTTTGTTTGTTTGTGTATGTGTTTGTCCAGTACAAATCTTGCAATCGATTTCTAACAAACTTCCCGACAAGCTAGACGTTTGAAACTTTTAGAATAGCTCACAACACGATGACAATCCATTTTTTAATACTTTTAGCCATCTTTAAGCAGTATTGAATTCATTTTCAGTTAATTTTGTTTTGTAGACTGGTGCAGCCATCTATCGGCCGGGACGGGAACGAAAAGTTAAACGCAAGTTAACTTCCAATTAACTTCATTTTCTTTCAAGTTGACGGGATAATTCATCAAAAAAAAATTTAAAAAGTATTAATGCATAGAATTGTAGAGTTTTAAATGATTCAACTGAAAATTTAAAAACATGGTACATAAAAAGTTCTTTTTAATCTTGTAATTTTCTCCTATGCACTCATTCTAGAGAAGTAAGGCCACGCGAACGTTTACCTCGACTGGTGTTGTAAAGCACCTTTTCTAGTAACTTACTAGCCATACCTAAGCACTTTCCAGTTGCCGACTCCGAGGGTGATCCGCCGGAAGTCACGATCCGTCGCAGTTCCAGATTTTTATGCAACACTCCGGAGGCCAGGTGCATTAACCGGTACACTGCGAGGCGGAACCCTTCGAAATAATCGACGGCAGCGCGCCGCTGAGACAAAAAGGCAGACAAAACGCCGCGCAAGAGAGTGAGTCACGAGCCCGGCTGACCCACGAGCCGCAGTTTAATTGTCCCGAGGCCAGTATATTCCGCGAAAAGTCGGTATTGCGGTGAGCAGGTTCCGCTGCGGCCGTTAAAAATCTCAAGGTGAGAGAGAGAGGGAGTGCGTTTTTTTTTTTTTGTTTTTTTTTTAGTAGCCTCTCTCTCTCTCTCGCCAGTTATTGAGAATGAACTGGTGGAAAGATATTATCTATGTAATCGAGTTTCAAATTACTTTTCTGAACTGCGACGGGCGGCAAGGCAACGGACACCCTAGGAGGTACGTCTTGCTCTCAAGGAGTGCTGGACTGCGCAAATGGTAACCCCTTGATTTATGTGGGCGAGTGAAATGCATATGAAGAAAATATATACACAGACATAATGAACACTTCTTCAATCTATATATATAAAACAGTCCCGTAACTGACTGACTCACTAACTGACATACAAAGCACAGACCAAACCGCTGGACCTAAAGGGCTGAAATTTTGCATGGCGATTCTTCTTGTAGTGTAGGGATGCGCTACGAAAGATTTTTGAAAAATTCTTCTTAGATTTTTTAAAATTAAATTTTTAAGCTGTTTTTGTAACTTTTTTTACGTTTGAATTTAAAATAATAATTTGAGGGTTATAAAATTTATTTCACGAGAGAGATCATAAAAATTCCTTTAAAATGAAATCTTTTTCGAATCTTTTACCTGCATTTTCTGATTTTTGGTGAATTTTTAAAGATTAATTTTTAGAATTTAATTTATTAAATGCTGATCACGTGATTTCTTTTTCGGGTACTTTAAATAAATTTATCGTCACGTGCATAACAACTAAATATACAAAAAAAAAATTTATTTTCCTTGCTAATGCGGCAGACGATTGGATATTACCCCAAAAAATATTAAATTACAGTAAAAGATATGATTCTCAAACTGTACTATATTAACTGTATTGTTATTCTTTAGTATGTTCTATTAGATTTAATTTGAATATTTTCTTCTACATTATTTTGTCTGTAAAACTATCCCTTACGATTTTTTTTATAAATACATTTTTTTGTTTTTTTTTACATCAATTGTATACATAGATCGTCGTACTTATTATAAATATATATATATATATAATTTTTTTGGCATTAATTGCATACATTGACCGTTGTATTTAATTTGAATGTACTCCGTAGCGAAGTGCGGGTTTTCAGCTAGTTCCATAATAAATTTTAAAAAGATGGCTACATACTCCGAACTATGAAGATTTGTTGCAATCGCGCATTCTTTTATTGAAAAGTTTTAAAATAACTCTTCCGGTAGGTTTATGTTCTGGTAAGTTTTTACCCGGGGTTCCTCATGTAGTAAGCAGGCTATTCTAATGATTGCTTTGCTTTTCAGGTTAAAATTTATTTTCATTTGATTTGACTATCTGTTTCAATGGGGATCTCGGGGCCTTGGGATGTCTTTTGGTTAGACCTGCATCCTATTCAGAAAGATCCCCCTTGAGGTAACTGATTTGGTTAGGCCTCCTGATGGTCGGTTGCCTCGTTATATGGTTTAGCTCTTTTACTGCTACAAAATCTTGCATTTATGGCACGTTGAGCCCTAAGTGCGTGATTTGGGTTTATTTTGCCCGCATTCTTCCTGTTAGTAATTATCTTTCTCAGTTGAATTATTTTCTTTCAGTTATATCTGTTCCGAACTAGTTAAGGGGGGTCCGGGACACATTAAAATTTTTTTTTTATTTATTGAGTTAAAATTTTGAATTTTTTTGTGATGGTTAACCATATAATTTGTTAACAAAATCACTTCATAAAACTTCTCAAAATGTTTTTAAAAAAAAATTTTTATTTCAAATTTTTTTAAAAAGTGGGGTAATTTAAAATTGTTATAACTCGAAATATTATTTGTCGAATTTCAATTCTTTTTCATTTCATTAAACAGAAATATATAAGTTTTAATTTTGATTCAGCATTTTTTTAAATATTAATTTTTTAAAACTTAAAAATATTTATATTAAAAATTGCAAAAAAAAAAAAAAAAAGATGTATCATATTTTCAAGACTAAATATTTTTTTCAAATTTGCTGAATCAAATTTAAAGTATAACAGTTGAAAAAGACATGTTTCAAGTTTCAGCCAGTTATCTTTAACGGTTCTTGACTTGTGATAACAATTTAAAGACGAGAAATGGGGAAAAAACCCATCATGCAGAAAAACGCACTTACAGGTTTAAACAACGATTGGCTACTATTAGAATGTTGAAAAAAAAAAATCTCCTGTTCTAATTAAGAAAGAAACATGATTTAAACGTCATTTTAAGCTTAAAAGAACACAGAAATTTTA
This sequence comes from Dolomedes plantarius, assembly GCA_907164885.2. Classification (NCBI taxonomy): domain Eukaryota; kingdom Metazoa; phylum Arthropoda; class Arachnida; order Araneae; family Dolomedidae; genus Dolomedes; species Dolomedes plantarius. The sequence goes on from OU015490.1 coordinate 65,088,437, forward strand.
AAGTGAATTTTTACAGTGAAAATTTTACAGTGAAATCTCGATCGATCGCTCTCCGAATCATCGTTTTCCCGTATGTGTCGTTTATTTCACCCAGTCCCGACTATCCTATTGCTTTGTTATGGTCCCGCATCTAACGTTTTCCCGCATTTATCGTTCAGTTCAGTCGGTCCCTTGAAAAACGACAGATCGAGATTCCACTATATATATATATATATATATATATATATATATATATATATATATATATATATATATATTAATTAATTAGACAAAATTGTAAGTGAAAAACCAGTATAAGCCATAAACCACTACAGCCAGGAACCAAAAACATGAAAAGATAAGTGAAAAATATGAATAGATAAGTGAATAATAGGTTTTAGACAGTATCTTGTCTTCAGCGGTGCCGATACTGTCTAAAAACTAATGGATTGTTTCTAATAAGTATGATCTGAGCAATAAACATACTTAGACACCGTACAATCCATACGAAACAGAAGAAGGAATAATCAGTGGCTTTATCGTAGATCACCAAACTCAGCGCCAGACAAAGTGAAAGTTAAGTTTTGGAGACCGCAAGAAGACTGACGTTACAAGCATTGCAACCATGGAGCCAATGGAATCATTTAGCAGACTTTCTTAGGATATTGTTTTATAAGACATAATAACCTAAGTTAACTTAGACATTTATTATGACTAAGAGTTATTTATTATTTGAATTACACTAGTTTTTATTTACCTTTTAGTAGTTATTTACTAACATTAATCATTTAGTTTTGTATTACTAATTATTAGCAATATATATATATATATTGGCATTAATTGCATACATTGACCGTTGCATTTAATTTGAATGTACTCCGAAGCGAAGTACGAGTTTTCAGCTAGTAACGATATATATTATTAAGCAGACGACAAAAGAAAGGTGGTGTTTTGACAACCCTTGAGTATACGATATAAGCTAACAATGTATAAAAAAACACCTATTTAAGTAGAATTACACTCCATGTTTAATCCTATTACTTGAATGATATCGCTCTAACAATATGGATGGTTTGTTTGGCTGGTACAGTTTTGCGACACGAGGGCAAAAATTTCACCAAAATGGAAATTGATGCATAAATCTAATAAGTTTATCCATTCGTATTTCTGCTGATATTCTCATTTCGCATTCATGCCAGTCTGGCCAGCAAATGGGCCCCAGTTTTGCCACATCACTTTAATAACTCCGGTCTAACCCAGCAGCCTGCCTCCAACAGCAACACTACATAACTCTGTATTAGAGAGCCGTCAAAAAAGCTCATTCCTCCAAGGCACTTACGCGAGCAGACTATAATCCATAATTCTCCTATAAATTTAATTTGCAGGAAATAAAAAATACGGGTCGAGTAACAAATATCATGCCTTTCAGATAGAATGAATTTACGATCGGCCTTTTCACTCAATTAGCGCACAAACACTGAGCAGATCTATCCGAGGGCATTTAATTTCCATTACACGCCGGAGAAATTGCAGCACGTCTCACGTGACAGAGTGATTCGGCAGGGAACAGGACGAACGACTAAATGATGCCCATTTTGCACTAATAGAACAACGTCTTCCGAATTTAATTTTTTTTACGTCATTTAACAGAATCCATACGACGGGGGGAAAAAATATATTTCAATATCTTTTAAGGACGGGGAAATCTGTTATCACTTCGATGGGATAATTTGAGAGAAAGCAAGGCAGCTGGAGCCTCTGGTGTTCATCGGAAAACAATAAATCAAAATTTTTTATTCGAGAAATAAGCAAATAAGAGAAGATTCCAGATGAATAAGGAAATCGATTTATCAAGTGCACTTGCTGCAGTGATGGGGGGAGGGGGGGGTTGCAAGGGAGTAATTTTGGGAGTGAGGAAGGGTGTCGGTGAAAAGACTTAATAACGAAAGCGGAGTAAGTCAAAGAAAGTGGTCGCACAAAGTGTGACTCATTTAGTTGTTCGAAAGCGAGAAACATTTTTTTGGATATTCTTTTTTTCCACACACTCCAAGTTCCTTTGTTCGTCCATTTTTAATAGAGAAACGAGAAATTTTACCATCATTATAATATTTTAATCTTTATTATGCTCCAGTTTTAGCTCTTGCTATTGGCCACTTCCAAGGGTTTGAGTCCGGACTTTGGCGGTGCCACCATATTTAATACTGAGCAAACCCCAGGGACAACGTCTGGGGGAACCGTACCCTCCTCCCACCCATAGGCGTAGCGTCGAGCCCCCCCCCCCCAACTTTACTTGAAATAAATTAAAACGTTAATAGAAGTTCAGTTAAGATCGGAAAATTGTAGAAAACTTAAGAAAGTTTGTTTTTCCCGCTTTTTCAAACTGTGAAACTAAAGATTCCGATTATGTCTTTAGCCTTAACATAGTTTTTAACAATGATATGATCCATAACAAAAATGCGATACTATTTTTTTCTCATTTTAGTTATATTATATTTATTTTTCTCAATGTATAACTTTTGAATAATACTCAAACATCAATTATATTGTTATTCAATTTTTAAAAAAATCATAATATTTTATAATTTAAGGACCCCGCCAGGCAGTCCATGCGCGGAGGAGGACCCTAACTGAATTCAATTCGTGCCCACCCCCCAACCTCCAAACCCCCCCCCCCAAAAAAAAAAAAAAAAAAAAGTTAGAAGGGCCTATGCGTATAGCTACGCCTATGCGTATCATCGATGATCATTATTTACATAATAGAAATATTTTTTATTCGACAGTACGTTTCCAACCTTCTAATATTATTACAATGATTTTGATTTAAAAAATAATTTTAAAAAAAAAGATGAAACAAATAAAATTTTGATTACACTCATGGACAAAAAAATTAGCGCACCAAGAAATAATTGCGGGATCGTAACGAAACTTGCAATGAAGGTACATGTCGGGGAGATATGCAAATGATTAGAAATGCAGCGTGATTGCGCATTACGTATAGCCGGTAGAGGGCGTTGAACATCGTACTCTGTGGAGTATAAAACAGGTAATCAAAGATTGTTTGAGTGTGCTGAATCATTTACAAAGGAAGATCTGAGATAGGCATGCCATTACGCCGTGTTCGAAGACAATATAAGCAGTTGTCGCAGTTTGAGAGGGGGAGAATCGTCGGGATGATGGAAGCTGGGTGGTCAGCTAGGCGAGTATCTCGTCAATTAAGCCGCTCTGATTGTGTTGTGAGGAGGTGTTGGGACCAGTGGACCCGAGAGATGTCATGTACACGAAGACCAGGCTCAGGACGCCCTCGACAGACCAGTCGTCGAGAAGACCGCCACATCGTAAGAAATGCACGCGTACAGCCAACTGCTTCATCGGCCGCCATCCAGGCACAGGTAGCACCTTCACTAGGGGTCTCTGTGTCTTCTCGAACCATACGAAGGCTCCTGGCTGAAGGACAGTTGGTATCGCGGCGCCCATTACGTGTGCTGCCCTTGACGCCCACCCATCGACGCCTCCGTTTGGAGTTTTGCCGCGCACGAGGAAACTGGACTGCAGCGGAATGGAACCAGGTTGTCTTTAGCGACGAATCCAGATTCAATCTCGGCAGTGATGACAATCGTGTTCGTGTGTGGAGAGCCCGTGGTGAACGCTTCAATCCTGCCTTTGCTGTACAGCGACACATCGCTCCCACAGCTGGTGTGATGGTATGGGGTGCCATTGCCTACAATACACGGTCACCCCTAGTATTGTTCCGTGGCACCATGACAGCCCAGCGGTATGTTCATGAAATCCTGCAACCACATGTGTTGCCACTCATGCAACGGCTCCCAGGAGCCATTTTTCATCAAGACAATGCTCGGCCTCATACGGCAAGGGTGTCACAAGACTGTCTCCGCACTGTTACTACCCTTCCTTGGCCTGCCCGATCCCCAGATTTGTCTCCAATGGAGCATATCTGGGATCATTTGGGACGACGAGTTGGGCATCCCACGAGTTTGAACGAACTAGAGGCAAGGTTACAGCAAATATGGAACGAAATGTCTCAAGACATCATACAGAACTTGTATGACTCAATGCCCGATCGTATCGCATCGTGCATTCGCGCTAGAGGGGGTCCAACGGAGTATTAACTCCTCCGTTCTTTTGCCTTGTTTTCTGAAATAAACTATCCTTTTTCTTTGATTTTCTTGTCATTTACTTATATCAAAGTAGTCATTACGTATGTAAAATTTCGTTTCATTTTGACGACTCCTTGGTGCGCTATTTTTTTTGTCCATGAGTGTATTTTATTTTATAAGTAGGTACATGGAAATAAAAATAATAAGTAGTATAAATGAGTTAATTAGTTATAAATACAGTGATTTCCGCTTATAAGAATCACGTTTGTTATTACTGTTTTTGATTCCTATAAGCGGTTGATTCTTATAACCGAAATTTAGGTTTTTGGACAGGCACACACACACACCTATATATACATATATTAGATAATTTGCCATAAAATACTCTTTAATTTACGTTAATTATCTTTTATTAAAATTCTTTTTTTTAATTTTAAAAATGCAACTTAATTTCTAGACCTATAGGTAGATAGATACACATGATTGCAGTAAGGGAAGACAAAAATCCAATATTTGTTACAACATACCTGCTTAACAGTTTTAATATTTCAACTACAGGAAGTGAGCAAGAAAAAGTTTTCTATGGTAGTTTGGCGTAATGAAGTTTTCAGGAGGCTGTTTATACCTCTTTCAATACTAATAGTCTCAGACGAAGATTCACCATCTGGCTTACGTTTCACGGTTTGATAACGTGCTGAATCTACTAATGTCACGTTTGCCTAAGTGATAGTGGACACTTCGCGGAAGATTTATGTGTTTCAGGGTCCAGGAAGCCGCAACCAGGATGTGGGAGGTGAAAAAAAAGAGTCCCTATTTTTGTTTGTCAGTGGAGAAAAGTGAAATCGGACCCGAACGGGTAAAGATGCCCCCGGGTCAAGCTAATAGGACAGTGTTGTGCTAAAGCGTTTAAGGGGAAACTATTATATTATGTCTAACAAAGAAAGGGGTGAATTTTATGACTATATTCCATCCCATCTTATCAACCTTTCTTTTTTTACAAAAAAAAGAATGGCTTTTTTGGAAAAATGAAAGGAAAGCGAAGAGTGTAAACTGATTCTTAAAACCGGTGGATTGATTCTTTAAAGCGAAAATTTTTACATGGAAATAATACATTTGTTTTTGTTTTCGCGATATTGATTCTTATAAACGGTTGATTCTTATAACCACTGATCACTATAAGCGGTGGTTACTGTACTTACTTTAAAATTTAATGAGAATTTTCAGCCTGAACTAATTTTTCGTAATTGGGAATATAAGATAATGTGCCCGTTCTTAAGCAATCGTCCAGATATTCATCAGTAAGTTGAAATCAGCGTTTTGATTTTATAATATTCATTGCTAAAAATAAGGCTTTGCACAGATATTTTGAACTAAAGTAAGATTTCATTTTATAGGAATCAACAGCCAATTAAGCGTGAGTGTAGTGAAATTATGTAAAAGAAATTTTGTCTGGAGTACGTACGCCCGCGTGCACAGGGTTGAGAACTACTTCTGTAGACACTGTCGCAACGTGACTATATTCTCCTCTTAACCACCTGGTCGTTTTTCGGAAAACGCCAGTCTATTCTGTGTAAACAGTATTTTTTTTCCTTAGGCATTTCTTCGAAGGCAGCAGTGGACTATGGTTTTCACTAAGCAGCCAACGGTTCTCGTACCTCCTATTTATTAAGGACCGCTAATGATAAGGATGTCGTTAAGCACCATGGGAGGTCCCTTTGGAGCCGCCGGGAATGTTCTGAAGAGGAGTCTGGATTGTTCTAGAAACTTTGGAAGGTGCTTAAAAAGAGGGTCGAGCGCAAGCGGAAACAGGGGTTTTTCGGGACGAGGGAGCGACTGACGCACGAGAAGCCGAGAGCTATCGACTAGCGGAGGATCAACGGACTTGTTCTTTTCTATGTGAGAACGCTTGATGTTGAACGCCTAGTGGAGCCAGTTAGATGCGGCTTGCATCTGTTTTGTAAATAACTTGTACATAGTTTCATAGCAACTAAAATAATAAAAAGAGCTTAACTCGAATGCATAGCTCTGCCCTCTCTTGGAAACAACGTCTCTCGAGTACTGAAGTATTGCTGTGAAGGCCATGACACCACAACACTAATACTGCGAACTTTCGCCCATACGCACCACGATTTTTGTTGGCTACTTTACGATGGGAAACGCCCAGATCCATCTCAGATGCTTGAAAAGACAACAACATCCATACCTTATCCAGATTTCGAAAATGGGCCCACACGGAGTAAAAACTTACTACGATCACCGAAATACGACGTGAGCAGCTAGCTCTTACTGAAAAGTTGTATCTCCAAATTGATAAAATTTTGCATTTTGTTTAGCAGCAGTAAACACGGCTATGATTTTTTTAAATTTTCTATTTATTAATCTTCATTTTTATTTATTTATTTATTTTTCATGGGCTTAGTGTTGTCTGTTGATTAACGCCACTCAATGCTCTCGTGAATACGCCGGATATGGGAACGTTAAATATCTAGACCAGAAAGTCCCCCTATGGGTTTTGTAGGGGTGGAACGAAGGCACGAATCCTTCATCAGATGTCGCCCCTAGAGGGTGTGGTCAATCTAAATTGAGGTAACACCAGGGGTTGATGTAGGTTCTCCTATACTAACTCCAAGAAACTAACAATTTCGTAGTGCAGAATGGGTGAAGACAAAATGCCCTTGCCGTGTTGGATAAAATCTATTCTTCGAGTTGCGTGCTCTTAAAATGTAAATGTATAAATTTACATGTATACAAGTCTGTACATGCTTGTAAGTTTGTATGCATAATTTTCTAAAAATTTATATAAAACTACAAATTTAAGTGAATTTATTAAAAATAAATTAGAGCCCAATAGTATAAAAGACAAATGCGGCCTTTTTGTTGAGTAAGGGCCTGTTCACATAGGAGTCCGTTGTGTTGCGTTAAGGAAAAGATGACGTTGAGACGAAAATAAACGAATCATATGCCTCCAAACGATTATCTATGAAATTTTTAACGCCTATGATTGGTTTATTTTCGTCTCAACGTCATCTTTTCCTTAACGCAACGCAACGGACTCTTATGTGAACAGGCCCTAAGAAATACAATAAATTGGTTAAACTCTGCTTCGGTACATTTCAACAACTATTAATGACTTCGTGATGGCCAAATTATGTTTATAAATACTGGTGCACTGGGCTTTCTGAACCATCCTTTTTCGAAGTAAGAACCCGAAACTGGACTAACATTTCACTGCACAATACTGATGAGCAACAACAACAACAAAAAAGATTAATGTTCAGCATTAAAGATTCCTGTCACGTTCCACAGTCTCATGACGGCCCCCTAAAGTTCACGGAACCGAGAAATCCTCCCACCCCCCTCACCTTCCGCCGTCTAGTCGCGACTGGGCTCGCGAAAAAAAAAAAAATAAAAAAAAAAATTACGCAACATTAAGTCGTAGTTTTTATTAATGCTTATAATGAATCTCCCACTCTATATTTACGAAATGCAACAGTGCACGCCTGAAATTCAAATTCTGGCCTCATCAAAAGGCACAGAACTGACGTTTTAACTGGTGAAAGCAGAGAAAATGGCTAACATCCTGGAAGTGACGGATGAACCGCGGGAACTTAACTGATTCGTATGTGCAAAATCAAGACTTCAGAATGGTTGTCTCACCCTGTTTTGAATTAAAAATTGTGTAGCAGACTGTTTCAAAAAAGTAAGGAACTAGTTTTCCGTTTGGACATTCGAGACTCAACGTACATACCGTAGCCACAATGAGTCTACGCTATCGGCTAAGACTTGAGTCTGCCGTAGGGATGCAACATCGATGTCGATGTTTTCAAAACATCGATGTTTTGATAAAAACATCGATGTTTTAACCATCGATTTATTGAAGCCGATGTTTTTTAACATCGATGTTTTGTGCTCGATGTTTTACGTTGTCTCGATGTTTTTTTTTAAATGAAAAAGTACCATAATAAAAAAAATTTACCACGTAGCATAATTTTCACACTCAGTAAATGTAAGTCTGAATTCTGAAAAGGACGAATACAAAAGGGGAAATGATTCCTTAGCAAACAGACAAATGGCAATTAATAACCAATGAACCAATCAGAGCGCTTGGAATGTTCCTGACACTCCAGAACCTTCCATGGGGTTTTATTTTACAAATAGTATATACACGAGTGCGTCCATTTAAGTTTTTGTTTTGTTCTGGTTTTATATAAGTTGACGTTAATATTATTAGTAAGATGCCTCCCAAAAGTACCGTTTGGAAATATTTTTACAAAACCACTGACAAATTGGCGAAATGCAATATTTGCCTTAAGTCCCTCAAAACCTCTGGCAATACCACGAATTTATCTGGACATTTGAAGGCAAAACATGGCGGTATTTACAACGAGAATTTTGAGTCATCAATGTAGCCCAAAGCAACCAAGTTTTTGTCATTTGTGCCTGCCCAATCAGAGAGTAAAATTAAATCACCCCCACCTCACACGACTAACGGAAGTAACATTAATGTTAGAGATTACTAAACAAGTTTTTAAAAATGGATGTTCTAAAACATCGATGTTTAAAAACATCGATGGTTTTTGGGCGATGTTTTATTAGCATCGATGTTTTAATATTGAATATCGATGTTTCAAAACATCGATGTTTTGTTATCGATGTCGCATCACTAGTCTGCCGTGTAATAGCCCTATTGGATTTTCTCAGTACCATGTTAATCTATAGAAAAAAAATTTTCAATGATTGTCCACCTGGATTGAATGATTTTTTTTCTAATAAATTGTACTCCGTAATAGAGAAATTTTTTACTCGGAAATCTGTTAATTCTTTAAAAGAAACAAGAATAATATATTTAAATTTGAATTATTCAGGGGGGAAAAATGTGGTAGACTGTGTTTTAGGGGGTTCATAACACAAAATTTTTCAAATTTTCGAAAAAATTTATTGCATTGGAAAATTTTGTTTTTTTTTCCGCTTAAAATGACGTTTAAATCATGTTTCTATCCTAATTAGAACAGGAGATATTAATTTTCTTGTGCAACATTCTAATAGCAGCCAATCTTTGTATAAACCTGCAAATGCGTTTTTTCTGCCTTATAGGTTTTTTTCACCATTTCTCGTCTTTAAATTGTTATAAGTCAAGAACCGTTAAAGATAAATAGTTCAAAATTGGAACATGTCTTTTTCAATAATTTTACTTTAATTCTGATTCAGTAAATTTGAAAAAAAAATATTTACTTTTGAAAATATGATTTTTTAAAAATAAGTTACGTTTTTTAAAAAAATTTTACTCTAAATATTTCATTTTTTTAAAAATTATATTTAAAAAAATGTTGAATTAAAATTAAAACATATATATTTCTGTTTAATTAAAGAAAAAATTTTGAAATTCGACAAATAATATTTCGAGTTATAACGATTTTAAATTACCCTACTTTTTAAAAAAAAACTTTTAATTTAAAATTTTTTTTAAAACTTTATGAGAAATTTTAGGATGTGATTTGGTTTACAAATTATATGGTTAAGCATCACAAAAAAAGTTTAATTTTAACTCAATAAATAAAAAAAATTTAAAATGTGTCCCTGACCCCCTTAAAAGGTAAATAATTTCATTTGGTGGACGAAATTTCCAAAATCAATAAATTAGCAGTGTAAAATAAAATAATAATAATAATTATCTCTATTACGGAGTGTAATTTTTTAAAAACTATTATTTATTTAAGAATCTTTAAATACAAGTCGACAATTAGTGGACAAATTTTCTCCATAGGTTAATACTGAGCTTAGCGAATTCATTATGGCTACTACCTAGCAGACTTGGCTGTTCACATAGATTTGGTTTGGTTTGAAACGCTACAGTCATTTTTTGCTACACGAGGGCTAATTAGACCGGGACCTACTGCCGATTCCGAACGGCTACAAACGTCCATGCCAAGAGTGAGATTCGAACCCACAGACTGTAGTACCGAAAGCCAACGCCCAAGCCATTTGGCCATCTTCCGGCCCTGTTCACATAGAATCCATCAGCGTCGGCGTAAAAATTGTTAACCAATCATATACCAATCATCGACCCATTTAACCAATCAGTGCTAACGGACTCTTCGACGCTGATGGATTCTTTGATGAGATCGAACTTTTTAAAAAAAAATGTTAATTTCTTTCACTTACGAGTTATCAAAAAAAATTTCTTCAATCAATATGATAACAGATTAACGCAAATTTTTGCTAATACGACAACATTAATGCAGTAATCAATATATCATCGTATACTTTCCACGTCTAATCCTTCTCCTGTTTGTTTTAATTAGGGAAATTCAAGACACGCACCGTTTTAAGCCGCACATATTCAGAAAGCGTTCCTCTCAATTTACAAAAAAGAAAAAATATTTCTTCCTCTGATCGAGCTTTCAAAACAATTGAAGTCCGCACACGCTTCATTTTCTAGACAATGCTACACAACCCGAAACAAATATACATCCCCTCTGATTCCACCCCCCTCTCCTTTCATTTCGTTAAAATAATATTGATTCAGAGAAACGGAGCACGACGGTTTCTCCCCCGCCTTTTGAAAAGTTCCAAGTTTCGGAATTCCACCCACCCGCAGGTTCATCACGAACGTACATTGAAAAAAAAAAAAGAAAGACTAAGAAGCAGGGAAGAAATTCGGAAGAAATTTCGCAGAGAAAACAGAACGTGCATTAGAATAACGAAAAATCTGCAGAAGAAAATATTCCGCCACTAGCTGATAAAAAGTAGGGAAATATCTTTCAAAGAACAATTTTAAGTGAATAACGCGAGATAATATCTAGTTATTCACCGAATGTGTAGACGTTTTAACTTATTCAAGGACAGTTAGTTGTAGACCACATTGGTTAAATGAAGCAAAAAGGTTTTTCCACGTATATCTAACCGAACAATTTTAAGTGAATATTTTTCCAAGTTTGGCTACTCCTACTGTATATTATGTGTAAATAAGCAAGTGTGTGGCTGCACCTACTTTTTCTTTCTAAATTGTCATTATCCGTAAGATAACTTACTTAAAGCTGTTGTGTACTAACCCTATTGGATTCGCTCACCTCCGAGTTACCCTGTGCAGAAAATGTGTCTACACAGCTACATAAATGCTGATAATCCAATAAAAACGGTATTTTCAGAGAGCCTGAACTTTTCTGCACTTTGCAACAGGATTCATATTAAAAATTTCGCGGTTTTGTTTTTATAAATTATGAGCGTTTAAAGCACACTATACCAGATTTTTTCCCGAATAATTTAAATTTCAAAATATTATTTGCATTTTTTTTAACAAAAAATACCCCAAGGTGCACAATTTAGATAAAAAAAAATTCAGGTAGTTTCTTCTAACGAAACTACCGCGGGTTGTTAACGTAAGATTACTTATCATTGCTTACCTCTTTTTATTTTTACGCATTTTGGTACTTTTCTGTTTAACTGTTTACTGCTTGCCCAAGCGATACAGACTGGGTTTGGCGCGCTGCCAAAATTATAACTCGCGACGCTGGACATCTGAAATTTTGCTTTACCGCGGACCTTATGGAGGAACGTAATCCTACATTAAAATCTTTCAATCCAAATCGGCAATCCTTGGACAAATTTTCTCCATATAATAGATTAATACTGAGGTGAGCGAATCCAATCGGGTTAGTACACAGCAGCCCCATGAATCTCAATGAACTCTTTCACTGGTATCTTAATTTGGTTTGCCTTCATGCGTTGATTTCAGTTTCGAGTTTAATATATACGTAAAATCTAATTAATAAAAAATCCAATATCCCTAAAACAATGATGGGTGAAAACGGAACACTCTATGCCATTGTTTCTTCGCCAGTATACAGGCACACGATGTAACTCGCCTTTTCACGAAATCAATTCTCTCCGACCATGCACGAGGTCAAACGAAGGTTCAGTCGTCATTTTCAGTTATCTGTTAAATTCACTAATCCCGTTGTACTAGGATTTCAATAAAGTAACGGGGTGAAATCATACATTTTACGTAAGAAACTGGAGCTGCGTATATTAAAACACATTTTTCCAAAAGCTTTATCAGGCTACAAACACGCTAACTTGGCTATTGGCTACTTCACAATGACTGCCAATTTATGAATTCCCCAATTCATACAATTTTAAAAAATCTTTAAATCCAAGTCGGCAATCATTGAAAAATTTGACTTCAGAGTATATCATTGAGCTCAGCAAATTCGATACGGTTCCTACACAGAAGCCTGAAAGTCTGGACGCATTCACTGCTATACAAAATCCCAGCCGTGAATACACTGCCACCACAATTCAGACCAAGCACCCCTAGGGGCGACATCTGCTAGGCTCGTACCTTCTCGCAACTTCTCTGACCTCACAGGACTTTCCGGTCTACGGATTTCACATGTCCATATCCGGCCTAGATACGAAGGTATTTAATGGTCTCGTCAGGATTCGAAGCGAGCAACTCAAGTTCAAAGTCCAACGCGCTACCAGTAGGCCAGTGATTCTCAACTTTTTTTACGGCTACCCCCCCCCCCCCTCTTTTGGACGACCCTAAGGCCTTACGCACCCATAGGCCTAAAAAATGTAAGTGGCAGTAGTAAAATACATTCTATACCAGGGGTTTCCAACTTACAAGTGTCCAAGGGCCGCAATCGAAAACACCTGTCTAGTGGCGGGCCACAATTTAATCATGACCATACCCAGGACTTTTTTTCTTGAGGGAGGGGGATTTGTAGGATTTGTGTATAGTATATGCTATGAAATTTTTAAAAATTCGAGGATGAACCTCAACAACGACCTTGATTATGACTGGCCAACTTTCGTTAAATTACACAGACACACAAAAAAAGTCAAATAATAAGTGGGTATTTAAATAAGATGTGGGTCAAATGAGAAGTGGGGGGAGGGGGGGAGAGGTATGAAATAGAACATGAGTGGACACCCTACTTTTCATGAAATTCGAGGAAAATCAATCTTTTTTGTAAATGAACAGCATTTGAAAACAATAAAGAATTTTACAAAAACATTTTTCGTTAACTAAGAATATCTAAATTGATGGTGCAAATTATTTTCCTAGAAGTCTTCGCGGGCCGCAAAAAAAAAAAGGCACCGCGGGCCGCATGCCGCCCGCGGGCCGCCAGTTGGAAACCCCTGTTCTATACATATTGTCGCCCCTCCCATGAGATCAATCATGGTTGAGGGGAAAAGGGGGCCCAGGGTGAGAACTGTTGCAAATTGAAAATAAATACTTTGAGCGTACTGGTAGTGCCACGTGGCTGCTTCGCGGTTTGTGCGAAGCGTGCATTTAGTTGGTACTCTTGAACCAATAAAAGCCTGACGCTTGAATTCTTGGTGACAATACATTTTGCACTAGGCTATGGAAACGGGAATTTTCCCAAATCTCAAATGATTATGCAACATGAAAAAATTCAGTGGTTGAACTTTTAAAATTGGAATTGATTACACGTTCAGTTTTGCGAACCGCACAGTCCACGCCGGAAGTTATGTTTATGGGGAATTTATTTCATTTCAGAGGAAATTTTCAATAAGCCTGTCCTTTTTTTATATACCAGAGAATGCTGCCGGACCTTCAAGCTGTTGGGTATTAAGCCCTACTGGATTCGCTGAGCTTAATGTTAATCTGTAGAAAAAAAAAATTTCAATGATTTTCCACTTGGATTGAAAGATTATTAAATTTTTTTAAATTGTATTCCGTAATAGAGAAAGAAATTTTTCCCTCGGTTATCTTTTTCATTCTTTAAAAGAAACGCAAATATTTTTTAAATTTGAATTATTCGGGGGAGGGGATGTTTTAAACGTAAATAATTTTCTTTGGTGGACCGAATTTCCTAAATGAATAAAATAGCAGTGTAAACAAATTTTTTTATCACTATTACGGACTGCAATTTTTAAAGAAAACTTTAAATCCCAGTCGACACTTTGGATTGAGCTGAGCGAATCCATTAGGGATGCTACCCTTACGCCTTAATTTTAATACATGCATACATATTAAAATAAATGTTAATACAGTGAAACCTCTATCTATCGTTTTTAAAATGACCTATTTCAATAAACGATAAATGCGGGAAAACTACAGATGCGGGAATATACAAAGAAATATTATCATCGAGACGGGCTGAAATAAACGACACATACGGGAAAACAGTTAATCAGGGAACGATTGATCGAGACTCCACCGTATATTTTATATATATCTATATATATAAAACAGTTCCGTAACTGACTCATTCATTCATTCATTCATTCACTGACTGACTGACATACAACGCACAGACCAAACCGCTGGACCTAAAGGGCTGAAATTTTGCATGGCGATTCTTCTAATAGTGTAGGGGTGCACTAAGAAAGATTTTTCAAAAATTTTTCTTAGATTTTTTTAAATTAAATTTTTAAGCTGTTTTTTAAACCTTTTTTACGTTTGCATTTAAAATAATACATTGAGGGTTATAAAATTTATATCACGAGAAAGATCATAAAAATTCCTTCAAAATGACATCTTTTTCGAATTTTTACCTCCATTTCCTGATTTTTGGTGAATTTTTAAAGATTAATTTTTAGAATTTAATTTATTAAATGCTGATCACATGATATCTTTTTCTTGCTAATGCGGCAGACGATTGGACTTTATTTTGTCTATAAAAATATCCCTTACGATTTTTTTATAAATGTTTTTTTTACATCAATTGTATACATTGATCGTCGTATTTATTATATATATATATATATATATATTTTTTTTTTGGGGGGGGATTAATTGCATACATTGACCGTTTTATTTAATTTCAATGTACACCGTAGCGAAGCGCGGGTTTTCAGCTAGTACATATATATATGGCATATATATAAACATAATGACCAGTCTCAATTCTTCCTAGTTTCATTCCACTGTGATACGTACGTCACCCTCGACATTTAACTTGCTTGCTTGCGCGCACGTACGCATGCATGCACACACACACACACACGTGTGGCATTATGGCAGATGTTGATTTGTCATTTTTTCATGCCTGCAAATTAAAAAAGTAACTTTTGTTGTGAAATATGAAATCGTTCATTTAAGTTTTTCAGTCCAAATATTCTTTAGTTAATACTCATATTAAACCTCAAGCATATGGTTGGTCTTCAATGAAAATTTTCAATTAGGGACTAAAATATTCAATTAGGAACCAAGTATTACCTCTTTTATTACTTAACAGCATTTGCCAATATGAATAACTTAGTATTATCATAATTCCACTATCATCTTTTGCCACAATAAAGAACCAATTTTAAGTGTCACATATCAACTTAAAACATAAAATTGAATTTTTCGGACATATCAACATCTGCCATAACGCCACAGATGTGTGTGTGTATATATATATATATATAAAATCACCAGTCTCATTTCTTCCAAATTTCATTCCACTATAACCACGTACGTCACCTTCCACATGTAAGTTGCAAAAGGATTCACAACTACACTCTACAAGTTGTCTTAGAAGGCAAATATGGCTCGCAAGACAGATCACGAACTCTCTGGAAGCGAGTTCTCCATCCAAGTCGCCGTTGTACCGCGTATAATAAACAGGATATGTATTACTGAAACAAAATCTGGCCGCATAATTAACGACGAGGGACAGGAGGTCAATTCCCAGGTATGCATGAGGTCACGGTCCAGTGCCCACATGAGATGAAAAAAAAAATTATAGGGTTTCTCTTTTTTTTAGTCTGAGTGACAGAGAGACAACCTTGACAGCACCAAAGAATGCGATACTATACAAATGTGCATCTGAAATGCAGAAGAATGGAAGAAAGTCGTTAACAAAATAAGATGATGCAAATCTGAACGAAAACGCAACATTATCACAAAAGACAATCAAGGTTGAGGTTAAAGTTAACGCATCAGCGTGATTGAATCACCTTTTAGATTACCAGTTCGAATCTCAACGAACGTGTCTAGGCCGGATATGGGCACGTTAAGTCTGCAGATCAAAGAGTCTTTCTATGAGGTCTGAGAGGGTGGGAGAAGAGGCGAGCCCCCCCCCCCCAGATGTCGTCCCTGGGGTTGATTGATGGTACCAGGGGGTGGTGGTGTTTCACCTATACGGTGCCCTGATTGAAAGCAACCATCGATTTTCGTGGTTAAAATGCGAATTTGTTCATTGACAAGTGCCCAGCATTGGCAAACAAACAACCTGTAATAAGGCGTCCACACACATGCAGAACTGCACAGAATTCTGTGGGGAAGACATTTATGGGGCAGGGGACGTCAACTGCAGCGCTCTACAGCGATCTCTGATCAGAGCGGTCTTTTCACAGTTCATCAAAGAGACACGAGGGACCTTGGGGGGAGGGGTTCTAAATGGGGGAATGTCTGGAAGACAGTCTAGTGTTCATTCACACATCGCTTTGGACTAGCAAAGGGGACGAAGCGTGACTAATCGACCCCAAAATGTGTCCAGGGGAGTCGGGGGGAGGGTGTTTACTGCGTATGCGCTCTGTTTATATGTGGATGCACCATTATGGTACATCCACATTGAAGCAGAAATTCTGCAGGGAAGTACCCCCAACTCCTGTCATCACATTAGTCACGGTAACCCTACCCGTCGGGTAGGGTTCATTTCACTCTCATCCCCCATTCCCGCCCCCAAGGTCCCTTCTTTTTCTTTGATGCTCTGCGACAAAGACCGACTAGACACAAGATCAGTGCAGGACTGCTCTGCAGGCCGCTGCCCATAAATCACTGGTTTCCCCGCAGAATTCTGAGGAGAGCATGGATGTGAACGCGCTATGAGATTGCTCCACGCCTGCTCACACTGTGTCCGGAGCGGAGCGTTGCGTTACGATACTACGTTGGCCAAGAGGTTGTTGACAAGACCTGTGATTGGTTTGTCGTATCACGTGGTAAATTAATTGAGCTCTTGTGACTGGTTAAAATTTTTAACGCCTACGCTACGTAACGCTCCGGATTCAGCGTAAACAGGCCTGTCCTAGTATAAACTCGAAAAATTTCACGGCGCAGATTAAAAAAGCTGCATGTATTATCATTTAAAACACTGTATTATCATTTGAAACAAGTATATAATGATAAGTATATAATGATTGTGTATTTTACACTTGTGGTATACACAATCATTTCACGCACAAACTTAAGTTTTATTGAAATTTTAAAAAATTCTAACTTTAAATAACTGCTGGATTGAACGGTTGGTTCAATTCCGTTATCAGCATTCTGTCTTTAAAATGTATTATAAACCGCGAAATTAAATCCAACGCTTTAGCATTGTTACGTATGTTTAGATCATCACCTCGCAGGCTTCAGTGTAATTGGAATTGTTTCATTTTATTCTCCTCACAACGCGTGTTTAATTCCGTTTCCCACTCTCGTTGTCGATCTCTCCACATAATTGTTTTTCTGCGGTGGAAGTTTCTCCAACGTCGCTAATTACTTCCAGTATTTCCCTTCGGGCGCCACATCATCGTGAACAGGGGTAAAAATCTTCCACGGCCATATATGACTATGACAATAGCCATTGTCCGGTGTTTTGTCAATGTCTATTATATTCAAAACATGGACGAATTTTTTTTCGGGTTTTTTTCCAAAGAACTTTTTTCTTTTTTTTTTTTTTTTTGGGGGGGGGGGCGGCGAAATTGATACCATGCGGTTTACAAATATTGTCAGTATCGGGATTTCTGTCCCAGTGAAGTTAACAGTAAAACTTGTGAGTCCGTGACGTAGAATTTCGAAATGCCCTGATGCTCATGCCGGAGAATTTTTTCTGTGTTCCAGTGGAGTGTCCGTTATGAGGGGTTTTACTCTATATGTTTTGTGATCAACGCGCACATTGTTCAAACAATCATTTTGCAAACATAAAAAAAAATGTTATAAATCGTAACTTGTAAACATATACAGTGGAATCTCGATCTATCGTTTTTGCCGGTCGGTAAAAACGATATCTATCGTTGGATCTATCGTTTTATCGGACCGACTGCACTGAACGATACATACGGGAAATCTATGGATCATGGAACAGAACAAAGAAATACAGTGGAATCTCGATCGATCATTCTCCGAATTATCGTTTTCCCGTATGTGTCGTTTATTTCACACAGTCTCGACGATCATATTGTTTTGTTACGTTCCTGCATCTATCGTTTTCCCACATTTATCGTTCAGTTCAGTCGGTTCCTTGAAAAACAACACATCGAGATTCCACTATAGTATCGTAGGGACTGGATGAAATAAACGACATATACGGGAAAACGATGATTCGGGGAACGATCGATCGAGGCTCCAACGTACTATGGATGCAATAAAGCGGATCACTGATGACCAAGGCCAGATTAAGGCATTGGCTTTAGGGGCTACAACCGTGGAGCTTCGGTCCGTTGGGGGAAGGGGGCTCGAGAAGAAGAAGAAGCCGAAAATGAATTCAGACAAAATCATGAATCTCTAAAGGCTTCTGATATCTCTACATCCTTGTAGCACATAACGGATTAACTTCTTCACTCCTTACTGTTGAAATAGTTCTGCGTATTTACAAGTGCTTGAATGATAACCAATGTAACTAAAGAAAGGAGGATCTCTAAGATGAAGATATCGGAAGAACACATACAGATAGACAATGGCACAAGAAAGACATAGCAGACTTGTTCTTGTGGTAATTGAAAATGATATTCTAAGGATTTAAATTTACCGATGGTTTAGAGAAATTCGTTTCCGAGCTATCACGCAAAGCAAATGTTCAGATTTTAATTGCTGTTAACCTCGTAAGAATATATTTCATTCTGTCTTTATCTTCGATTTTGCTTTTTGAAAATACACAGTGATTCAAAAGTCACTTGACACGAACAATTAAACGTCCATTCGGTGACCAGAGAAGGTACATATTTGCTTCTCTGCGGTGGTGGAGTCAACAAATAAAAACAATAACAACCATAGATGACATAGTCGCAGTGCACATAACAATATATTAGGGTTGCGACATCGATAACAAAACATCGATGTTTTGAAACATGGATGTTCAATATTAAAACAACGATGCTAATAAAACATCGCCCAAAAACCATCGATGCTTTTAAACATCGATGTTTTAGAACATCCATTTCTTAATACTGGTTTAGTAATCTCTAACATTAATGTTACTTCGGTTAGTCGTGGGGTGGGGGGGATGATTTAATTTTACTCTCTGATTGGGCTGACAAAAATGACAAAAACTTGGTTGCTTTTGCCTTGGGCTACATTGATGACTCAAAATTCTCGTTGTAAATATCGCCATGTTTTGCCTTCAAATGTCCAGATAAATTCGTGGTATCGCCAGAAGTTTTGAGGGACTTAAGGCAAATATTGCATTTCAACAATTTGTCAGAGGTTTTGCAAAAACATTTCCAAACGGTACTTTTGGGAGGCATCTTACTAATAATATTAACGTCAACTTATATAAAACAGAACAAAACAAAAATTTAAATGGCTGCTCTTATGTATATACTATTTATAAAATAAAACCCCAAGAAAGGTTCTGGAGTGGCAGGAACATTCCAAGCGCTCTGATTGGTTCATTGGTTGTTGATTGCCATTTGTCTGTTTGCTAAGGAATCGTTCCATCTTTTGTATTCGTCCTTTTCAGAATCCAAACTTACATTTACTGAGTGTGAAAATTATGCTACGTGGAATTTTTTTTTTATTATGGTACTTTTTCATTAAAAAACATCGAGCAAAAAGCATCGATGTTAAAAAAACATCGGTGAAAAAAATAACGGCTTCAATAAATCGATGTTTAAAACATCGATGTCTTTATCAAAACATCGATGTTTTGAAAACATCGACATTGATGTCGCATCCCTACTATATATCTGTACAAACGAGAATATATAAAAGCGTAGTAGGTACATCAAAATGAACATTTGTCAAGCGACTTATGTCCGATCTGATAACCTTGGGCCTGACATTACCCGTAGCCTAGGGGCCTACAATGTCTTAATCATGCCCTGCTGCTGACCCACGGGGCGTGCACGGAAAATCATGCGAAACTGACACGTTAAAGGTCATAACGGAGTATTTATCATACATCCACCAGCATCAATAAAGGTCGGTGTTTCCCAACCTATTTCAAGTCACCATTCCCTATATTAGCAAGAAAAAAACATATTTTTTTGTCTATTTAGTTGTTATGCACGTGACGATAAATTTAATTAAAGTACCAGAAAAAGAAATCACGTGATCAACATTTAATAAATTAAATTCTAAAAATTAATCTTTTAAAATTCACCAAAAATCAGAAAATGGAGGTAAAGATTAAAAAAAGATCTCATTTTAAAGGAATTTTTATATTTCTCGTGATATAAATTTTATAACCCTAAAATTATTATTTTAAATGCAAACTTGAAAAAAGTTACAAAAAAGAGCTTAAAAATTTAATTTTAAAAAATTTAAGAAGAATTTTTCAAACATCTTTCTTAGTGCACCCCTACACAATAAGAACAATCGCCATGCAAAATGTCAGCCATTTAGGTCCAACGGTTTGGTCTGTGCGTTGTATGTCAGTCAGTCAGTGAGTTACGGAAGTGTTTTACATACGTATATAGATATGTGTGTGTGTGCGTGATTCAGAATGCGCATCGGGGCATAGGGTAGCGCAACCCCGTAGACATCGAGAGGAGAAGAGGAGGTCCAGCGCGAAGGAGACTTTTGCAGGCGATACGGAGAGGAGGCTCTCGTGCGCACGGATGCTGAAGGTGTGAGCTCTCAGAAGCTAACGGGGAAGAGAATCCCGATTTTGGCCTAGAGAGCGAAGGCTAGAGAGCGGGGAGACGATAAGGCTTACAACGGACAAGCGGTCCAGCGGTAGAAAAGCTCCCATGTTGAAGTGGTTTCCGATGCTGAACAAAACAACTAGTTTACATGTGAGCGGAAGTTTCAGTGACTTCAAGAAGTCCAAGCTTGCTGAGCGCTTGGCAGCATAATTTGAATGCGTTATTTGTCTGTGTACGTCAAGCGTGGTCTCAACGTAATAAATGTTATTGTTATTGAGAAACTGTTTATGAGTCATCCTGAATGCGACGAATTATTCAGATGTAAGCTCATTGCATTAAGATTGGAGGGCTCCTCCCATTAACTACTTTCCCCTCCCTATTGTATATACAGTGGAACCTCGATCGATCGTTCCCCGAATCATGGTGTATGTGTCGTTTATTTCACCCAGTCCCGACGATCATATTGCTTTGTTATGCTCTCGCATCTATCGTTTTCCCGCATTTATCGTTGAGTTCAGTTAGTCCCTTGACAAACGATAGATCGAGATTCCACTGTATATATATATATATATATATATATATATATATATATATATATATATATATATATATATATATATATATATATATATATATATATATATAAGAATGGCAACTACGCTTCTAGAAAATCATTTGCGACCTTCTAAGGATTCCCGATGCACAAGTTGGAAATCCAGGAGAAAACTTGCATATTCATAGAAGTTAGAGCTACCCTTTCTCATAAAGCCGATAGCGAAACCTAGCGGCCCTCGGTAATAGTTAATTTACGTAATAGCTCATTTACATTTTTTGATGCCTTTTAAATACAGGAATCAAGAAGCACTATCATCATGGAAGTCTCGCACTAAACCATCATCCATCGCGTAAATTATTTGTCACCCTGGAGAATTCCGCTCTTTCATCTGGTAAAGCAATCTATTTACTACTCGCACCTTTTAACTAACTACCACGAAGCTGCAATTAAAAATTTGACGCATTCCTCTCAGAGAATCCCACTGCCGCAACGATACATAATCGATACATTTATCGCCTCCATTTTCCAGGGTTTTCCCCCGCCAACATTAAATCGAGAAACAAATAATCTTAAATAAACGAATTCGGAGATTTAAGGAAAGGAAGTGAGAGAAGGGAAGAAGACCGAAAAAAAAATATGAAGAAATGAAACGAGGGTAATCGCGAAGTGCTATCTCGGCAGGATGTGTGTGTGAAATTTTCCTCCTGAGGCTGCACGGGGACGAAATTAAAAAGTAAAAATTTTGAAAGTGGCGCATCTAATCAACGAAATAGCCCTCCAATCTTACTCTCTTAAATCTAATTTCAGACACGACACGGAAGGGGGACCGTACAAATATCTAAACTTGGGAGACTTAACGGAGATGGGGTCGTTAAATAGATTTAACTTTCCTTTTAATGGCCACATCTAGACCCCAAATAAGGCTCCATTTTCATACTAAATTGTGTAGTTAAAAAAAAAGGCATTATCTCGTGCTGAAAAATAAATGAGATAATTTAGCTGAATAGTACTCCATAACAATCCTCTTATAACAAAGGGGGGGGGGGGGGGCTGATCCTAAAAAAAGTCTCTTCTAACGAAACAACCGCGAGTTATTAACGTAGGATTACTTATCGTTGCTTACCTCTTTCGTGTGTGTGTATATATATATATATATATATATATATATATATATATATATATATATATATATATATATATATATGTATATATATATGTATATATATATGTATATATATATGTATGTATGTATGTATATATATATATATATATATATATATATATATCTATATATATATATATATATATATATATATATATATATATATATGTATATATATATGTATATATATATGTATATATATATATGTATGTATGTATATATATATATATATATATATATATATATATATATATATATATATATATATATATAATCTATATATATACATATATGTATGTAAAAATTTTGACGCATCTTGGTACTTTTCTGTTTAACTTGTCCAAGCGATAGACTGGGTTTGGCGCGCTGTCAAAATTATAACTCGCGAGGACGGGCGGACGGACAGTTTTAGCGTCTGAAATTTTCCTTCCCGCAGGACCGTTATGGAGGAACGTAATCCTACGTTAAAAAACATTCCAGATGGTCTCTTCCAACGAAACTACCGCGGGTTATTAACGTAGGATTACGTATCATTGCTAACTTCTTTTTCTTCCTTCTACTTACGCATTTTGGTACTTTTCTGTTTAACTCTTTACTGCTACTGGGTTTGGCGCGCTGCCAAATTTATAACTCGCGACGCCGGGCAATTTTTTCCTCTCCGGAGGACCGTTACTGAGGAACGTAATCCTACGTTAAAAACGTTCAGGTATCGATTGTAGATAAAGAGTTCGACCGCGGGTCACCTGTTGGGTTACTCATTAGCGATAGATTATAAATAATACAAGTCTATCGTAAAACATTGCACATCCTTCACTCAGTAAGAGGTTCAGATCCTGTGGATTCAAGTCCTACTGTTGGCATGGATGTTTGTAGCTGTTCGGAATCGGCTTTAAACTGTAGGTTCCGGTCTAATTAGCCTCGTGTAACACAAAGTTGACCGTAGCGCTCCAAATCAAACCAAACAACACAGTAACAAGAGCGAAGAAGTGATCACGGGTATGCTGTAGCGGAAAAGCTGTGATGAGACCAAACGACGAGAGATCTATAAGTGAAAGGAGTGAGTCAAGGGAGAGATTCGACTCGAAGACGGTGTTTTAAACCAGAATGTTTCAAATAACATGAAGACCAAGGGAAGCAAATTGTAAAACGGCATTCAATTCACATGCAGATTTATTTAGAGATAAAAGATTTTAATCCATTCAATCATTTACAATTCAAATCAAAACCCCACATCTTTTTTGATAATTCAAATAATCTTATTTAATATTTCAAAATAGCAACACTTTCTTTCTGTTTTCCTCGTCGAAGCGCCAAATAGAACCACATTCGAAAGTAACGACCGCTTTTCTAAAAACAAGATAACGACAAAATATTCCTTTATCAACCGACAGGTGGTACCAATGGAATCTCTAAAGCAAAAACGCCATCTATCGTCTAAACTGAGATATTTGGTGACACATTATGAAAAATTATTAATAATTACAAAAAGAACTTTCTATATACCATATTTTTAAATCTTCTGTTGAATCATATAAACTTGACAATTCTATGTATTAATAAATACTTTTATTAAAAATTTTTTTTGATGAATTATCCAATCAACTTGAAAGAAAATGAAGTTAATTGGAAGTTAACTTGCGATTAACTTTTCGTTCCCGTCCCGGCCAATAGATGGCTGTACCAGTCTGCAAAACAAAATTAACTGAAAATGAATTTAATTCTGCTTAAAGATGACTAAAAGTATTAAAATAATGCATTGTCATCGTGTTCTGAGCTATTCTAAAAGCTTAAAATGTCTAGCTAGTCTGTAAGTTAGTTAAAAATCGATTGCAAGATTTGTACGGGACAAACACACAAACAAACAATAAAGCGAGTTAATAAAAACATGGTAAAAATACCTATAACTCGATTACTCGTAGCCCGATTTCTGCGAAGATTGTTTTATTCTATTTCTAATCATATTATAGGTACCAAATTTTTACAAACATTTCGCCTACGATGCGCCATTTTTTTCCCCCCAGTATTGAATCGCAAATAAATAAATGAAGAAAAACAGTATTCATGAAGTTAGGTATAAAAACTCAAGTATAAAATCCTACGCCCAAACCTTAATTTTACAGCGTACTTCACGAAATCACCAAAAATAGTCTACGGCACGTAAGTTAAGGCTGCTTTGTACTAACCCTATTGCAGCATTCGCTCTCCTCTATGTTAACCTGAGGAGAAAACGTGTTCAAGGATTGCCCACTTGGATTTAAAGATTTTTTTTAAATTGTACTTCGTAATAGAGAAAGAAATTTTACACCTTGGGGCATTTTTCATTTTAAAAAAATGCAAATAATATTTTTAAAATTTAAGGGAACAGGGGACCTACCACCTGGAATTTTTTTATTTTCAATTTTTAGCTCTATATACAGAAAGAGAATAATAAATAATCTTTTTAACTACATTAAAAACTATTAGAATTCCAACAAGGATTTTTTTTAGCAGAATAAGGCCAGTTTTTCAAAAGAAATTTTAAAAATCCTAGCATTTTCAAAATGCTCCATGCGAATTCCTTATCAGTTAAAAAACTTAAATTTTTAATATTAGTTTACCATATATGTAGATAAATAAAAGTGCGAATTGCAAATTTTTAATATGAATTTAAAGCAATAAATTTTGTTGTTTTTTAATCTGTCAGTATATTTTTATGTTTTTGCATGTTTTTACTTTATTTTACGTTCTAAAAATTTGAAAAATATTCGCGGTTTCAAAGAATGATGCACAGTTTTGTGACAAACACTTGCATTAACAATTCTGAGAAACTTGGAAGAAATCAGAAAAAAAGGAAAGCGGATGGAGCATTTTGAAAAATTCTAGCATTTTTTAAGAATTTTTTGAAAATCAGGCCTTATTCTTACACAAAATACTTATTTATGAATTCTAAGTGTCTTCAATGTAGTAAAAAAATAATAGTAATTATTCGAATTTTGAATATAGAGTAAAAGATTAAAAATCTTAAAAAAACCTAATTTTAAAGTCCCATGTCCCCTTAAATTACTCGGAGAAAAAATCTGGTCTAGATTTTCTTAAATGTTTTGTCCTTCGTCCTTATTATAAAAAATAAAAAATAATACTTGGCTTGCCAAGGTAAAAAAACAACAAAAATTTTATAAAAACAAATAAAAATGTATTTCTATCCTTAAACTTTCTCTTTTAATTTTATTCATCTTTGCATCGTATGTAGACCCTCCAATCTACTGCCCTGCAAGATGCTTACTCACTTTTTCTTATACTATGAACTCACGGATTAGCAGCGGCACAATCATTTCACTCCTTTCCTATACTCTGTTTCATTGGTTCCCCTCTGCTTATTACCTGAAAGTCTGCAATTGAGGGCGTGGCCCAGGAATTGCAGTTGCGACCCATTTCCTATGGTCCTATGGATCTGGTCTAGTGTGTTTTAAACGCTCATGAATTCCTTTGGTGGACGAAATTTATAAAACGAATCCTGTTTCAAGGTGCATAAAAATTCAGGCTATCTGAAAATACCATTTTTATTAGATTATCAGCTTTGACGTAGCTGTCAATAGCAGACGCATTTTCTCCATAGGTCAACATTGAGGTCAGCGAATTCCAGTAGGGTTAGTACACAGCAGCATTAAGATGTGCAAAACACCCCGTTTATAAAGTGACAACACTGTCACTTGAGTGTTTCCTAAGCTTTTCTAATGCATGATTATTATTATTTTTATTTCAAACTGCAAAATTATCCAGCATTATGGACGCAAAATTGAAAATTAAGTTATTACTAGTTGGTACCCGTCAAAACATGACGGCTGGATAGTAAATAAATGTACTAATACACAAATTATACTCAACACATCATTGCCAAATGTTGAAAATTATAATACTGAGAATAGAGAAATGCACTTTAAGAAACTACTATTAAACCCGATAAAGAGAAATCGGGTTACTCAACAGCGCCAAATAAACAATTTCCGCAAGGTTCAACTCCATCTCACAAACATAATTAAAAATAAAAATGGCAGAGCGAGATGTAGAGAGATTCCTCGGAATAAACGAATTAACGTGATTATGCGATATCGTTCCTTAGTAAGTATCTAAAGCCAGATTTAATGCCACTGAGCATGCGCAGAAACAAAATGTGTTTATGCGGGCTCGCGCTTAGGGAGTATCTAAAGACAGATTTAAACCTGTCACTGAGCATGCGCAGAGAGAAATTTTTAACAGTAAATTATCTTTAATTAATAAACATTGCGGTTACAAAAACCAAATTTGACACACCTGTAGATTAAAATCTTTTGTTTAAGACCAAAATGAAGTAAACTGATGCAGTCATTTTCTCTCACGGACTGCCCAAAGAATCGACTTAGCAACTTAAATATGCATGTGAAACTCTCACATGGTGTGAAACAGTCTCAATCCGAATTTTAGAAAATTCAGTACAGATGTGGCGAGCTTCAGTATGATCGACAGGACCATTAACACCTCAATGGAACTTTTTAAATGAGGACAATTACGATAAAAAAGGGAATGGACACATCATTTGTAGAATAGTTAAGCAAAAGATCATAAGCGCAGGAAGGAAGACTATGTAAGAATGGGAGAGCCTAGCTGACGCGGCCGACAAAAGACTGAATACTTAACCGCAGAAAAAGGGTCTGCCGACAAAGGATGAAAGAGGTGACTCCCGGAGAAGCGTGAAGAATACTACACGTGGTGCGGGAGAACGTACGAGAATTTTCCAAGGAGAAAAAGTAAGAGCGAGATAGCACGAGGCAGAAGAGACTGCGTGTCGATGATGTGTTAACGTACTGAGAGCGGCGGGGAATCTAAGAGACTGGAGGTCTCAATTTGGACTGTGTTATGTTCCCGCTTTCTCTAATCGATGATACGAGAGTTCTACGGAACAACTTACTGTATATTATGATTACTGTATATAGCTCATATTAAACTTGATGTAAATAGAGCCATTTATAAGTTTCTACATTAATACTACGAGTCACTTATACATCGGGTCAAGACGATCCTGTTTACAATATAGATGCAGCCGACTATAAATATATGGCGTAAGAAAAAATCAGTAATTAATGTAAAGAACAACGGCAAAAATACCCTGCACTAACATCACATTTTAAAAAATCAATTACACACAATCGATAAAGAATCACAAATGAAAGTGACGTGCGACACATAAATAACCCGAGAAAGAAATGAAAAGAGAATAAATGGAAACAAGCTAAAAAATCACCCTCCCCCTTCAGTTCCCCACCCTCTCCTTTCATTAAAGTTCAAAACATCTATCAACTGGAGAGACATCGCATTAAAACTTTCAAAGTAGAGTTTGCTGACTTCCTTTTCCCCTTCGAGCTGTATTGATCGCGCACAGCTCTCGCAATTTGGGTAAGGGATGGGTATGCTCGAAGATTTTCCCTTACTTCTGGAGAACACTCCGCCCTTATGGTGTGCCGAGGAATTTAATGCTCATGAACCCGCGAACGGGACTTCTGCTGAAGTTTAAGTATTTATGTTTAAAATATTACTTGTAATGTGTCCCAAATAGAACGTTGCGGGGCTTCTGACTATTATTTTCAGATTCTAAACAGTTTTATTTCAGTTCAATTTGCAGTGTGCGGCATTAAGGCTGCTGTGTACTAACCCTGTTGAATTCACTCAGCGTTAACCTATGGAGAAAATGTGTCCAAGGATTGACGACTTGGATTGAAACATTTTTAACGTAGAATTACGTTCCTCCATAACGGTCCCCCGGAAAGAAAAACTTCAGACGCTAAAACTGTCCGTCCGCCCGTCCTCGCGAGTTATAATTTTGGCGGCGCGCCAAACCCTGTCTATCGCTTGGACAAGTTAAACAGAAAAGTACCAAGATGCGTCAAAGTTTTGACATACATATACGTACATTTATATAGATACATATATACATACAAAAGAGGTAAGCAACGATAAGTAATCATACGTTAATAACCCGCGGTAGTTTCGTTAGAAGAGACTACCTGAAATTGTTTGTTTTTTGGTTTTTTTTCATTGTGTACTCTATAATAGAAAATGAAATTTTACACCTTGGGGCATTTTCAGTTTTTTTTTTTATTTTTTTTTAATGCAAATAATGTTTTAAAATTTAAATTAATCGGGGGGGGGGAATCCGATATAGCGTGTTTTAAACGCTCATCCATTCTTTTTATGGACAAAATTTCTAAAATGAATCCTGTTGCAAGGTGCAGAACAGTTCAGGCTATCTGAAAATACCATTTTTATTGGATCATCAGTATTTATGTGGGTGTAAATAGTAGATACATTTTCTCCATAGGTTAACACTGAGGTGAGCGAATTCAATAGGGTAAGTACACAGCAGCCTAAATGAATTTTCTCAACATTAGTGCTTCGTGCAACCTTGCCCAACCCTCATCCAGTAACACGAGCGAAGAAGGGGTCACAGGTATGCTATTGCGGAAATGTGATGACACTAAACTACGGGACATTTATGAGTGGAAAGCAGTGAATCAATGGACTGCTATTCGACTCGAGGGAGTTTTAAGCTAGAAGGTATGAACTACAATCCAGACCAATGAAGGCAGCGAAGAAGCAGGACGTAAACGGTTTAGTTTGCAAAATGCATAGAGTACGCTCTGCTGCGCGGAGCCAATAACAATATTATACATCTTCAGCCTAGCCTTGGATATAGTCCATAACAAGGGCGAAACATAAGGTCAAAGCTATAGCTTTAATCACCATTTTAATCACCATGTTTATATTTTGTAAATTTCTATGAGAAGATGTGAGGGAGTAGAGTTAGATATTTTTTTTAATTGGTTTATATAACTATGGGAGAAAGTTAGCATCTCTTAAATTGATCTAAATCATATAACTTCTAAAAATCAATAATTTAATAGACGTACTGACGCCATACTGATCTTAAAAGAACTCCCTAATATTGGGCTTATTGTCGTAGAATAAACAAATACTTTAAACTCGAATGAATTAGGTTATAAAACTCAGTAAAAAGAGAGTTCAGTTGATCGTTTTAATGTGTTTTCCAACTCATTTCAATAGTACCCACTTAGTGAGTTGATAAACACGCAGTGGCGGAAAACGAACCCACTTGGGAAGATAGGTTCTAGAACCCATTTCCCACATGGGTCATATAACTCACCAAAAGCGAGTTCCCCTGTGCAGTGGATTTGAACTCTGAGAAATGGGTTGACCGACCAAATTTTTTTTTCTGTGTACCTTCTATGCTGGTGTATATTTACGCAACTGGCTCCGCCCGGCACGGTGTGCTCTATGCATTTTGTAATTTTCGAGTACTCTGGGGCACTACAATTCTTGATAGGCAATGGTTCTTCCAAAGTTAGCTGGACCCATCAAAAGTGGCATTAAATCCTGAACGTTATTTGTATCATAGTTTAATTTTTCTACAATTGTATGACACAGTCTTGCAATTGCACGATGAGATGTAGCCAATTTTACAGTCAAAAAAAAGTACGGTAGGGGCAGTATTACGGTCTTTGCTACGTAAGATAGACCTTATATACAAATTTCGAAATTTTTTGACAAACAACTGCTCGGGAGAAAAATATAAGCTCAAGTCTTTATTACATTCTTTTAAAATTGTAATTGTAAAATTAGCTACTTGTAAACATCTCTAGTAAGAAAAACACGCGAAATGGATCTCAGTACAGTGGTAAGCGAAAAGTAAATTCGTGAGTTCCAATTTATTTCTGATTTCATAAAATGATTTACAAATAAATTATCTATGTGTACGCACCCCACTTCTTATACACTATACAAATACGTTACAAATAGTCTATGTCTCGGGACATACGAAAATGACGTCATCGTGACGTATATTGTTAATCAACAATAACGCTTATTGGTATATTACTAACTCGCCGCCCTGTTGCCACCACAATTTTGACCAAGCACCCCTAAGGTACACATCTGGAAGGCTAGTACCCTCCCCCACCCCTATAAATTTCTCGGAAGAACTTACCGGCCTACAGATTTAACATGCCCATACCCGGCGTCGACATAAGAATATTCAGTGGCACTTGTCGGGATCCGAACCGACCACCCTCGGTTATTTGGCCACACTCTTTATTTAGTCTTCCGGCTTTATCTTTTCTGCTGTTAGGAAAAAAATCCCAGTTTTGTAATGTGAACCTCTAATAAGTTTTCATTCGTTAATGCAAATAAAACAGTTTGTTTTCTAACACTCCGCTTGAGTAATGTGAGCCTCTTAAGAAATATGAAAAGCTTTATTTAATCTTTTAATGCAGTTAAAACAGTATTTTTTAACATAACGCTTGTGCAATGTGAACTTCTAAGTAGAAAAAGTGCTTGTTTTAATCTGTTAATTCAGTTAAAGCTGTATTTTGCTTAACATTGAGGTTGTGTAATGTGAACCTCTAAAAAGTACAAAAAAGCGCGTGTTTTAATCTGTTAATGCAGTTAAAACAATATTATTTTAACACTGCGCTTGTGTAATGTGAACCTCTAAGAATTACAAAAAGCTTGATTTAATCTGTTAATGCAGTTAACACACTAATTTTCAATACTGCGCTTGTAATATGAGCCTCTAAATAGTAAAAAAAAGCGTATGTTTTATTCTGTTTATGCAATTAAAACGGTATATTGCTTAACATTGCGCTTATGTAATGTGAACCTCTAGGAAGTACAAAAATCTTGTGATTTAATCTGTTGATGCAGTTAAAACAGTATTATTTTAAAACTGCGCTTCTGTAACGTGAACCTCTAAGAAGTACAAAAAGCTTGATTTAATCTGTTAATGCTTATAAAACAGTAATTTTTTTTTAAACATTGCACTTGTGTCTACATGTTAAAAAAACACGCTCGTATCAACACAGGGGAAAAATGAAGCACTTCCTCCCTCCGTGGTAATCAGTGAACTTTTCCAATTCCATTATTGTACATTCTCTTCGTGTCTCGACAAGTATTTCGCCAGCTAATTCTTTAAAAAAAAAAAAATGAGGGACAATTACGGCAGAGAAAAACGCTCCATACAAACAGCAAGTCTTTTATATTCAAACGGAAAAATACTCCTTTCATTAAATTTAAATACATACATCAGCCTTGCATCCCCGTGCATTTAAAACTGTCCGACTCTCCCCCTCATCAGAATATCGATCGGGTTCCTTTATCATTGTTTTCGTGTTCGAATCGCTTGTGAGCGCCCTCCCACTCATGAATAAGTACCAGAGACAGACAGTCTGTCTGTCCAGACGGGAAAAGATAATTATGCTTGCCGGAGAAGTTGCGTGCGGCCCCGCAAATATTTACCGCGGATCGTTTCGAATGGGCTAATGCGGAGAAAAGACTAATGTAAGAATGTTTCGGAGGAATCCGAATTAAAACTTATCGGTCTGTTCTGGGGAGATCTGGAGCGGAATAGGGTTGGAGAGAGTTTGCGGTGCTGCATCCTGTTCGTTTGATTGGAATTTTTTAATTCGAGAAAATTAAAGAGTTTCAAGGGGGGGGGGGGTATGTAAATCGCTGGTTCGTCACTGGTGGTCCGGAAGAAAATTGTCTAAGAAGTGGTCCGCGAAGTCATCAGAGATATTTAAAAAAATATCTTTTTTTTTTTAAATAAGAAAAAGTTAATTTTAAAAAATTTCAGGTTGTCTCTTCTAACGAAACTACCACGGGTTATTAACGTAGAGTTACTTATCGTTGCTTACCTCTTTTGTATGTATATATGTATGTATATATATATATATATAT
This sequence comes from Dolomedes plantarius, assembly GCA_907164885.2. NCBI lineage: Eukaryota > Metazoa > Arthropoda > Arachnida > Araneae > Dolomedidae > Dolomedes > Dolomedes plantarius. The sequence goes on from OU015490.1 coordinate 65,120,760, forward strand.
ATATATATATATATATATATATATGCATGTCCAAATTTTGACGCATCTTGGTACTTTTCTGTTTAACTTGTCCAAGCGATAGAATGCGTTTGGCGCGCTGCCAAAATAACTCGCGAGTACGGACGGACGGACGGACGGTTTCAGCGTCTGAAATTTTCCTTTCCGGAGGACCGTTATGGAGGAACGTCATCCTGCGTTAAAATGATTTCATCGTTTTAAAACAACCTCCAATTTAAGAATTTTATGAAATTAGGAGGGGGAGGATTTATTTTGTTCCGAATTTTTTGTTCCAATTCTATAAATTCCTGTATTTCTTCCGTTCCGAGTGCGAAAGAAATCTCTGTTCTACTTAAAATTCTCTAATATATTTCCTGTGACGCGGTGTCGCAGCAATCGTGTACAGTTAGTGCTAGATAGAGTAAAACGAATGATTTTGTAGAGAATTTCTTACAAATCCTTTTTTTTCTTCTTAAATACAGAAATTTAAAAAACAAAAAATTCTTACGTAGACCAAACCAAAAAGGAAGTTCAGAAGAGGCAAACCAGAATATCTTTTACCTTCCAAGAACACGTTCGCTTTCACTTTCTAGTTGGTCCCCCTATCATCAGATGAAGCAATCTCGGCAGAAGAGAGATGTGATGGCCTAAGACGTTAAGATCAGCTGAAGGGAGATTACACAGAACAAATAGCGGGTGCAGGAGAGAAGTACGCTCAAGAAACTTAAATCTCTTCCAAAAACAACCAAGGCGTTTCCGGAGAAAACGCACCCAGCATGAACCTAATGAATACATACTAATTTTTTTTTTCATTGCTATATGCACAGTGCACGATTAAGGTCATCAATGAGAGGACTTATTACGGACGTGCTTCGTTAAGCACCGAGAGGGTATTTTAACACAGCTTTAGCATGCCCGAGTCGCTTTGAAAATGACGTAGAGAAATACATGATGCTTTTTAAAATGGTGTAGCCAAAATTTAAAGACAAGTGTCACATATCCATTAATGTGTCTCTCGCTAGTGACACAAAACATAAGAGAACAAACACATTTCTAAAACGCGAAGAGAACGTAGTCTTTTTAGTGATTCCACAAAAACAATAACATATAATGTGGTGGGAAAAAAGAAAACGAACTACTTTTAATTGCAGATGCTGTCTTGTAACGGTACAACTGGTTTAAACTCAAAGAAAAGGAATTATGGAAGTTCGTGATGTAAAAGCAGTTACGAGAACAAGTTTAATAATTTGGAGATTATTAAGATAATAAAACAACCAACGTCACATGTTGAACCCAATTACTTATTGCAGATGTATGTTATGAATAACTTAATACGAAGAATTAACCTGATTGAGGACATACGTAACGAACATTTTTTCAATTACACAATGTATTAAAAAGGATGGCTACATGTTTCGAACCAATTAATAGGCCATCATCAGGCCGAGGAGCATTGGTGTGATTGTCGCAATGAATGTTTAATAGATTGCGGAAAGTATCCATTACGCTCCACAAGTTTCCAGTAAATTACAAGTTTCCTGATTGAAAAGAACTGAAGCTTATTTCAATATAGCTCCGGAAAGGTTATTTTTAGAAGTAAAGCATGTGTTCATAAGGAATGTTGTAAATGATAGTATTTATGGTTGATTTAGACATCTTTAAAAATACACAAGCATTCGCCTTTCTTTTTTCTCAGCTTACATCAGGGGTTCCCAACCTTTTTCCTACATCGACCCCTTTTAAAAGAATGATTTTTTTCATCGAACCCCTCACATTTTTACCAGGTTTTTATTAACTCGCTTTCTTGTTTGTTTGTTTGTGTGTGCGTGTGTGTGTGTTTGTTTGTCCGGTACAAATCTTGCAATCGATTTTTAACTAACTTCCTGACTAGCTAGACATTTGAAACTTTTAGAATAGCTCAGAATACGATGACAACGCATTATTTTAATACTTTTAGCCATCTTTAAGCAGAATTGAATACTTTTTCAGTTAATTTTGTTTTGTAGACTGGTGCAGCCATCTATCGGCCGGTACAGGAACGAAAAGTTAAACGCAAGTTCCAATTAACTTCATTTTTTTTCAAGTTGATTGGATAATACATCAAAAAATTTTAAAAAGTATTTATTAATACATAGAATTGTCAAGTTTATATGATTCAACAGAAAATTTAAAAACATGGTATATAAAAAGTTATTTTTATCTTGTAATTTATTCTCTATAATATATAGCATACAACATAATATAATACTAATAATTGCACATAAAACACTTAAAGATAACAATTTGACTAAGAATATGAACAAAAAATTAGAAAAAGTGGTTCATTAGGTTTATCTTTATTATTTTCGTACTATTTTCATTTTTAATTTTACAAATATAAACAAGATTTCAGACACACAAATTATAATTGCACAAAAGTTCGATTTGAATTAATGTCGTGTTTGGGCTAGATGCATGATACAATTTTTAGTGTTTGGCCTGAAATTGCTTTTCATCGTATAGTCACAATAACTAACATAACGAATATAAATATATATTTTACTAAACAATTTTACTCATTTTTTAAAAGATTCCTTACATTCCTTTCTTTAAAATTAAATCATAATAAAAAATTGAGTTTTTTGAAGGTTTTAAGAAAATCTCCCCCCTTCAGGTCCCCAACTCTGCATAATGTTGGTACACAAATAAAAGCCGAGCATTCCACACATGTACAAAAGCGTCATGACAATCGACCTAAAATACGTGGATCACTCCGCCCTATGCAAATCTGTATTTATACATATTGAAATCTAATAACTAGATTCCTAAAAAAAGAAAAAAAAAATTAAACAGAAGAATTTATCATCAACCCCCAATAGATCCCTGGAATACTATAGACCCTTTTTAAACTTCCATCGATCCCCAAGGGGAATACTATAGACCCTTTTTAAACTTCCATCGATCCCCAAGGGGTCCACCTAGACCCCTTTGGGAATCCGTCGCTTAGAGGAACAGTTGCCTGGCCAAGTCTACACGCTTCTTATTGAAAACAAAACAGCCCTGCGATTAACAAAAGATTTCTCCATCAGCCGACACCATGGCAGCAATGAAATTTGAAATGAATCGCCGTATTTCGTCTAAATTCAATGATGAATAAACTATGAAATATTATTAAAGATACCTGTAACTCGGGTATCTTTAAAAACCCTTCGAGCGTATCTAAAAACAACTTGCTATAAAATGCTTTTTATGGTATAAATTACTGAACTGACAGGAAAAAAAATTCGATTCAAGTTTATGATCGAAATTAAATTTGTTTAATCGCAACAATTAAATTTTTTTAAAAAGGCTTAAAAAACTTTCAGCAGTTACTTATAGCAATACTTATAGCAATAATGTTGTTCTTCAGCCCCAACTACCCAGAAAGATGCCCTAAAGGTCTAAACGCGCTTTTTTACAGATTATTATGATTACTCATAAAATTTATTTGCTGCCTGTAGTATTTTTTTAAAGTGACCTCACGTATAAAGAAGTAGTATATGAAATATAATGTTGTAACCTTTGATATTCACTTCATTTCTTTCACTCTTTTTATGTCTAACTGTATGTAATTACGATCCCTTACAAGTAAGAGAAAACTTTATTTGCGTTTTAAAAATTATTATTCAATAACTATTACGTCAAGAGTGGGCACAATAGTTAAATACCATTTTCACTCGCTAACTAAACCTACAATACAATTAAATTAATCACACAAGAACAGCTCGTTACATATACAAGGATATTTTTGCATACACATGTTGATTTTTTTTTTAATTCTTGTTTTGTTACCAGATGGCGTACGCTGTCATACAAATCAACCCATTTTTCTGATAGAAAAACCTTAAAAAATTAAAATTTATCACACAACAGGCATTTGCAACAATGGGCTACAGACGCATTATCAAACCTTTATCATGTATGAAAATTCACCAAATAACATCGATTGTGCAGAAATAAAATTTCTTTGCTCGCGATTATACAAAGAAAGATAATGAAACATTCGCCTCGCGAAAGACAGCTTAATCGATTTACTTCGATAAAAACGCTAACACACGTCAGATAGCAGACGAAAATGTATAATGAAAGAACAAAGTCCTCAGATCGACACCAAAAATGAGCTAACGACACCTCCGGGGGATCTATCGGGAAGCGATAAAAGTGCACCGCTAATTGCATTGTTATTTGACAAGCGCTTGAAGTGAAGAGATGAAGATATCAGTATTAGCAATACAGCGTATCAACGGTGAAGATATAAAAGGGTTTCTTGTATTTTAAACGTGGCTAAGAAAATATGGGTAAAAGTGGATTTTAAAAAGGTACTAGTTGGTACCCGTCAAAACATGATGGCTAGATAGTAAATAAATGTACTAATACACAAATTATACTCAACACATCATTGCGAAATGTTAAAAATCATAATAATGCGCAGAAACAATGTGTTTACGCGGTCATGTGCTTAGTGAGTATCTAAAGCCAGATTTAAAGAAGTCACTGAGCATGCACAGAAAGCAATTTTTTAATTGTAAATTATTGCTAATTAAACACGCGAAATAAACAACAATTTCCATCAGGTTTAATTTTATATTTCACAAACATAATTATCATAAAAATGAAAATGGCAGAGAGAGATCTAGAGAGACTCCTCGGAATAAACGTGTTTACCACTAAAGCATGTCACTGAGCATGCGCAGAAACAGTGAGTTTCTAAAGCCAGATTTAAACATGCAACTGAGCATGCGCAGAAATCAATTTTTTTTAATTGTAAATTATCGCTAATTAATAGAAATTGCGGTTACAGAAACTAAATTTGACAAATATACAGATTACAATCTTTCGTTTAAGACCAAAATGAAGTAAATTGATGCAGTAGCTGTCTCTTACGGACTGCCCCAAAAGTCGGCTTAGCAACTTAAATATATAGATCAGGGGTGGGCAGACTTTCCCAGGGTACGAACTACTTCTATTTTTTTCAAGGTGTTGCGGTCCACCCTGTGACGTAAGTGTGGTGAGCTAAAAAGAAAAACGGCCTACAATATTTATTAAAACTTAATAATAAATACAGAATATGTACTTACCTACATAACTACAAGAAAAAAAACTTACTCTTTTAAAACCGCGTTTAAAGCAAATCGCGTCGGTGTACCATAAATATGTTTCTTTTAGTATGCGCGTCTTAGGCCTTAGTAAAGGCGGTCACCCCAAAATGTCTTGGTGGTTCACCGGTCGATCGCGATCGACTTAATGCCCACCCCTGATATAGATGATCTCGTTGAGCGATATATTGTGAAAGGGGACTATGTACAGTCGAGGAAATACATACAGTCATGAAATGGGAATATTTACACCCAATTAAGGATGGAACAATCTATCACAAACACTTTGCAACTTGAAAATATTTGACAGAGAAATGCGTCTCAAACGCTAACTTTAGGGTAATATGAAACCGTAGAAACACATCTTGCTTACCTTTACATTAGTGAAAACTGTTCATTTTTTAACAGTCCATGAAAGTCTGTTTCGTATAACTTCCGAAAACACACTCATTGGTTATTGCTTTAAAATTGGAAGGAAGGGGGGGAGGGGGGGGCTCGAGAATAGAGGCCGTGTGCTCGAAACCCCAAATCTCATAAATAAGGCTCTGATCAATGTAACATCCTGACTGTTGAGGGCGTATACAGCTCCGATAAATGGTTATGTTAATATTTTTATACAACAGTCTATTTCTTACTTCGATCTTTCAACCCACAGACAAGGGTACAGTGGTTGGTTATTTGGTTTAGATCGCCACGGAAACCTTTTGAAACACAAGGGGTTAACCAACCAGAATCTACAGTTATAAAGTCGTTTCCGGACGAACCCAAACCCCCTCTAATCTTTAGGTCATCGCAAGAGATTGACAAGAATTCTATGGAACCACGCTACGCTTGAATCAGAAGAATTACACATTGAGTGCCATAATAGTTAAGTTGCAGGTATTGAAATCGACAATCTTCTAAAGTGGAGCCTGAATTTCGACACTGGAGCAATGTTAGTATTCAGTGAACTGTCGCAGACCTTCACCTATACGGTCTTTAGCCCAGCACGTGATCCTCTCGCTCCGCCCACAAGAGTCTCGCACTCAGAGAGGTAAATTCGCATATCAGAGAGATTGCGGGATGAAGTTGAGTAGTTTCAGTGATGTTTGAACGACTACATCCCGCTTTCGAATTGAAAAACAAACTCCTATCGTTTGGGGACAAGACGTCCTAATTCTTCCTGTACAATTGCTAGTGCCTGAAGCTTAATATAAGCCACTTAATGGAACACGTTTTTGCAGAGGTTTTTCCCAGCAAAATCGTTACGGGGTGGAAATGCGTAACGGAAATGCGCCATGCAACGAAAAAAGTACGGTCTACAGCAGGGGTGTCAAACTCGCGGCCCTCGACGAACATTTTTACGGCCCGGTCAATATATTGACACACAATAATATATAATAAAATAACGGACGCAGAATTATAATAAGATAGGAAGAATTCGCTAAATGTTTTTTAATGATACTCTTTTTTGCTATTATTAAACAAAAGGCATATATTTATGTTGAATATACTGTAATTAGGTAAATAAACCTACGTTTCTATTAATATTGATTTTTTTTGCGGCCCACCTATAGTTAAACCTTGTTTGTTTGGCCCAAGGTAGCCTTTGAGTTTGACACACCTGGTCTACAGTAACTCATGAGTCTCATGCAGTACAAAGCAGTCATTAATGCACTAATAATAATAATAATAATAATAATGATGATGATGATGATGATGATTTGTACTACCACGAATAAAAATACTTTGACTAACGTATCCGTAACTCAGTCGTGCATAAACGATAGTCGAGAGATCAGCAGTTGGTAGAAGAGGAGGGGGGGGGGCACGATTTTGACGGCAAAGCCTCCGCAAAATCATGATCCATGCACGCCAATTTTAGCTGTAAGACAGGAGTAATCGCCCGACTGCTGATGCTGCCATGTTTTTTTTTTTTATGCATCAGAAAGACAAATATAAAGCTTTTTGAATCTTTAAATGTAACAAAATACAACTTTCAAATTGCGTGGGCTTAACCACCTTCAACGAAGTGAGATAATAGTGATGATAATGGTGAGGTCCAAAAAAAGGAGACGATTTTGTCGAGAAAGTTTCCGCAAAAACATGTTCCATGCACGCACATTCTAGCTGTGAGATACCGATAAGTGATGACCCGACAGTTTCAGTGTGGTATATACTTTTTCATACACGAGTTCTAAAAGTGAAACGTAGAATATGTAGGAACTACAAACTTACGAACGAATAATAGAACAGACCTTTGTAAGAAATATAGATTTAGCTATAGGAGCCTCCACTTCTCCGAAAGGGAGAAGAAATATAAAAGGCCAAACGGTCTTCCCTAATAAGGATCATCAATCTCCCTCCGCTCACTAATCTAGGGCACTAATAATGACTAAAAGGATCAGGCCAAAAATCCTCAGAGAATCAGAAGTTGTCTTCGGCCCTAAATCAAGGATGACATCAAATGCTGAGGGGATTGTATACGCCAAATTAAGGCTGGTGATTTTTCGCTCGTGACATCTGTTCTTTAACACTTCTAAAAGAATCACTAACTCGATAACAATGACTTATATTTTCGCTGCACTACGGATATTTACCCAAATTTACCCCGTTTTTGTTCTGGCGAAGACGATTTTACACCAGGATCAGCACTCATCAGTATCATTATGATGCGATAAAAGACTATTATTCATTATTTTTCCTCTTAGTATTGAAAAAAAACTAGAAACTCGATATAACGAACCTCTATTTAACGAAGTCCTTATTTTCCTCTTAGTAATTAAAAACACACTATAAACTCGATATAACTAAATTCAATTTAACGAAGTATTTCTAATGAAATTTTCAGTAGAACTTTGAACGACATTTAGGTAAAATAACCCCATATAACGAAGAAATTCCATATAATGAAGAGCCAGGAGCATCTGATGTATTTCCACTGGGTATAAGTATGACAAACGAAATGCTCCGATTTTTATAAATACGTCAAAACACTAATGAAAATTAAAAGAAAATTACCAGCTATTTGCGAGCAACAATACTTATTTCCCTGTTAGTAATTAATAATTACAAGATAAAAAGACTTTTTATATACCATGTTTTTAAATTTTCTGTTGAATCATATAAACTTGACAATTCTATGTATTAATAAATACTTTTTTAAAATTTTTTTGATGAAATTATCCCATCAACTTGAAAGAAAATGAAGTTAATTGGAAGTTAACTTGCATTTGACTTTTAGTTCCCTTTCCGGCCAATAGATGGCTGCACCAGTCTACAAAACAAAATTAACTGAAAATAACTGAAAATTAATTTAATTCTACTTAAAGATGGCTAAAAGTATTAAAAAATGCATTGCCATCGTGTTCTGAGCTATTCTAAAAGTTTCAAATGTCTAGCTAGTCGGGAAGTTAGTTAAAAATCGATTGCAAGATTTGTACTAGACAAATACACACACACACACAAACACACAAGAAAGCAAGTTTATAAAAACATGGTAAAAATACACTAGAAACTCGATACAGCGAAATTCCATTTAACGAACTCTTCTCTTTAACGGAACTTTCCGTAGAACTTTGAATGACATTAAGGGGTAAATTAATTAATCCCCATATTACGAAAAAATTTTTACATTAAAGAGCATTTGATATATAGTTCCACAGAGATTACAGTTTCAAGAGAATGTCGCAGATGCAATTCTCATAAATAAGTGACAATTCTAATGAACAAAACGCTTTTTATTAGAAACATATTCGGTACGGAGTAGAATCGCTTATTTTTAACAGTTTAGAAATGTAAACAAAATGCGAAACAAACCATTTACGACAATTGATCGCGTGTGAACCTCCTCCATTACAGCTAATGTCGGTTTCTTTTAAGTAATATATTTGAAAATGCTTCTTTTTGCTTCTAATGCAGTTCCGAGCGACGCATTTATCACACTTATTGGACAAAGTTTTGCGAGTAACATTAGTTATTTTATCAATTTTACCTCGTTAGAAATAAACTCATTCCGGCTATGCAAAATGAGTTAACTTACGCAACTGATGTTTCACTGTATTATAAATAACAGTTCGGTTTAGTTTTTGGAACTTTTTCATTACGGCACAAATTTGTACTACTAAGTTGGTTTCAATTTAATGAATTTTCTATTTAATGAAGTTTTTAAATGCAACGATAGGACGTCGTTAAAAAAAATTATGGGTATATATGAACTAAAAAGTTAATTTAAATTTAACGAATTTTCTTTATTCTAATTTTCTTTATGATGAAGTTTTCAAGGTGAATGACAGGACTTCATTAAAAATAAGATTCAAGGGAATATCTAAATGATAAAGTTAATTTCAATTTAAGGAATTTTATTTATAATGAAGTTTTAAATTAATCGATAGGACTTCATTTTAAAAAAGAGATATTCAAGGGTATATCTGAACTATTAAATCAATTTCCGAATGGCTAGGGCGCTGGCATCCGGTTCAGATCCTGTGGGTTCGAGTCCTACTGTTGGCATAGATGTCTGCAGCCGTTCGGAATCGGCTTTAAACTGTAGGTCCCGGTCTAATTAGCCCTTGTGTAGCAAAAAGTAGTGCTCCAAACCAAACCAAATTTAACGAATTTTCTTTATAACAAAAGGTTTTTATTGGAACGATCGGGTTTCGTTAAAAATAAGATTCAAAGGAATATCTGAACCATAACCATAAGTTAATTTCAGTTCAACAAATTTTCTTTATAATGTCAGTTCTTTAAAATAAAGTTTTTAATCGGAACGACAAGACTTAATTTTTTTAAAAAATCAAGGGTACATATGCTAATTTAAACCCGAGGTCACAAGGAAAGGTCAAAGTTTGTACAGATAATCTGGGGAGATTTGATTATGTTGGTGTTGGTCTATGACTAATTAAAAATTAAAAACGTTTTCCTACGCGTCCCAGATTTTAAGTTTTTTAATTTTTAAGAATGTCCCTCATTTAAATGATATTTTGAAGACAGGATTACAGTCTTCCGGTATTTTTTAAGCGTTGAAAGCAATAATGACTTTCATTCAGCCAAATTATTTATAAACTTTCCGGCACTACATTTAAGTAGAATAAAGCAAAAATACTCATCACACTTTGGCAGCCTTCTTCGTAAAGTGAATTCAAAGCATTCAGAAACTTACCTAGAAAGAAAAATGGAGGATATTCAATTATAAATTTTTAACACAATTTCAAATAAAATTTCACCAAATATCAATAAACAGAAAATGCTTGCCAATACCATTACGTTGCTGGAATAGGCCTGTATTAGGACTGGCAAGTATGCCAAAATAATAAGGACCTTAACTGAAAAAATAAGTACTTTATAAAAACTTTTTAAGGACCACACACACACACACACACACACACACACACACACACACACATATATATATATATATATATATATATATATATATATATATATATATATATATATATATATATATATATATATATATATATATATATAGATAGATAGATAGATAGATAGATAGATAGATAGATAGATAGATAGATAGATAGATAGATAGATAGATAGATAGATAGATAGATAGATAGATAGATATATAGATATATATATATACACTGCTGGCCACCCAAATTGCAACACCAAGAAAGACAAGAGATATCACAACAAAATTTATTTTGTAGAAAACATGTTGACCAAATATCAAATGATTAAATTTATAGACTTCTGTGAAGTGTGGTTCCTGCCAAAATCAGTAGCCAGAGTAGCCGCCATTGTTGGAGATCACCGCTGCCAAACGCCTCGGCATTGATTCAAAGAGACTTTGGATGAGTTCTTGGGGTACAGCAGACCAAGCAGCTTCCACACGTTGCCAAAGTTGATCTGCTGTAGCAGCTGGGGATGGAATCTGGGTCAATCGTAGAGCAACCATGGACCACATGTTTTCTATCGGTGAAAGATCCGGAGAGCGAGGCGGCCAGGGAAGCAATTCAATCTGGCGATTGACGAAGAACCGTTGGACAATGCGTGCCACGTGTGGTCGCGCATTATCCTGTTGAAATATGGGTGTGGGCAACCCCTGAAGGTAAGGAAGGACAACTGGCTCCAACACCTCGGAGATGTAGCGCTGGCTGTTTAAAGTACCGGCAATGCGTACTAGAGGTGTGCGAGAGTGATATCCAATACCGCCCCATACCATAATACCCGGTGCAGGACCAGTGTGGCGGTGCATAACGCAGCTGTTCAGCATCCTCTCTTCACGGTGTCTGCAGACTCGAATGCGACCATCGTGGTGTTGCAGACAGAAGCGTGACTCGTCAGTAAAGACAATTTCATTCCATTCTGGCGTCCACATCCTTCTGCCATCGCACCATTGGCGGCGGAGACGTCTGTGGTTCTGCGTCAAGGGTAGACAAATCAATGGACGTCTTGCGGACAGACCACTCTGATGTAAAAGGCGTCGAATGGTACGCGCAGACACTGGATGATGCGTTACAGACTGCATGTGCTGTGCTATGGTTCGTGGTGTGACTGAGCGATCCGTCACTGCCATGCGCACAATTTGCCTGTCATCACGTGAAGTGGTGCGCTGAGGTGGATGCGATCGAACACTCCGGTCCGTCGTACCCTCCTGCATCCAACGATCACATATCCGCATTACAGTTGTTTGGTTTCGTCCAACACGACTACCGATTTCTCTGAAAGATAATCCACAATCTTGGTAGGCCACTATCCTTCCTCTGTCGAACTAGGATACTTGATCAAAAGATGATCGCTGTTTTCGACGAGGCATAATTGATCGTTTTTTTTTTTTTTTGAAAAAACCACAAGAAAAACACAATTGCCGAACTTGAAATCGTCGAAATCTCCAAGCCTTAAATAGCGCTTTGAAGTGGCGCCACAGGCGCGCGTGATGTGCGTCTGCGCTGAAATTCTAATCATTTGCATATCTCACCTCCGCTAATGCATGTTGTAAATTTCATGTTATTTGCACGTTTCCTTCAGGTTATTGCATTTACAGTGGCTAGCAGTGTATATATATATATATATATATATATATATATATATATGTATATAGATATATATATAGATATAGATATATAGATATATAGATAGATATATAGATAGATATATATATATAGATAGATAGATAGATAGAGAGAGAGAGGAGGGAGAGTGTGTGTTAGGTTAAAATATTAATACTGGAAACACATCGTAAATTGTATTCTTAGGGCCGATATGGTTACTACTCGATAATAATTACACATTTTCATACTTAAAAACACACTTATAAAGTCATTCTGGAAGAGCAATGAAGTCTTCCTTACGAGGGGAACCTCGAGTCTATTTGAAGAGTGTAAAAATGCAGTTATACGTCACTTTATATCCCCAAATTCTCTAAACGAAACTTCCCTTGTGATCAGGATTTTCACAGTAAGCAAATTTCGAAGTCTGTAAGACCCTATAATGAAATTCGCTGTACTCCTAAAACTGAAAGCTGCCTATTTCCTCACGGGTCAATTTTAGCTCAGCACTCGCCTGAGGGTAGATATAAAAATTACGGAGGTTTAAAAATCGGTTAATAAAATTAGTAATTTATAGGAATGAGTTTAGTATAGTTAGGGAATGAGAAATACATTTTGGCATAACATGCTTATATATAATTACATACATACATTGAAAATGAAAATAAGAAGTTCTACGGAACACTATCTGTGCGAACTTCGAGCTCGGTGAAAAAAGGGGAAAAAAATTATCCATTGTTATTCACGCATCTGTAACAACACAGCGCAACTTGCCAAAAAAACTTATCAGTTACAGCTATCCCTCTCTTTTACTCTTTATCTTCGGCATTACACACTTTGAAAATCCTTTATCAAGGAAAAAAAAATACTGTTAAACAAAGAAAACTAGATGGATCACCACAATGAAGGAAAACTATGACTATCTCTTCTTACACGGGACAATTTAGGCTCGCACTCGAGGGACGAATTAATTAGGGTCATATATTATAGTTTGTGCATATTACAAAGCGAGTGAATACATTGTGCAATATCATGAGAAGCATCTTTAGCATCGAACGTGTCTTGCAGTGGAGGTGCTACCGTCTTCTGTGTTTAACTAATGCTAGAATACGGATACAGAAAGTAATGCATGGAATTATGTACTACAAAATATTGATATTGGCGATCCTATTCCAATAATATTTAAATCTGATATTGATTTAGATGTGTGTGTGTGTGTGTGTATATATATATATATATATATATATATATATATATATATACATACACACATATATACACACACACACACACACACTGCTGACCATTATAATTGTAACACCATGAAGGAGGGATGATACAAACGTCAAATTCGCACGAAAAAAAGATGCCGGGATATGCAAATGATTAGCATTTAAGCGCAATCGAACGACGCAGGAGGGAGAAACGGCATCTCAAACTCTGTATAAAAGGAAAGTTACGCAGCGGGTTTCTTATTCGGAAATCGCATTTGAATGTTAGTTGTTTGTGAGAAGATCGTGTAATGCCTCATATAAGACGGAGAAACGGCTACCAGCACGTGTCGGAATTCGATGGCGGCAGGATCGTAGCCTATCGAGAGTGCGGTTTATCATTCCGCGATATTGCTACTCGCATTGCTCGGAATCCAACGACTGTCATGCGAATACAGAATCGATGGGTCCATGAGGGTCATACTGAACGACATGCATGATCTCTACGGCCTTCCGTCACTAACGCCCGAGAGGACAGACATGTTGTCAGGTCGGTCTCGCAGGATCGTACAGCCACATCACGGACCTTGAGTCAGGAAATGGGTTTGTTTGCAGCACAAGTATCTGTACGGACAGTGCGACGACGCCTGGAGCAGCACGGACTGTCTACACGGCGACCATTTCTGCGGCTTCCCTTGACACTGCAGCATAGAGACGCGCGGCGACAGTGGTGCACCCAACGACAAAACTGGATACAGGAGTAGCACCACGTCGTCTTTTCAGACGAGTCCCAGTTCTGCGTGCAGCATCATGATGAACGTATCCGTGTATGGAGGCACCGAGGAGAACGTACGAGGCCTGCTTGCATTCGATATCGTCATATGGGCCCTGCACCTGGTGCCACCCCCAAAATGCCTACAAATTCAATCATATTTTCTTTCTACTATGCTGTATACGTACAATAAGTAAAGTTTTGTTGCTTTCTTTCCTGGTATTGCAATTTTAATGGCCAGCAGTGTATACACAGTGGAACTTCTTTAAGGCGGCTAGTCATGGTTCTGGGAAAAAGTTGCCGTTTTGAGGGGTGGCCGTCGGATAGGGGTCGATTGTTCTGTGGCGGCCAGTAATGGTTCTTTAAAAAAGTGGCCGTCGAATACGCGTGGCCGGCTAGAGAAGTGTGTGTGTGTGTATATATATATATATATATATATATATATATATAAGACAAAGTTGAAAGTGAAAAACCTGTATGAGCTCTAAAACTACTTGCAGGCATAACATATATGTGTGTGATATACATCGCTCACTCCTTTCAACAACGTCATATACATAACTCATAAACATCAACAACATATCTCAAAAATCGACGATTTTTAGTTATGCTTATTTTCAGAATGCCCTGAAAGAGTAATATATCCCTGCAAGATCGTTATATCTTACCGCTCAATATTTAGCTGCTAGAGAGAAGAATTAAAATTTATTTTCAATACATTTCAATGCACTTTTCAACTTTCAAATCACTCGCCTGAAAAATCTTGTTTTTTTTAGATATGACGTTGCTGAAAGGAGTGAGCGATATGTACATAAACATATATTCATACATATGTACATTCTATTCACAGTTATACTGATATCAAATAAAAATTTAATCTGAAACTGTACAATTTTACGACCTGAACACAGCTTTGTTTCTCATCAAATCACTCGCCTGAAAAATCTTGTTTTTTTTTAGATATAACGTTGTTGAAAGGAGTGAGCGATATGTACATAAACATATATGCATACATATGTACATTCTATTCACAGTTATACTGATATCAAATAAAAATTTAATCTGAAACTGTACAATTTAACGACCTGAACAGAGCTTTGTTTCTATATTTTTCGCCCACCCTGTACATAGGTTCCCGACTGTCCACCTCTAATATATACACGGAATATTACACACACGACACCTCTTCTCTTACGTTAGCCGGCTCCTAGCAACAATGTTTCACTCCGAAACCAGTGCTTCAAAAACGGCACGGAATTCCGCTCTATCTAGATAGAAAACGATAATAATAATAAAAAAAAAGAACAAAGAAAGAAGTGGATGAAAAAGTGGGGGAGGAAGGGTCGCCCGCGCACGAAGGAGGAAGCAACTTTTCCTGAGCAGACGAAAAGAAAAACGCGTATGCACTCTCAATAATACTTCAGACGTCCGATCCTATGATCGTCATTTTTGTGAAAGCCGAAAGTCCCGGTAAATTCAATAACGCAGGCAGGGGGACGGCAACTCTAAACGGAGGAGACGCGAATGTTTAAGGTATTGTCTCTTTCAGTCGGGGCTCTCGAGATGCTCAAATCATAGAAAACAAGCACAGCTTCCTCTTTCCGAGATGGCGGGGAAAAGTTTTAAAGGTTTTTAGGGGGAAAAGCGAGCATATTTTTATTTTCCCCTTGAGCGCTACGACAAATATTATAGATCCTCATCCGAGAAAATTGCATCGATGCTTTTTTTTTTTTGCGATTCCGTCGGACAATATGACATCAAATTTATATTTACAAAGCAATACCTCTGGTTTACAAAATAACTATACTATAAAGTACTGAAAACTCCCTTTATCTGCAATTCAATATAGTAAAAATGTGTACAATAGCAGCTTATTTGCAAGAAAGCATCGGCATTGAAGTCAAAATACAAATAAAGCTAATTTCATTGCATAAGGCTAGGGGGATGCCAAATAATAGATCGTTTGGCAGTTTTTTAGGGGTATTATAAATATTTAGAGAAAGTCCGACGAAAAGATACCATCTATTGATTATCCTTATTATCAATTGATTATCCTTAAAACAAGAGTAAAAATCAAAGGTTATCATAGTTGCAAACGAGTAATATATAAAAAAAAAATTTTAAAGTCAAATCCTACTTAGGTCAACAAAGAAAAATTTGAGTGTGAACTAATAGTAGGAATTGAAAAAAAGGATTGCCTGCCAGAACCTTGCCTACTGTGCGAGCTTAGGAGGGGGGGAAAGAGGGAGAAAAAGTTTGTCAGGTTGGGGATTCGATCCCGCAACCTACAGGACGGGAGAAGCCCGCGCTACCGCAGTGCTACCGTTTACACAGTAACAAGAGGGAAATTACTATTCAAGAGCAAGAGACGCTCTAGGTCTAAAACTAAAATTGATTAATTAAATTTAATTAATGAATTAATATTTGAAAAAACTGTATTAACATCAAGTGTCATCCACTACAAGTTTAAAAAAATGTATTTGAATTTGAGTGGATGAATAAAAAGTATTTTATTAATGATTAAAAATTTCAACAAGATATATATAGGGAGAGTGTGAACTAATAGTAGGAATTGAAAAAAAGGAGACAAAAACATAAACGGCAGCTAATCGGATCAAAGTTTTCCTTTTAACTATACGTCACAAAATTATTTATGAATCACCGACACACACACAAAAATAAATAAATAAGATGGGTTAATTTCACAATTCCTAACTGCCATCTGACGACAAACTGGAATCTTATTCAAGGCGAAACATTTCATTTTACTGAAAAATAGCTTGATAACAGAACTCTCATCTGGGAAGAAGAAAGGATAAGGCCTTCTTCACATTGCGTCCGTGCGCGTCAGCGTTACTAGCATCGAAATAGTTTTTAACCAATCGCCGACCTCCAAACGATTAGCCACAAAATTGTCAACGTCGGAGATTGGTTTTAATATATTTCGATACGAGTGACGCTCACGGTTGTAATGTGAACAAGGCCTAAGGGAAAGTATTTTTTAAACAAGAAAAATCAAGCCAAAAAAAAAATGTCGACGTACAGTGGAGTAACGAGGGTGGTGGGCATCAGGGGTAGCCTTTGTGTTACCTCCCTTTAATTATAAGATGAATAAATGAGGTCTTTTTAATAACATTTTTGGATCTTTTGCAATACGGGGGCTCAAGAGACCGGAACCTATCCCAAGTAACACACACCGTTGGCTTAACCGCATATTTTCGTTACATCGTTGGGGAATGGTTAACGTTGGCAGAAATTTCAGAAATTCAGATGGGCCAACTGCAAAATGTGTATGTTGGCCCAACAATTACAAAATGTTGTTAGCCCAACTGCAAATAGAAGCTGTTGGGCCAACAATTACAAAATGTGGTTGGCCCAACTGCAAATTAGTGCTGTTGGAACAAAATTACAAAATATTGTTGGCCCAACTGTAGTGCTCCAAATTAACCATACCATATATGGTATCGGACGGGAACGAAAAGTTAAACGCAAGTTAACTTCCAATTAACTTCATTTTCTTTCAAGTTGATGGGAAAATTCATCAAAAAAAATTTTTTTAAGTATTTATTAATACATAGAATTATCAAGTTTATATGATTCAACAGAAAATTTAAAAATATGGTATATAAAAAGTTCTTTTAATCTTGTAATTATTTTTTTCTCGGGCCGCATGCATATGTTTGCTACATTACGCAGGCCATAACACAGTACACTATACATTATAATAAAATAATGCAAAAAATAAATCTCAGTACCTAAATGTATTCAAACGTTTATTTTAAAAAGTGGCTGGGATTTTATATGTTAAGACATATTTTTGATTATTTTAGGCAAATCAGGTTTATACTTGCTACATGTTACTCTCAATACATCATCAAGGTAAGAATCAGTAAGCCGATTTCTATATACGTTCTTCGTTTTGGAACTGGATGATTCACAAAGATAGCGGATGATCACAACGTTGCGGATGCTAACAACTGGTTTAGGTGTGAGCGGGAGTCTGAGCGACTTCAAGAAATCCAAGCGTGTTGAGCGCTTGGCAGCATTATCATCATCTTATAAGTTAAGTTTTTTATGTAACTAGCTGAAAACCCACACTTCGCTACGAAGTACATTCAAATTAAATACAACAGTCAATGTATGCAATTAATGCCCCCCCCCATTTTATATATATATATATATATATATATATATATATATATATATATATATATATATAAAATAAGTACGACGATCAATGTATACAATTAATGTAAAAAAAACAAAAAAATTATTTATAAAAAACATCGTAAGGGAAATTTTTATAGACAAACTAATGTAGAAGAAAATATTCAAATTAAATCTAATAGGACATACTAAAGAATATAGTACAATTAATATAGTACAGTTTGAGGATCATATCTTTTACTGTATTTTGATATTTTTTTGGATAATGTCCAATCGTCTGCTGCATTAGCAAGGAAAAAAATTATTTTTTTGTCTATTTAGTTGTTATGCACGTGACGATAAATTTAAAGTACCAGAAAAAGAAATCACGTGATCAGCATTTAATAAATTAAATTCTAAAAAGTAATCTTTGAAAATTCACCTAAAATCAGAAAATGGTGGTAAAGATTCGAAAAAGATTTCATTTTAAAGGAATTTTTATTATCTTTCTCGTGATATAAATTTCATAATCCTCAAATTATTATTTTAAATGCAAACTTAAAAAAGTTACTAAAACAGCTTAAAAATTTAATTTTATAAAATCTAAGAAATTTTCAAAAATTTTTCTTAGTGCACCCCTGCACTATAAGAAGAATCGCCATGAAAAATTTCAGTCCTTTAGGTCCAGCGGTTTGGTCTGTGCGTTGTCAGTCAGTGAGTCAGTCAGTTACGGAACTATTTTATATATATAGATTCTGGTGTCAACGTAATAAATGTTTTGTTATTGTTATTGACAGACTTCTCGAATTTAACGAATTATTGAGGTGTCTGTTTATAGCATTAAAATTAGAGAACCCCCGCCCCACTACCTACCCCCATATACAGTGGAATCTCGATTGATCGTTCCCCGAATAATCGCTTTCCCGTACGTGTCGTTTACTTCATCCATTCCTAATGATAGTATTGCTTTGTTATATTCCCGCATCTATCGCTTTCCCGCATTTATCGTTCAGTTCATTCTGTCCCTTGAAAAACGGTACATCGAGGTTCTACTATATATATATACAATGGAATCTCGATCTATCGTTTTTCAAGGGACCGACTGAACTGAACGATAAATGCGGGAACATAACAAAGCAATACTATCATCGGGACTGCGTGAAATAAACGACACATACGGGAAAACGATGATTCGGGGAACGATCGATCGAGATTCCACTGTGTGTGTGTGTGTATATATATATACATATATATATATATATATCACATATATATATATATATATATATATATATATATATATATATATATATATATATATATATATATATATATATATATATATTTATATATTTATATACGGGGGATTAGATATATAACAGTTAATAAACAATACTTGAATACATTACTCAATACAATAAAGTACATTAAGGACCAACTAGTTTATATACTGCATTACAGTATAAAATTTTTGTTCCTAGCTGTAGTGTGCTGGGCTATAGATATCCCCAAAAAAATACTTATTATAATAATATATCATTTTATAAGTCACTCATTATAAATTCCGAACCCGTGAATAAAAATTTCCCTTTCGTGCCAAACGAGGTCGCAAAATAGCTCCGGAGACGTAATGGAGAATAATTTTCACCCCACACGACACAACCTGGACACGGCACGGACCTGTCCGGTTCACCACGAACGGATGTAACTGGCAAGGAGCCTAACTACTTTACACAACCACAAAATATCTGCGAAGGAGACCTAGATGTGGGGGGGGGGGGGGAGAAAAAAGAACTTTTTTTTTTCATCAAGTCGGTTATCGCCTGCGCTACCCCACGAAGCGGAAGGAACGCGCCTCCCTCCCGCGTCTGTCGAAAATGCCGGCAGAAAAGGCACACGAAAAAAAATTGGAGTTTGGGAAAGTAAGTGCCCGCATACAAAGTATCGGAACCCGCAGTCCTCTGAATATGAAATGATGTGAGTTCAGCATGAACTGGCAGATAACTGAGATTTCAATGCCAGAAAAAGAAGCATTTTTTTTCTTTTTCATCTTTTTCTGTAAACGGAGTAAAGAGCTGACTTGATATTCATAGCGAGATACTTGAATAAAAATGAAGATCACAAAAGAACGAAACTAGTATAAATTCGTAAAGTAATGCATAAAGTAGTTAACATTTCTTTCGGTTTGCCTATTGCCTCCTCGGAGCTCATTAACATACTATCGCTTCAGAATTAACGTTAGGGAAAGTATTTATACCTGAATACCTTAAGGCTTTTGGGGAGTAGCCTTAAGACTCGCTCGGCTCAATGTTAATCAGAAAGAAAAATTCCCAATGATTATCGACTTGGATATTGAAGCTTTTTTTTTTTTTTAAGATAGAAAGACAGATAGAGATTATATATATATATATATATATATATATATATATATATATATATATATATATATATATATATACAGAGAGAGAGAGAGATGGAGAGAGGGAGAGAGAGAGAGAGAGACCGACCGACCCGGATTTTACGATTTTCTGTTTTATTTGTACTCGGTCATAGGGAAAGAATTTTTTTTTTAACCCGGGCATCTTTCTTATTCATCAAAAGAAACGCAAATTACATTTTTTAAATTTGAAATATTCAAGGATAAAAATGGGGTAATACCGTGTTGTAAACACGACATCATTTCCTTTGGTGGACGAAATTTCTAAAATGAATAAATACGAGTGAAAAATTTATTTCTCTATTAGGGCCTGTTCACATAGGAGTCCGTTGCGTTGCGTTAAGGAAAAGATAACGTTGAGACGAAAATAAACGAATCATAGGCGTTAAAAATTTCACTGCTAATCTTTTGGAGTCCTATGATTGGTTTATTTTCGTCTCAACGTCATCTTTTCCTTAACGTAACGCAACGGACTCCTTTGTGAACAGGCCCTTACGGACAGCAATTCAATCAATCAATCAATCAATCAATATATATATATATATATATATATATATATATATATATATACAGGGTGGCTAATAAATACTGTAACACTCCAAAAAATAAGAGTTAATTTTAATCGTTTGGAAAAACAATTTATCTATCTATTTATGTGATTGGCAACTTTTTGTAAACGCAGACAATTTTTGTTTAAAGTAATACATGTAGAATATTTTTAAAGATGGAAGCCAAAAGGTTAGTGGTTAAACAGCTTTTTGATCGCGGATTTTCTGCAGGTAAAATATTTAAGCAATTAAAATGCCTTGGTTTTAATAGGACGTTTATATATAGGACTATAAATCGATTATTGGATACCAATAGATGTAAAGATCGACCAAGGTCCGGTCGTCCACGCACTATTCGTACAAAAGAACGTATCAAAAGAATTCGTGAAAAGATACGAAGAAATCCACAACGTTCTGCAAATAAAATGGCTGCAGAAGAGAACATCAGTCGCAGAACTATGCAACTTATCATAAATGAAGACCTGGGTTTTCGCCCTTATCGCAAAAGAAAAGTTCAAGGTTTGACTACTGCACAAATAGTAAAAAGGTTACAAAGATGTAAGAAATTGCTGAACCGGCACGGTAGCAAAAGTGTTGAAAAAATAATTTTCTCTGATGAGAAGCTGTTTTGTACAGAACAAAGTTATAATGCTGAAAATGATGTTGTATATTCAGCAACCTTCGAGGATATACCTGAAAATCTTTGAACTGTTAAACGCTTTCAGAACAAGAATTCTGTTATGGTTTGGGCTGCAGTATCACACAATGGAAAACTGCCTCTGAAATTCATCGATAAAGGGGTAAAAATCAATGCTGAATATTACAAACAGGAAGTATTGGCTACACGTTTATTACCACATGCTAACAGATTGTATCCCAAAAAGAATTGGATATTTCAGCAAGATTCTGCACCGTCCCACCGATCCTAAACAACACAGGAATGGCTCCATGCCAATTGCCCGAAGTTTATCAAGCAAGAAGATTGGCCACCTTCTTCACCAGATCTAAATCCTTTAGACTATTGCATTTGGGGGATTTTAGAGTCTAAAGTAAATGCTAAGCAGCACAGAAGTTTGGACTCCCTCAAAGCTTCCATACGGAGTGAATGGTACAAATTACCTCATAAAATGATTCGTGCCGCAATAGGACAGTGGCGTAAGAGATTATCTTTAGTAATCGATAAAGATGGCGGTCGATTCGAGTAAAATTATTTCATGGTAAACTTTCATGTATAATGTTCATAATATTGTTGTATTTTTCATTTTCTATTTCATCTGTGTGTAATTAAATGATTCGATATTTGTCACAGTATTTATTAGCCACCCTGTATATATATCTTTCAATCTAGAGTCCAGCATCATTGAAAAACACTTTCTCCATAGGTTGACATTGAGCTCAGCTAATCCAATAGGGTTAGTTCACAGCAGCCTTAATAGTCAGAGGGGTTTGACAAATTTCTTAGTTTTCAAAAGTACATTGAAAGACATCAGCAGAAAACAAGTACATAGGTTTGTTAACATTATGCATATATTAATATGTTGCTGTTTGCCAATGTGGGGCACTTTTCAATGAAGAAATTCGCACTTTATAACCACGAGAGTCGTTGCTTTCCACGGGGACACCTTATAGTTGAACCAACACCACCCCGTGGTTCCACCTCCATTTTGACCAAGCACCTCCAGAGAGGACATCTGGAGAGCTCATGCCTTCTCCCACCCACCGACCTCATGGGATCACTCTCTGGTCTACGGATTTAACGTGCCCATATCCGGCCTAGACACGGTGGTACTGAATGGATTTCGTCGGGATTCGAACTGAGTGTGACGGAAATTAGTTGTGTTTTTCAAGTGTAGAGGGCGCTAGTCGTCTATGTTTGATGTATTTTCAACATTGCTTTGTCTCTTGCAATTTCTATCTGTGTTCAGTATTCTCTTTGTTGTGAACCACCGAATATGGAGCGTCCGTTTAATGGACGATAGGGTAATGACTAAATATTAACCAGGATCAATGATGGCGGTGTTCTTTTGGAGTCTGGTCACCCTTTTTGTTTCACGGAGCACCTTTAATCCGAAGCCCAACTCACTACCACTAGGCTACTTCGGACCTTGCATATTCGTACATTAATATAGAAGATCTCTACAAACATCTAATACCTGACGACGAAACTTTTGTTTTTAATTACAGAGAAATTTCTGTCAGATTAAGTTTGAAGAAATTTTGAAATTATAAAATATAGAAAATTAAAATGAAAAGAATATTTATTTTTTAAAATGTTTTCATCCCATGTTTTTTTTTCTCTTTAATTCTCTTACACAGGTTTCTCGGAGTGTTCAGGAAAAATAAATATAATTTTCAAGCAGCAATTGAACATATATTAATTTAAAATATGTACATGAAGAAATGAAGTATAATATGTACATGAAGACTTCATCTTCAATATGTACATGAAGAAATGAAATGCTGTGGCAAACGGGTGGAAATCCTCGAACCAATGGAGAATCCATTGGGGTAAAACAGACGTTCACTGCAAACGTCGCACACACAAGAAAAGAACCACGTTTCCAGGACAGTTGATTGCAGCAGAAGGAGAACGTTAAATTTGGTTTTACATTCTTCATATGGAGAAATATTTTTGAAAAAGTGCAAGGCAAAAAGAGAGAAAAGCTGATTGGTTATTAAACTAATGGTTGAAAAAAGAAAATTCCCAAAGCGATAATATATTATTGCGAAGCCGAGAAAATCGTCTGAAAAGAATGCGAATGAGGGACCGTCTATGTTGTACGGAAAGTTAATTCTAAATATCTATTCTTTTACGGTGAATTTGAAGTTATTAATTTAAAACACCATTTTTTGAAAGAAACAAAGAATATTGTCGTGCCTGCCGCTCACTATCAGAGAAGGGAAGGACGCTGAGGGGGGTCCCATAAAGGGGAACCCTCGGTGGTCAGTCTGTGTTGGAAAGTGGGACAGAACAGTGCGTGGGAGTATCACACTGAAGACGCACTAAGTTTTGTTTCCTCTCAGTCAGAGTCAAATGAATAAAGTAGGGATAGTCTATATATATATATATATATACAGGGTGTCCAAAATTAAAGTCCCACTTTCAAAAGGCTCCAAAAAAAGACCCACTGGACAGAATGACTTCAAATTTGAACTGAATATACTGGAAGAAGGGGGAAACGATTTGGTATAATAAATAAAAAAAGTTCAAAACTTTTTTTATTATATTTTTTTTATTCGGACTGTGGGGGTGTTTCGTCCGAATACCGACGAACCCCATTCAATACCTTCGTGTCTAGGCCGGATAGGAGCACGATAAATCCGTAGACCGGAAAGTCCTATTAGGTGGGGGAAGGCATGAGCTCTCCAGATTTGACCACCCCTGGGGTTGCTCGGTCAAAAATCGGGTAGAAACAGGTTGGTTCACAAGTACGGTGAAAGCAAACAACGATTCTCGCGAACAAAGTGCAAATGGCTCCATTGAAAAAAGCCCCGCATTAGCAGACAACAACATCTATATATAAAGAAAGAGACGGAATATGTCGACATTCAGAATTCATTTATTTCCAAATATTCCATGTTTTTTTTAAAATTTTAATTGACAATTTATTTTTGTCCTCAAGTTAGCATCATTTTATAGGAATCGCCAGGGGAACACTATAACCATTCGGGGCCGCAAGCAACATATAATTTTGGAAGCCACTTCATGTCAAAAAAATATGATAATTGCAAGGTTTAGATCGAAACAATTGCCGCCTAGACATTATTTTCCTTGAAATCTTGGAGTGTTTTTGTTTGTCCCATCTTCTATTCTCCTTCCGCTGTTCTTTTATTATTGATCGCTATGCGTTCTATGCGTGTACTGATCGAAGTCTCTGAAATTGAGGGGCTTGGCCCATGTATAACAGTTCCTCCAATATACGCTGTATGCGCCCTGTATGTAATGCGTCCTTTATATTTGATTGTAGATTATATTGAAGCCTTTATTTTATTGTCTAAACAAAATTGGTTAGAGTTGTAGCGCTTAATAAAAGACAGATATTCGGGCCTTTTTATAAGAATTTAAGTTTAAGGATGGAATTTTTAATTTTTTTTTTTCGCGATCATAAAGTGTCGTCACTATTTCAGGCTGCTGTGTATTAACCCTATTGGATT
Organism: Dolomedes plantarius; assembly: GCA_907164885.2. Lineage (NCBI taxonomy): Eukaryota > Metazoa > Arthropoda > Arachnida > Araneae > Dolomedidae > Dolomedes > Dolomedes plantarius. The sequence continues at coordinate 65,146,132 of OU015490.1, forward strand.
CGCTCAACTCAATGTTAACCTATGGTAGTGCCGCACCCAGGATTTAATCTTGGGTGAGGGGGCGAGTTGAACGTATAAAAATATTCATAATGCAAATTCAATATTCATAATACAATTTCTATTTTTTTAGGGGGGAGGGGCAGGGCTCCTTGGCCCACCCCCTGGGTGCGCCACTGACCTATGGAGAAAAATTCTCCAAGGATTGCCAACTTGGACTGAAAGATTTTTTTAAATTGTACTCCATAATAGACAATTTTACACCCTGGGTCATTTTTCGTTTAAAAAAAATGCAAATAATATTTTTTAATTTAAATTATTCGAAGGGGGATTGATCTAGTGTGTTTTAAACGCTCCTAAATTCCTTTGGACGAAATTTCTAAAACGAATCGTGTTTCAAGTTGCAGAAAAAATTCAGGCTCTCTGAAAATACCATTTTTATTGGATTATCAGCATTTATGTATCTGTCAATAGTAGACACATTTTCTCCATAGGTTAACATTGAGGTGGGCGAATTCAACAGGGTTAGTACACAGCAGCCTTAACTTTCCGGGGATGAACGGGGATATACATAAAGCTAGAGGGGTGATTTTATTACCAACACAATACATCATATCAAGCATTATTACATGCATGAGCAGAGAGGTAGAAAAAAAAAGTGTTCGATAAAATCGATACCGCTGATTTACGACGACATTCGGGATGGGGGGGGGGGGGCGAGCGAGCGACTCTCATATCCGAATAATATGACCACCCATATAACTTTTAAAGCCATCGCCAAAATAAACAGAAGTCGCTATGCGGAAGAGAGATGACTAATTCTGCGTGGGCTGCCATCTGTCAGGCAATGGCAGCTGAAATCCTACAGCTCAACTTCACTCCATTTCCTATTTCTTACGTGGCTGTAAAAAAAGGGGGAGGAGAAACTCGATTGAGAGCGGCTATGACTGAATAGCGTGCAAATTTGAAAAGTGCCACGTGTGCTCGGGACAGAGGGGCCTCTAGGAGTCCATATTTTTTTCCCCTTTTCTCTAGCTAGCATTTTTTTTCCTTCCTCTCTTTTAGCTATTGTTAAGCGCACAGGAAAAAAAAAATCATCCGGCTTAAATAACTTGCACGTGCTGACGAAAACGGAGAAAAAGCTGGGAAAACAGTTCGATTTCGGACTACACATGGACCACTGGTTCTTGATCTCGGACTACTTGTCAAAAAATAAATAAATAAAAATAAAAATAATCATAATAATAATAAGAAGAAGAATTTCAGGTAGTCTGTTCTAACGAAACTACAGCGGGTTATTAACATAGGATTACTTATCGTTGCTTAGCTCTTTTCTTCTCTCTTTTTTTGTGGGGGGGTGGGCGCATTTTGGTACTTTCTGTTTAGCTGTTTATTGCTATTGGGTTTGGCGCGCTGCCAAAATTATAACTCGCGACGCCGGACAATTTTTTTCTCTTCGCAGGACCGTTATTGAGACACATAATCCTGCGTAAGGGGAGTGGTCACTTTTACGTACCTTTAAAAGTACCATTTTTAGACCTATGTTCGATTGTATGTACTACTCAGGAGTTTTACTTGATTTACATGAAATTTTTTGAGTAACTGTCTATAATACTGTTTATTATATATATATACAATATTTCAAGGAAATTTTTAAAAAATAAAATTATTTTTTATGCATAAAAAGTGAATATTTTTTTTTAAATCGAGCATTTTGCAGTCAACTACTGTGCGCATTCTATCAAAATAAATTATTAAGTTACATTAATAATTGTTTACTATATGTGATTACAATACTTCAGGCAACAAAATCCACCAACAAACCTTAACATATTTGAATTTTTTGAAGAATTTTTTTATGAGCTTTAACTCAGTCATTTTTGAAATTTCTAATTAAAAATAGCACGTACTAAAATGTTTTAATATATTTTAGAATAATGTTGGTGGATATTGTTGCCTGAAGTATTGTAATGACATATAGTAAACAATTATTACTGTACCTTAATAATTCATTTTGACAGAATGCGCACAGCAGTTGACTGCAAAATACTCGATTTTAAAAAAATATTAACTTTTTATGCATAAAAAAATAATTTTATTTTTTTAATTACCTTGAAATATTGTATATTTATAATAAACAGTATGTTAGGTAGTTACACAAAAAAATTCAAGTCAAGCAAAAATCATGAGTAGCACATAAAATCGAAAATAGGTCTAAGAAAGATACTTTTAAAGGTACTTAAAAGTGACCACTCCCCTTTTAAAAAGAAAAAAAAATCCTTGAGGAACCTGTCCCACCCAACACTTTTAGAGGCAAAAATAGGTTACATTTTCTGAATAAACAAACTATTTATGATAAACAAATTCATAAAAAGTTTCAAATAAACTTAATAACAATAACAAATTTATCGTAAAAGTAAACTTAAACGTAAAAATCTATGAAATATTCGAAAAATTAATGAGATTTTTGAGCTTCCGTTTGCTTCATTCCAGTCATAGAAATTTTTTTATATTTTCTGTGACTGGGATTTTTAAGCAGAACAAGGATTTATTTTTCGTACTCGAAACGTAAAGAAACAGAAAAATTACAAGAATTTTTAGCATCTAAACAAAAAAATTCGAAAAAAATATTTTGAGCCCAATTTAATAAAATTCTTTTAAATTCGCGGTCGTTTAGTAACGACGAAAAAAAAAAAAAAAAAGAAGTAGTAGCTGACTTTGTGGACCATTTCTTTGGTTCTCCCGGACCACCTGTGCTACGGAAATCCCGGTTAAGAACCAATAACATAAGACTCACGCGCGACTGATTGAAACGACAGTGCGACGATGTAAAGGACAAGCCTACTCAATGAAGCGGTGGAGGCTATTAGTGTCCATCCTATGTAATTCCACTGATTTATTCATGAACTTAATGTGGTCACATTAAGCGACCGGGGATAGCCAGGCAATGCTCCGCCATTACAAAGCCACTGCTCGGAGTAACATGTCCAATTACACCGAATAGAGCTAAAAGGGGGTAGATCATCTTGGGAAAGTTCCGGCTACGTGCTTACGGATCGGTTTGGAGCGCAACGGCCATGTCCTACACGAGGACTAAAGGGTTGACCGACACCTATAGCTAAAGTTGATTTAAAACTGTTACAAATAGGCATGTCTATCTCAAGGATTGCGAGAGATTTAATATATGTGAGTGCATATGTATGTGGAGGTCTAGGCCACCTGAGCGAACAAATAGGCATTTTTATCTCAAGGATTGCGAGGGATTTAATATATGTGAGTGCATATGTATGTGGAGGTCTAGGCCACCTGAGCGAAAACAAACGAATGTATGGGTGACTTGAAAGCCTGTACTGCATACTTCAAGCGAATCAACAAACATAAAAAATCGAAAAAAAAAAAACTTCAGGTAGTCTCTTCTAACGAAACTACCGCGGGTTATTAACGTAGGATTACTTATCATTGCTTACCTCTTTTGTATGTATATATGTATCCATACATATGTATGTATATATATACACATATATGTATGTCAAAATTTTGATGCATCTTGGTACTTTTCTGTTTAACCTTTCCCTTACGGAGTGGGATAGCATGTATCCCAAGAATACCGGTCCAAGAATGAATATATATATATATATATATATATATATATATATATATATATATATATATATATATATATATATATATATGTGTGTGTGTGTGTGTGTGTGTGTGTGTGTGTGTGTGTGTGTGTGTGTGTGTGTGTGTGTGTGTGTGTGTGTGTGTGTGTGTGTGTGTGTGTGTGTGTGCATATATATATATATATATATATATATATATATATATATATATATATAACTCCCTTAATGGCTGTTCTTACAAAAGGGGTATGAAATTTACCGTTCTAAAGAGGGAATCCGAAAAATGGTCCCCGTAAGCTAAAGGTTAACTTGTGCAGGCGACAGACTGTGTGTGGCGCGCTGCCAAAATTATAACTCGCGAGGACGGATGGACGGGCGTAGGGATGCGACATCGACAACAAAACATCGATGCTAACAAAACATCACCCCAAAACCATCGATGTTTTCAAACGTCGATGCTAACAAAACATCGCCCCAAAACCATCGATGTTTTGAAACATCGATGTTTTTGAACATCCATATTTTAAAACTGCTTTAGTAACCTCTAACTTTAATGTTACTTTGGTTAGTCGTGGGGTGGGGGTTTAATTTTACTCTCTGATTGGGCTGACACAAATGACAAAAACTGGATTGCTACAGTCAGCGTATATCACAGAATTCCCACGATACATTTTATTATTTTTACCAGAAAATTGAGGAAGATATATTTGCTATCAAAACAATTGATAGGACCAAAGCCACAAAGAAAAATCCGTGATGTTTTTAATTTAAATTGGTTGAATGTGAAAAAATTATTTTAAATATCATGTCATATTTATTTACAAGTTGGAGAATAATTTACTTCCAGGAGGTTACATAATTTAGTAAAAAAAATTCTGAAGATAATGACTGTAACACAAGACAAAAGTATTGGTTTCATATCAGTAGAGTATAAGGCAAAATTATTTAAAAGAATTTTTGAGTTTGGTTCAACAGAGTTTAATATCAAAAAAATTAATAAGAACAATTTATTAACAAATATTTTATTTTCAAATTAAATATTACAAGAGAAAATTACATATATTTACATATCGATGTTTAAAAAAAATCGGCTTCAATAAATTGATGTTTAGAACATCGATGTTTTAAATCGACATCGATGTCGCATCCCTAGACGGGCGGTTTTAGCGTCTGAAATATTCCTTTCCGCAGGACCGTTATGGAGGAACGTCCTACGTTAAAAAAAAAAGTACATAAGCAACTGCTTGTTGACAAGACAGGGAAAAGAAAAGGAAATATCCAATGATGTCACTTGCCGTATTTCTTACATGGAGGTGAAAAGATTGGTAAAGAATGGGATTTCAGGTTAAGCCCAAACTTAGCTTATTGGTTATCTTTAGTGACCTATATTATTAATATGAATGATTATTATAATCTGTGAAATCTCTCTAAGGCGGCCAGTCATATTTCCGAAAAATAGTGGCCGTTTTGAGGGGTGGTCTTTGAATAGGGGTGACGGGCTACAGATGTTTCACTGCACTGCGAAACCTATAAAACTCCGCAGAAGTGTCAACTGCGCAGTTACTTTTAGGCCGTCTGCACACGGGGCAACTCAAAAGAAACTGATAACTGACTCGAATCACAAACCAGTCCGTGTTGAGTCGTAACCTATGTAATTGAATGGAGCCACGCACACGGCGCAACTGGTTACAAACTGGTTTGCGTACATAACTGGTTACAAACTGGTTTGCGTACATAACTGGTTACAAACCCGTCGACCGGGTTTGTAACCAGTTGCGCCGTGTGCGTGGCTCCATTCAATTACATAGGTTACAACTCAACACGGACTGGTTTGTGATTCGAGTCAGTTATCAGTTTCTTTTGAGTTGCTCCGTGTGCAGACGGCCTTAAACATCAGGGTTATTGCTTTGATCAGATATACTGAGAAGATCTACTCAGATTCATATGTTGGAAATTGATCACAGAATATTAACGACATGGCATGCATTATAAAAGAAATAAACTCAGAGATAAAAGAATTCAAACTTTTTTTTTTTTTAAATGAAGTAAAAAGTTATGTCGACGTTCAACACTTTTCGGTTTTCTTCACTTCTCTAAATTTTAATCAAACACCGCAGACCAACAAAGGAATTTCAAATTGCATTTTTAAATGTTCTTGATACCGGCTTAACGATGATGAGCATCTCCTTTTTTTTCTCCCTCAGTTCCTTAAAGAATGTTTTACGGTTGCGGCGAGGCAAAAATGACGTGAAACGAGAAAGCATGTGAAACCACAGAGAGGAGATCGCGAACTAATGACGTCATAAAAGGGTACAATTTTTAAATTATTTCAAAAAATGATATCAGTACACTTTCATTATGAACATTCTTTAATAACTAGAAGGTAACCCGTCATTTTGACGTCATAATACTAATAATGACGTCATTATGGAAAAAGTATATGAAAGTTAAAAAATAACCCGAATTATCTAACAATATTGCATTTAATCCACACCTTGTAAAAGCAAACCCTTTCATTATTTTTTATTTATTTAGTTTTTCATGCGATTGGAGTAGTAGACTGCCATCCAGTTTTTTACAGCTCACTACGCGATATGAATACTTGAGCTACTTGATTCATTCACATTCAAGTTTGTGTACTTTCAGAATTCATCGCAAAAGTAAACAGATTTTTAAAAACTGTTAAATTTACAGCTAAAAGCATCCAATTTTTTTTAGTTCTGAATGTTTTATAGAAAAATAGGCTGAACAAACGTGATTTGATGGAGAAGATATTAGTTTTCAGGTAAGAAAAAATTCTGATCCACATCTGAAATTGAAATTAAGCCTAACCGGCTGTTTGTTTACTGAGGGCTTCAATTGAAAGATGAGTACAGCCCGGAAGTGTTATACAGAGACAACGGCTATTATATATATAATTACAAGATAAAAAGAACTTTTTATATACCATGTTTTTAAATTTTCTGTTGAATCATATAAACTTGACAATTCTATGTATTAATAAATACTTTTTAAAAGAATTTTTAAGGAATTATCCCATCAACTTGAAAGAAAATGATCAAATGCGAAAGAGAGCAATTATAAGAAATTTTCAAACAACAAAATTAACTGAAAATGACATCAAATCTGCTTAAAAGATGGCTAAAAGTATTAAAATAATGCATTGCGATCGTGTTCTGAGCTATTCTAAAAGTTTCAAATGTCTAGCTAGTCGGGAAGTTAAATAAAAATCAATTGCAAGGTTTGCACTGGACAAACACACAAACAAGAAAGTTAGTTAATAAAAACCTGGTAATAAAAAAATATTATTCTTAATCCAATTTTGAAAAAAAAAATGAGATTGCTATGCTAGTTTTGATTCTAAACCATTCATATTCCCTTTCAAATACGTCACAACCTATTGTTAATTGATTGATAGTTTTAAGATTTTTTTTAAGGCGCTCTTTTGAACGGAAATCGATATTCTCTCATTTTAAGGTACTTGAAGGTAACCTAATGATGATTTGTGGCAGAGCGCAAACGCAAAATTCGTACGGCTCTTATTAAAATGCTATCAAGAAATAAGAGAATAGAAATTTTATCGCTGCGTGGTTTCTGAAAATCAGAAAGCGATATTTTAGATAAAATCTATGAAAAAAATGGATTAGACGGAAACGTAAAAAATATATAATTGCTAAAAATATATCTATATTGCTTCGTTAATAAAGTTAGATTTTAATCCAAGTTGGAATTCAGTGCGTGCACCCTAACCTAAGTCGGGTGCATCAGTTTTACATCGAGGATCTACAATCGCATTGTTAATCTACGGGAAATTTCCCTCTCAATATTTTTCTAAACTCAGATAGCAAATGCATGTTTTCGAATTCAGTTTTTGGCATAGGAAGGTATCCCTTTAAATAATGAACGTATTTTTTTATTTTAAAATTTTTCGTATTTATTTGTTATTTTTTTTTTCACAGGGCACTGAACAAATTATATCTATCACTACATAATTAAAATCATTTTTGAAAATAACTAATTAAAATGGAAAGACTTTTGAAAAACACAGCAAGGATTTGAAGATCTTTTTGTAAATGCATTAAACACATTTTTTAAAATGCATTTTTAAATTTATTATAAAGATACCAAGAAAATTTTTACTTTACTTAAAATAATTATATTTGTAAAATTTAGAATTATGATGAAAGTTCCTGGACTTCCAGAAATATGAGTTAAGTCACGCAGGTACAACTTTCTCGCTGAAAATCTCTGAGGATTCATATCACCTTAGTAAAAATAAAATAGAAAAGAATATAATAAAAATTGTATAGAATACATAATTTTCATTAGAAATATTTATGTTCGGTTTCATTGTCTATATTTTGCCCATTTTTGAGCGAAGAAAAATACTTAAAATTTTTCTACAAACTGATATATATATATATGAATGAATGTATGAATGTGTGTGTTTATTTTTTTGCCTGATCTAACGATTCTTAAAAACAGATAACAATAAAGTATAACCTTTGTCAGAAATATCCCACTGATTTCTTTAATTCTTTACCTGTGATATTCAAACACAAGAAACGGGTGTTATTCAGTCACCTTATATAATGTGTTCTAAATAGACATGGCCTCGGAAGTGTTTTCATGCAAACTCCCTCGGTGGCAGGGCTTAGCAACACACTGTTCGGCCTGTCGGCGCATTTAGTTGGAAGTTACACGAGTGACATGATAGACGCGGATTTCAAGCAGAGAGTTAACATTAAGTTCTGCGTTAAGCTAGAGCTACCCTAGTGTAACCCTGCTGTACCACATCCCCCATATTCACCCGACCTGTCGCCGTGTGAAAGGGAAGCATCATGAAGATATTGCAGCATTCCAAACGGCTGTGGCAGATGTGCTGAGAAGCATCCCGGATGAAGCTTCCTCTGCTTGCTTCCATGACCTCCAGGAACGGTGGCAGCTGTGCATAGATAGTCGAGGGGACTACTTTGACGAGACCTAGGTCCATTAGTAACAAAGTATTGAATAAATTATTTTTTACGAACTCAGCCCTGGAACTTCTCTGACAAAGGTTACAGTAACAATAAGATGTCATTTTAAATATCTTTCTTGCCTTTGAAAGTTTTAGGAAAGGTGTTTCATTTTGACATAGTAAGAACATCCTCAATAATTCGTTGGTAGTCATAAAACTTCCTTAAGGCAGCTGTTTACTAACCGTATTGGATTCGCTTACCTCAATGTTAACCTATGGAGAAAATGTTGACAGCTGCATAAATGCTGATAATCCAATAAAAAGGGTATTTGCAGATAGCCTGAACGTTTCTGCACCTTGCTCCATTTCATAAATTTCGTCCAAACGAATTGAGGAGCGTTTAAAACGCTCATGCTAGATTTCCACCCACCCACCCCGAATAATTTAAATTTTAAAATATTATTTGCATTTTTCTTTTTTAAAGAAGAAAGCCCCAAAGTGCAAAATTTTTTTCTCTATTATGGAGTACAATTATTTTTAAAAAATCTTTCAATAAAAGTCAGCAAACCTTGGACACATTTTCTCCATAGGTTAACATTGAGGTAAGCGAATTCAAAGAGGTTAGTACACAGCAGCCTTAAATCCTGTGATTTGAGGAAATTTTACTGTGGGGGGTACAATGATTTTTTAGTCATGACCTAGAGGTACAATCTAAAAACAGATTTAGAATCACTGGAACAGACAATACACGAATGCCTCATTAGTAGTGCGATATGAACGACGATAAATCTTAAGATGATGGGTTTTCCGTTTGGGAGAGAAATCAAACTCTAATCAATAAATCAATGAGTCGGTGGTTCCGTACCAGAGCCCAAAAATAAGATTATACGCCGACACAAATGTCAAAGACTGCATGCAAATCCAGTTATGCATAAAACACCTCATAACGGCTTCCCGCTAAAAACTACGCACCAGATGAATAAATTTAAAAATACGATGAGCCCGACTTAGGATATAGTCCAGTGGGCTTCCATATCTTCGAAATGCTCCGTTATCCTGAATGGAGGTGGGAGGAGGCCTTGAAAGCCATGATACGGATAAGATAATTCAGCGACAATGCAGTTCGAAAGGTCACCATGCCTCTCAGAAACACACATAACTTTTGACCGTAACCTAAACAATCGAGACGGCATTCCTACTCGCAAGTCGACGTGCGTCCAATTCTGATTTTTGTTCCCTTTTTAAGGGGGGAATGACGGCACTTCTAAGGCGACAATGTGAGACAGCGTTTTATCCGTCCTCCTTTTTCATCGGACGCTGTCCGCTTTTTAATGGCGCCCGGGGGATGTTTTTAAATGTGCCCGAGGTTTTTAAATGGAGAATGAGTGGTTTTCTAATACAGTGTACTCTCGATTATCCGCCCACCCCCCCAAAAAAAAAAAAAAAAAATCTGATATCTTATTAAAAACTTCATGCAAATTTCTTCCGGCATACATATATAAAAAACAAGATTTTTAAAACAACAGTTTTTCATTTATTGAGAAGATTTTTACTCGATAAACGATACGATAATGTACTAAAATATCACTTCTATAATTTCCCAGAATTATGAATACACTGATATCATATCATATTAGGAAAAGTCGTGGTGATATCAAAAAACGTATCAAAGATTCGGTAAAACAAAACAACAACAAAAAAACCTGCGGATTGCAAACATAAATCCAAGTAATAAAATAGAAAAGAAGTGTAGCATTATATTTCGAAAATACAGCAAAACTAAATAGAAATCGGATGAACCGTGTTTTTCGATTATTCGTGCTAGTCCTGCCCCTCCATTAACCCGGATAATCGGGAGTACAGTCGAACCTCGTTATAGTGAACCCGGTATATAACGAACGAAAATTTTGGTCCCGCCGTTTTCCTATTATACGTAATTTAATTAGTATTGTGTCAGTTTATTGTAATCGATTTTAGTCGATTTAATTCATTAATGATCATTTTTAATAGATTTTATCATTTTTTAATACATCTTTATTGAACACACATTGCAACTAATGAGTTATACATTTTGTGAACTCTAGCTTTTTTTCTTAACGGTTCGGATATAGCGAACCACCGGATAAAGCGAACAAAACCTTTGGTCCCTAGAAGTTCGTTATAACGGGGCTCGAGTGTAAACTGTATTTACAGAAAAATTTGATGTACTGACTGAATAAACCGTGGCGAACGGTCCTATGTGGAATTATCACTTGAATCCTAAGGCCGTCTGCACACGGAACAACTCAAAAGAAACTGATAACTGACTCAAATCAGTAACTGAAACCAGTCCGTGATGAGTCGTAACCTATGTAATTGAATGGAGCAACGCACACGGCGCAACTGGTTACAAACCCATCGACGGGATAGATTTCTGATAGATTTCCCCTAGATTTCTGAGTAAGAAGATATATTGTTTATTTGTTTGTTTTTTTATATGATTCATTTACGAAGAAATATTGTTTCCTTTGGAAAATTTATAACAACAATCATTATCTTCAATAAATCTCTGTAGGTTGATTTTTCTCTAAGTCTTTATTAAAATATTTAAATGAGTCAGGGATTTTTCCTACAAGATTTCTAGTCCTCAAAAATTTATCATGGTAACCCTATTTCCCAGTGAGTGAACAAATGAGAATAAAGTAATCTCCCACCATCAACGAAAAATAGTTCCCAAACTGGAACCAATACAGGTCATATGGCCTCCGTTTTGACCCCTTTAGATAATAATACTGTTGACAGAATAAAGTAGTCTTAAATTTGATGTTAGAATTGGTATGAATGTAAATTGAACACTTGCAGTTCTACTTTTCATGTTTTTTTTTTCCCAAAAAGCCTCAATTATTTTGAGTTTAGTAAGAGAGAAATGAGACTGAATCCCACAATACACAACTACATAATTGAAAAAGCTAGTTTTGAAAAAGGGGTGGAAAATTAAAATTTTTAAAAGTTTACCTCATTCGTGTAGTAGCAAATCGACGACTGTAACGCTCCATAAAATCAATCAATTCCCCGAAGAAAGCCCCGACCAAAAAATAAAAATAAAAATAAATAAACGCATTTCTCAATAATGTTTTTCCCGCCGATGGATCTTAATATCAAAGTTTAGTTATTTTTTTCCTCCACTGTTCAACTTTATTACAACCAAAGTGCCAAACGATTTATTTTTTTTAATAAAATAATGATAAAAAAAGAACCATTATTCAACATTATAACAACCGAAGTACCAAATGATTTAAAAGGGGAAAAAGAAAGAAAAAAGTTCGATTCAGCGATCTGATTTCAATGCTTATTAAATTCAGCTCCTATTTCCCATGCATTCTCCTTGACTTTTAAATGCTTCGGACAGCCGATAACCCGTGAAGAATAAATTACAAGAAAAGGCTTTTCACGGTTTGGAGGGGGGAAAAAAACCTGAGTTTGTCCCTCAGTCTTATCGGCGAGTGAAACTTAATATATTGTGTGGGCGGACAAAATGTAACATGGAAAATTATGCGTACACCCTATACATACCTCACCCGTCACTGACACCTTCCTTAACCTTGTGGTGGCCAACTGATAACCACGAGCCATTATTTGGAAAGTAATACTATCCGGTCCGCGAATATATACGTTTTATTAGTATTTTTATTTGTATAGTATATGTTTGGATAACATGATTTACTAGCTTGAGGTACTCAGAGTAGCCTGGGGCTTCTTATATCTTTCGAGCATCTTTTGAAGAAACTTGAAAACCAAGCTGTAAGGCCAGCTGCACACTATCGATTTTCAGTTGTGCATCTAAAAGTTGGACAAGTGGTACAAATAGAAACAAAAGACTGTTCGCTGTCCAGCTGATTCAATTTTCAGTAGTGAAGTAGTTGTGACTGTACACAACCGTTTGCGACTTGGCAACTTAGTCACGCCTTCAGGTTGAAACACGTTTGAGCACAATACCAATTATTAGATGCCAGTGATGGTGCAGCAACTGCAATGATTATACACTGCAGTTGTACGTTGTGTGGTGTGGACGTTGCTATTCAGGATGGGTGATTTTAATGAAACATTCATTGAATGCGTTGAATGTAGACCTCCGTTGTTAAGATAAAAATTTAAAAGGTTACAATAGCCGAAATTTAAAAGGAAAAACTGTGGAGTGAAATTTTATTAAATTATTCCTTCGTTAAACGGGTAATCGTTAGTGGATAAACCCACCATTTCTTTTTGCGTTCATTATCATTTTTTTTTCTTCAAATTTTATGCAAAAGCGTAAAACACAGGCTAACACGTCAATGTCCAATTTTTTAAGTTGGGTGAACCGCAGTTGTATAAATTTATCTTCAAGGGCACGCATATATACAACTTTTAGATACACAACTGAAAATCGATAGCTCTTACTGGAACTCGGAGTGACACATAATCGGCAAATTCTTAAATTTTGCTTCTTGTTCAGCTTGCAGCTAAATTAATTTATTGTTTGAATGCTTTACATTACAATCCATCCAGCAGCGGGAGATTTTCATATTTTTATGTGAAAATCGCGGGCGAAATTTTTATTCTGTATAGATTTATCGTAAGGAGACATTTAATACAATAAAAAAATTTCAAAAATAAGTGCAGGAAATGGAAATATTTTTATTTATTAACTTACATCTTGCGGGAAACGCGAACATCGCTCTTAATCCCCCTCCCCCGAAAAAAAAATTAATAATAATAAAGCATTTCTTAGAAGCAATATTTCCCAGAAGCACAGTGGACGAAATAACATCTCCCCGTGTTTAAATAAGTTACAAAAAATCATTCGACGGGGAAATAACGTTTCCCGCCGTTCAAATACTGTACAAATTCAACGCGAATCGATCACAGCCCGCCGAAATATTAACCGAATAAGTAGGATTTCTGCGAAGCCCGCGGCTATGGGGTAGACACAAAACGAAGTATGGCCGTATAATGTCGGGGATATAACATTGGAGGGAAAGGGTGAATCCGTTGTAAGGAATATCAAAATTTTTCGCTAGCGTCTAAAGCAGTGGTTCTCAACCTAGGAGGCGCACCCCCCTGAGGAGGCATGAATAACATTTAAGGGGGCGCGGATGATTAGCGAAAAATATGTGTAGAATGTATTTTACTACCGTTAATTACGTTCTTTTAAGCCTAAGGGGACCGTAGGGTCTGAAAGTCATCGAAAGGGGGGGGGGGGGGGGGCGTAGACATGAAAAGGTTGAGAATCACTATCCTACAGGGTATTTAAGCAAAATATAGGGCATATCAGTCGGAGACTTTAAGTACGCACACAGAAGAGACAGGCAGAGAGAATTTCATGGCCAGAAATTTATTTTAAAACAATATTAATTCATCAATTTTATTTTACTTAAGAACTATAGTCATTACTAAAAATTCATTTATATTCATTGATATTCAATAATTACAATACAATACAACAAACATATCAAATACTACCATGTTTATTGAGAAGTAGGCTTTAAAAGTCATTTAGGACGTTATTTCGTTTATTATGAGGGAATACGGTACCTTCTACCAACAAAGTTTGTCATTACTGTCAAATAAGCTTTCGTTACTGTCAAATAGGCGAAAGTCATTTGGGACATTTTTCCATTTATTATGTCGGTATACTGTGCCTTCTACCAATAAAGTTTATCATTACTGTCTTCACCAGTTAACGAAAGAAAATTGGCACCTTCAAAAATAAGATTTAATTTCTCAACGAACACATGACATCTCAACAAGAACTTTCACTTTCGCAAAAAGCCTTTTTCCTTTAATACAAAAATATTCACTTCATTAAAAAAAAATTATCAGACGAAAAGTTGAAAAAGGAAAGAAAAAAAAAAAGAAAAAAGAAACGAAACACGGAAGGAAACGTGAATCGAGGCCTTCAATTAAAAACTGGCTTAATTAAGAAAACTGATTCTACAGAAACAGAACAGGGGTGGAGGGAACCAAAACCTGTTCTAAGCACCCACGCCATATTCCTTAATAACAGTTTTGGGAGGGATGGAATAAAAAGATATGAAAAGAAGAGAGTGCGGTTTTAATAATCTGAGTGCACCGTGATATGCAACTCTCTCCGGTTATGAAATGCAGGCTTCAAAGACAGAGTGCACTAGAAAAAAAAAAGGAATGGAGTTAATGAAAAATAAAAAGACCGTTACATATTTGAGAAGCATGCAGTAATACATAAACCGCAGTCAATTAACACAAGTACATTAAGAACGGGCTATATTATTTCCTATATTCGCGTTATAACCTATATTACATTAAAAGTAATATAGGATCAGTAATTCAGTGCGGCAAAAATGAAGCACAACAGTGCTATTTGTCAAGATAACAATATTCCTGAAGTGATTTGGTATAAACTAAGTTTCGTTGCCATATTATTAGTACTTATATGGCTGAAGTTCCGATAAGCAGCCGTTTTGTATTTGCACAAACGTTAGGCGAATTTCCTTCCCCAAAAAACCCTGCGGATTGCAAACATAAATCCAAGTAATAAAATAGAAAAGAAGTGTAGCATTATATTTCGAAAATACAGCAAACCTAAATAGAAATCGGATGAACCGTGTTTTTCGATTATTCGTGCTAGTCCTTTTATTATCCTTTTAGCATTATACAATCAATGAATGGATTTGTTTTGGTCAGTAAAAGTCACCATAAATATTAAAAAAAAAACCACCAAATAGCATCATATCTGATTCTGAATAAATTTTGTACAAAAACATTTGTGTTCACATTCAAATTAAAAGCTTGTGAAAACTAACCGGATAAAAACATACAGCTTATAATGACAAAAATTAGTACACATTTTTCGCACATTGTTATATTTAAAATGTTATCCCCTTAAAAGATCTTTTTTTAGAAAAAAATCTAAATACAGTGGAATCTCGATCTATCGTTTTTCAAGGGACCGATTGAAATGAACGATAAATGCGGGAAAACGATAGATGCGGAAACATAACACAGCAATATGATCGTTGGGACTGGATAAAATGAACGGTACATACGGAAAAACGATGGATCCGAAAACGATCGATCGAGATCCCACTGTATATACAATGTAAAAAAAAAATTATACTGATCCATAAATACTCCACGCTCTTTCATCCCTGTGTCAAAATAATTCCCACTGATTGGATCACAAAGCAGCAATACATCGGCAACATAACACATCGAGATACTTTCAACAGTTTCAACTTTATGCATGAATTAAAAACAAGCCGGAAAGCAGATCAAAGCTTCCGGAATCTGGGTATGAATTTGAAATTCCAATCACGGCAAGAAGAGCCAATATCTTTAAACAGCATCGACACATGACTCTGACTATTAACGGAAATAGCAATTTGTCAAACCATTAATGAACTATTAGAACAAAGGATGGCAGATAAAATCTATCGGTCGAAATGTATTACATATTAAGGGAACTGACAAACCCGAGATGTCGGGAAATCGATGCATTCTTCTTCGAGGTACAAAAAAAGAAGTCACTAAATGTAATAGTATTAAGTTTATTGCCGTTTATAAAAAATTGGATCTAAAACATGTCATATTTCAGATCTAACGAGTCTCAAACATCACTTCACTCTGGTAACGAAAAGAAGATTGATTGTAATGAAAAATATTTGTATGTTGTTAATATTAACTAAAATAACAATAGTAGTAATAATGACTTGATAAAACAAAATGTTTCGCTGTACCCTTCAAAATGAAAAATGAAAAATTTTTTTTTAAAATTAAAAACCATAACACCCTCCCTAACTCAATTTTAAGTTTAAAAAAAGAAGAAGACGACCTCCTTTTTTTCATTTATTTTAGGATTGTTTTTGCGTAGATTTAAGTTAATAATCATACGTCTTCCCACTTTAAAAATGTTATTAGAGGCACAGCACAGCCTTAAAATTAAAGAAAAAATACAAAAAAATTACTCTAAAATCATTATTTTTTTGCCGCTTTAAAACCATGATTTGAATCAAATATTTTAAAAAAAATTCACTAGAAGCTAATAATACTAAATTTGTTGTAAATACAAGGATTGATCTAAAATGACAAGAATTTTGAATAAATGGAATTCTTACAGATCACAGTATTCTACACATTTTAAAAAAAATATCGTATTAAGTCTGAAAGCGAAAATACCCAAAGCCGCCTCTGAGGATAGTATATGAAGCTTATGAACAAAATACAGTCGAACCTCCATATATCGAACTTCCCTATATCGAAATTTTCTATATATCGAACTCTTAGCAAATCTCCATGTTCATTACATAGAAAAATTGCTTCTATATATCGAAAAAATCTCTATATATCGAAATTTTTTTCAAGACAAATTGGGAGATTTTATTACACTTTAGAAAAAAATCTCCCAATTTTTGGCATTTGAAACAATACGTCGTGGACTTCAATTCGCGGAAAATGTCCCTGATAAAGTTTTTAGTAGACTAAATAAATACGAACATTTCTTTGAACTTTCCACAAAAATAATTGTTCAGCAAGATATTCGTAGTTTTTTTTTTAAAGAATGTAACTGTGATCATTGTAACCGCTGTCTGCATTATTGTTTTTTAAAGATATCTAGTAATCAATAAATCTTTTATATTAATTCATTTTTAGTTATTAACTTTCATTTAATGGGATTCGCATATAAATTAGAAATGAAGTTTCGTATACGAAAATTAGCTTTAATTTTTTTTTTAGGAGAATTATGATAAGACTAGGCTCAATTCTATATATCGAAATTTCTATATATCGAATATTTTTCGCGCAATTTGCTACTTCGATATATGGAGGTCCGACTGTATATCGACACAGTTACCTAGATAACTTTTAACTATAAACAATATGTCATCCAAACTAAAATCATTACTATTTCTAGCTAAAATCACCATTTTGGTACTTATGTATAGCTCTGCTGGCAAACGATTTTATATGCACTCATGTTAATCATCGAATAAAACAAACGATTTTTCATAATTAGTGTGAACCTCTGTTGCAATGGGGTTTTTCGGCGTTGTAAAATCAACAGCGCTATAAAAGAGCACGGCTGAAATATAAATAAATAAATAAACAAACAAACAAACAAACAAACAAACAAACAAACACACACACACACCAAAAAAAAAGTATAAAGGGGAATATTCTTTTTTAAGATGTTACAGAATTTTTCCGAACGAAAAATTGAAAATCTGTGCGAGTTTTATTATAATTTTCGTATAAGCGCTATTAAAATTCCAAAATGTCATTGGTGTCTATGTTTTTGAATACTTCATTATTATTATTTTATTTTTTTTTTAGGCACACAGGCCTATTTGAGAATTAAGCTTCTCGGTCTTTCCCGTGAACGCCTGTTTCCTATAAAGCATGGTTAAAGCTATAGGGTAGTAGTCCTATTGGAATCGCTAAGCTCAGTGTTAACCTATCCAGAAAATCTTTCCAATGTTTGTCGACTTGGATTGAAAGATTTTCTTTTTTAATTGCACTCCGTAATAGAGAATGAAATTTTTTATTCTGTTTTCCTATTCATTTTAAAAGTTTCACCCACCAAAGGAAATAATGTGCGTGTAAAACACAATGCACCAAATTCCCCCCCCCCCCCCCGAATAATTCAAATTTAAAAATACTATTTGGGTTTCTTTTACAGGATGAAAAAGATATCAATAAAATAAAATAAAATTTCTCTGTTCCGGGGTACAGTTTAGAAAAAAATCTGTAAACCCAAATCGACATCATTAGAAAAATTTTCTCCGTAAGTTAACATTGAACTGATCGAATCCAATACGGCTGTTACTCGATACAAACCAATGGCGTTAAAACATGGGTTTATGGTACTTCGCGAGAATTCATAATTAAAATACACTAATAAACACCACACACAAATAACTGAATTTATTCGTAAACCAAACATAAATATTAAAGATTTTCGGTTAATACGCCTTTTGAACGCGAGAACAAATTAAAAGCGACAGAACGTTAACACTTTATTTAGATTCCGCGAATATAACGCTGCAAATACGATGCGAGGCTTGTTCCTTCGATTTTACTCAGTGTGCAAAACAAACTGAAGACATAATATTAGCTAGAGAGTAATTAAGGCTGGAGGTATGCAGAAAAGAGAAACTAGAGGCAAAAATCACCACTTCCAATTAAAACTGTTAATTACGAACTAATTTTGATGCAAAGGGAAGAAAATTAACCTGCCACTTATCTTCTATGGTGGGTAATTCTGCAATAAATCGTAATGGGGGGGGGGGAAATAGCGAAATAGATACAGGCTAATAAATGGCTCCATCTTTCGTTTAAATATTTCGTTTAAAATTAGTAAAGTTGTATCAAAATATAAACCCATTAAAAATGTGTTAGCTATTTATATGCTTAATGACCAAAAAGGAATTTATTCGGTTCGAACCAATATCAATTAAAATTAATTACACACCATGGTCATTTCCACTGATTAATCTACATAGCTAAACTGAAATTGTCACCCCAACACGGGGAAAGGTGATTCACCTGAAATGAATAGATTGATAGGTAGAAAGTAAAGACATGATAATACTTCTGAATCAAAAAATCACATATTTGTAGTTTATAAAATTGCTTACAGGTCTATACTAGTACATGATAAATCTTAATTTGTTGGCAATGAAATCAATCGTATTTTATTGCCACAAAATAAAAAATGAAATATTGTAATTTTTATATGACTATAAAAATTAGTGTAGAAAACATCACCATACACGACTAGGCTTTTAAAACCTTTGAGGTGTGATAATGAAAAGCAATTTTTAAAAAAAGTGCTTCAGTGCTTGAAGTAACTTATGCAGAAAAGAAGGCTTTATCATGGCGTCAAATTAAATCATTACGTTCAAGGTTAAAAATACCACCAACAACAAGAAAATCTAAATAGTAGGAGGATGTATATAATTTTTTTTTCTTATGAATCCGTATTTAAACAAATTTTATTATTTTAAGGAAAAACTCTTAAATTAAAAAGTCGAATTTTTAGTATTATGTTCCACTACGATTAGACGACTCGAATCGATTCAGTCAAAGCTAACATTTAAGTAGGGCAGCATACAGACGTCAGCATCTAGAATCCTTGACTAGTGGCTCCAAAACTTAGAAAGTTCCAGGGCACTTTCTCACAAAAGAATATCTTGGCGGAGCCCCTATTTTTTATTTATTTATTTATATTTATACATATTTTTTATTATTTTTTTTTTTTTTTGGGGGGGGGGGGGGGGGGGGTCAGACGATAAAATTCAAATATTAAGCAACATTTTAATGGTTGAAAAAAACTTTTTTCCTAATAAAACGATCTCATTTTTCAATAACCGTCACAATAACCCTTCAAAATAACCAAATTCCTCATTGAAAATGAATTTCTTATATGTTTTTATATTGTCCCTCAAATGCAATTTGTTGCTTTACAATTGATATAACGTGACAGAAAAATCGCTATAGAGACTCCACGCGGTATACGAGTAAATTACGCTGAGAAATTAGGCTGAAAGTGTTTATTTTTAAAAATTAGACATACACTACTATTTTACACTTCAAGTTTAAGTTTTGATAGTGGACTGTCCTGCAAATTCATTCTCAACTTATATATATAACAGTTAAATATCTCAATCAGTCTCTTTAAGTTTTCACAGTAAAAAATATTTATACAAATACATTTACAAATGATATAAATCTTAAAGATATTAACCATAAAGGATTCAAATTATAATACCTGATATTCCGTTTTTTTAGTATTTTTCTTTAGTATTTTTTTTACCTTTTTTTTTAGTATTTTTCTATAAATCTTGCAGGGAAAATAAACCATTAAATGACAGCTAAAAATTAATATTTTATAGAATTTCTAAAATCCATGATAAAGAATAACTTAAAAAGAAAATCGAGAAATTCAGGGGAAGCAAAATTATGAAACATTTCAGTTAAATTCTGTATGTTTAACTCATAATTTTAACACATGGTCAAAAATCTAACAAACCCTTCTATAAAAATAAATGTAAAAACAAGCTTCGACAAGTTTTTGTAATGTTTTTAATAATCTTTGGTCTTCAAAAGAAAAACTTAATGTAATCTATTTTGATTTTAATCTTCTTTAACATCAGAAAGACAATTTCAAAATTATTTTATTTTGTTTAACTTTTGCATAAGAATTAACATTTAATAGTAACAATAAGATACCTTTTCAAGATGAATAACAGTATTTGAAATAAAGCAAAAATGACAAAATTAAGAAGGTGAATACAAACAATTTTATGAACATTAAACAATATTTCTAATGAATAATGTGTCAATCCTTTAATTACTTTTGCATATACTATCATGAACTATTACAGAAGTCGAGAAACAACTAATAGAAAATCAAGCATTCATTAATAAATTTTGAAAATTAAAATTATAATCTTTATTGAACTATATACATTTTTGAATAAATCATATTTAAAATAAGCATGTGTGTCATATCCAATATGTAAAGATACTACAAGCAAATTCAAATAACTCTACCCTCCATAACTATGGGGGCTTTTTAGTTCCTTTACATATTCCTAAGAATATACTAAATTTAAACTTAATTTTTTACATGAATATTGTATGAGAGGCAGAATATAAAACATGTCTGCTAGTCTCTAATAAAATATTCATACTGATTCCCAAATTTTGACTATGTCGCAGGGTCACTCACTGACTAAACAAAACATATTTAGGACACTGAACATAATTTTTTTATGAGATGCAAATTAAATTATCTAATCAAAATCTTAGAGATAAAATCTTAAATATCCTTAGCGATTGATTCCCAGGTGTTTTAAACCTGATTTATAGATATCTAATGACATTATATATTAAAAAATTTCTAAATACATATAAATGTCAGATGTGGATTTTATTCTAGTTTATATGGTTTATTACCTCTGGTATAGACGGACACATTAGTCTTACAAAGAACAATTCTTCAATTCCACAATAAACTACATGTATCTACTACCACAATGGCTACATGTTTCGAACTAGTTAATAATTCATCACCATGCCGAGGAACATTATTGTGATTATCGCAATAAATTCACACCAATGTTCCTTGGTCTGATAATGAACTATTAACAAGTTTGAAACATGCAGCCACCTCTTTTAAATTTATTCTGGAATCGAAGAAGTGCTCTTTACATAGCTGTTATCCACAAATTTCCTGCACGTCACATTAGTCTTCATTCAAGCCCCTCAGGAGAGAGTTATGAACAAAATACTGTCTTTAACAGTTCGTCCTGAATATAGGTCATTAATTCTCAGAAAATACAATCAAAACTTTCAAATACAAAGATTCATAACTTAAGATACTGTTTAAGATAAGATACAAAATCAAACTTAAATTCCTTACGTGAAATGAGACAAAATCCATAAATATACTAGGAAAAAAATTTCACTCAATACCTTCACCTTTAATAATTTCAGAAGCTGACTGACTAAATTAAAAATTTTAATCTGACAGTTTATCAGTGGCGTAGCGAGAGAGGGGCAAGGGGGTGTATTATGCCCTGGGCACCACTCGCAGAGGGCAGCCAAGTGGTCCCAAAATAACTAATTCTATATATTATATTACTATATGTTTTTCGGGGGGGGGCACAAAAAAGTATCTTACCCCGGGCGCCAGTTATGCTCGCTACATCACTGCAGTTTATTCATGCGTGAGCTATTCATTTTTAATTAATATATTTGTTTTAAATATCTCTTAGGGCATTTGTTCATAAATTTCATAACAGACAATTTGTTTAATGTTTTAGTCAGGTTACTCCCAAAAATTCTTGCAAATGCTCACCATTTACAGTAATTTAAAAACTACACTAGAAATTCTAATTTTTAGATATTTAAGGCATGTTGAAAAATTTTTAATACTTCTAGCAAATACTGAAGAATATAGCTTAAGCTAGCAAATCAGAAATGCTAATAATAAATATATTAAACTTTCTTAAACATTTAGATCTTCAGATAAGTACTGTGAACAATATTAAAATAATTAAAAAAAAATTCTAGCTGTCAAATTTATTTTCTGTCACTAATTTAAAACTACATTTATCACAGATGGATGTATTAATACAGTAAAAAAAGACGGGTATCAAAAAGACAATCACACTAAAAGATACAATCAGTACTTAGAAAATTATATAAAATGTAGAAATCTTGAACAACCATACAGTTTTTAACAGAGATACCACTGGTGCTACAGATAATAAAAACAAACATTTTGACCATAAGTTTCCTAATAAAAATGGAAAAATGATCATTTTATTCAAAATCTAAATTATAGTTCCCAAATTTAAGAAACATATACTGAAAACCTTACTGTACATTTAATATTTTCCATGTCCTATACAACTGCTTAAAATGTCAATGTTAAATATTATCTTAACATAAAAAGCAAATAAAAAAAGCTAGGTATAAAATGTTTTCAGAAGCTGTTTTCAAGGCTGAGATTAAAAGCAACTCTAAACTATCAACCAACAATACATAGATGACATTATCACTGAAAGACTTTTATAGAGCAAAAAATTGCTAATTTCAACAAATAAAAATAATCTTTATTAAGCAGTTAGTATTTAACTTTGTATACAAAGTTTACTTTCAAAAGTAGGGTAAGGTTACTTATCCTATACTAATTTTTTTTCCCCAGAAAACTGTTCTCTTAAACAATCATACACTATTCAGATGCTGTTTAAGTTTAATTCCATACACATATATAATAGAATCAAATTTATATACTTATTTGAGTCAGTAATAAGAATAAAAAGAATATGAAAACATAAGGCATGCAAATACATCCTTAACCGATCAATTTAGTATCTCTGGCCATAAAATAATTTTTAAATGCATAGTTACCTGCCAAAATGAAGAGGAAGGAGCCTGTGGACTTTGTTGAGGAGTTAATTTTGAAGCCATAACAGATCATTGTTTGTGAAAAATTATCCCAAAAGCTTGAAAATTAATCCTATCTGAAAAATCAAACACATACATAAAGCTAAAATACAATTAAAACCTTTAAATAATTATAACTCAATGTATGGGATGATACAAAACTCTATAACTAATTCTAATAATTTTTCTATTAAAAACTTTTAATAATCAAAAATCTAAAATTCAATAAATTTTTAGAAAAGAAAATTGTAAACATTCCGAACTACAATAGAAACTCTTTACATTCATAACGCACAATTTACGATCGTCTAAACAAAACATATGGAAAACTTAGAAACAAAATATGTCTTTCATTTAATCGTCTTGAACCATATTTAAAAAATTTATCTCAACAGAAGAAATTTAAAAATGCCGGTTAGTTAACAATTGTCATAGTAAATCCCCGTTTAAAAAATATGCATTACAAAAATATAAATATGTCAAAAAAAAAATAAATAACGTAATTAAAAAAATATATTTGGTTTCACAACATAATGACAAAATCTGCTCAATCACAAACACTAAGAAACATTTTAGAATACTTTTAACTAAGGCATACTTGCGATAATATAGTTTTAAAAAAATAAATGATTTATTATTTTTACACGAAAACAAATGACACCACGTTTTAACAACTAAATATTGTCCTAAAATTGTTAAGACAAATAAAACTGAAATGAAAAAAAAAATGCAATATAAAATAAAATGTAGAACTTTCCAACGTATCAATTACTGTCAATAACAAATTTTATTCAAAAATACAATGTCACATTTTTGCAGGCGAAAGCGATTTGATTACATACAAGATTCACCGCGGGAGGCAAAAAGCTTCTGAACATAAAATCGTACACATACTTTCATAAATAAAATTCTCAAATATGATGAATTACAGCTAAAAATGTAACTCTTTTATTTGCGCTCAGAACTAGATTTCACCGCGCTTTAAACAATTGATACTTTTGCTGATAAAATGTTCCAAAATACGAGCGTTTATTTATAAAGCAGTATAATTCTTACCTTTAAACAATACGCTATATATATGTATTTTATGAATTTGAATATCACATATGATAGCAAATGACATCCATGCAATAATTGCAGGAAAAACAATAAGTTAAACGAGATAATATTTGAATGTTTCTCAATATTTTGAGATTTTTTAGCATAAACTATGAAACACAGAAACGAAGCAAACTGAAAAGCATCACATCGTGCCTCTAACAACAAATTTGAACCACACACCTCTCATACCGCGATGTGACTGAACAAAAAACTCAAAAATTTTCTGAATGATACAGTTTCGATCTCTAGACTTTCCCTGCGTACAACGATCGCAGCGCCAAATATCCTAATCAGAGACACGGAGGTAAATAAAAATGTGGCAGTTGCTGAACTATTGGTGCTGTAGTGCTTTCGAGTTTTGCTCATTCAGAAAAATTAGTAGAGATGACTTCTCATTTCCTTTGAAAACTACATTACCTACTCTTCTAATATTGTTGGATTGAGTAGTACTTCACATTTACATGAAAGAGCAATGTAAATCATTTCGGTTTTAACACTGACATGAAAAAAGAAAAATTTACAGACTTGAAACTTATAATTTTAACACACAATAATCATAATTAATAGAAAGGGTTTGAAATTTTTGTTCATTAACACAATATTTACTGTAAACTTCGTTCAAAAACAATACAAAACTTCCCTCTCTACGATAACAGCAAGGCTTCTGCTCAAGTGTATTTAGTTTAATCTATCGTGGACAATCGGATTAATACAGCAGAAAAATTGTCAGGACACTTAATTTTATGCATTTTATCATAAGAATCTGCAATTATACTCTAATGTGATCTTTTTTCGCTTTCTCAACTTTTAAAGCATAATTTATTATTTTATAAATAAAACATAGAAGACAGTTTTCACTCTGAGCGTTTAATTGAGCTTATTTTTTTTTAATTAGTAAAAATATAATGTAATACATGTTGTTTTATAGAAATATTCTTGAAGTCAAAGAAAATACATACATATCCAACGTACATGTAGCCCTGAAGCAGTGGCGTAGCGAGCATAACTGGCGCCCGGGGCATCATACCTTTTTGGCGCCCCCCTCCCCCTGAAACACATATAGTAATATAATATATAGAATTCGTTGAGGACCGTTTGGCGCCCCTCTGCGAGTGGCGCCGCGGCGCATGATAGACCCCCTTGCCCCCCCCCCCCTCGCTACGCCACTGCCCTGAAGATAGGTTTCACCCATGTTATGAGCTCCTCAGCAAGGCATGACTGATGTCTTGAAGTGTAAGCGATATTCGTGAAGTGTCTTAGAATATAAGTTTATAGACTTTAAACAAAAATATATCGGAAAGAATTGTCTGAGAGAAGATATAATCCTTTCAGTTCTTTGATCACTTTAATTAAAAGAGGAAATTTGATGAATATAAAACATTGCAGCTATGCTCTTTAACTTATCAACTTTGAACTACCATAAATCGTATTACCTATCGCAAATCATGCATTTTATATCAATTACATGCATCGTATCATATCGTATGCAACTACTATACACGTTAATTTAAACAGAAATAAATACAAGATAAAAAGAACTTTTTATATACCATGTTTTTAAATTTTCTGTTGAATCATATAAACTTGACAATTCTATGTATTAATAAATACTTTTTAAAAATTTTTTTGATGAATTATCTCATCAACTTGAAAGAAAATGAAGTTAATTGGAAGTTAACTTGCGTTTAACTTTTCGTTCTCGTCCCGGCCGACAGATGGCTGCACAAGTCTACAAAACAAAATTAACTGAAAATAATAAAAACATAGTAAAAATCTGCTTAAAGATGGCTAAAAGTATTGAAAAAATGAATTGTCATTGTGTTCTGAGCTATTCTAAAAGTTTCAAATGTCTAGCTAGTCGGGAAGTTAGTGAAAAAATCGATTGCAAGATTTGTAATAAACAAACACATACACAAACAAGAAAGCAAGTTAATAAAAACATGGTAAAAAAACATGTAAATAAAAAAACACTCGAATTAGAACTGTTTGGTCATAAGTATTTTGACATTCCCAACAACAATTTCATGCTGCTAGAAAATTAACTAAAAATGAATCTGTTTATTCTTAGCTCCGACTAGACCTCTGAGACAGACCGTTTTTAAACTGATAGGGTTCTTTCCTTAGTGTTATTAACCTGTCGACAGAGACAGCCTGTTTTTAGATTATCTGCCTCTAATGATGTATAATTTAGAATGTATGGTTCATAAAGAACACAGCATATCAACTGAGAAGTCTCTCCTAATGTCATAATACTCACTTCGTTTCTACATATATTAGCTTAAAAATGAAGACAATAGATTTCAGTGTGGCTGAGTAATTGCAAAAGCAATGCACAGCAAAGTCAGTTTCTCTCTTTATCTGAATATTTAAACAATTCTTGTCCTCTCCACCTTTTCAGGGAACTTTCAATTGCTACATTATAAGAAACACAGAAAAAATCGAGATGAGCTTTACTGAATACATTGTCAATATCCTATACTGCTATAACAACACGGGTTCCCATAGGTGTAGCGTGCTTCTAATTATTATTATTATTATATTTTTTTTTTTTTTTGGGGGGGGGGGGGAGCGCGCACGAATGGAATTCAGTTAGGGCTTCCTCTGCACCTTGGCAGTCCTTAAAATATGGAATATTATGATTCTTTTTAATTGAATAACAATAGAATTGAAGTTTGAGTAGTATTTCAAAGTTATACAATGAGAAAAATAAATATAATATAAATAAAATAAGAAAAAAAATAGCATCGAATTTTTGTTATGGATCATATCATTGTTAAAAACTATGTTAAGGCTAAAGACATAACCGGAGTCTTCAGTTTTGCAGTTTGAAAAAGCAGGAAAAAACTAACTTTCATAAAAGTTTTCTACAATTTACCAATTTTAACTGAACTTCTATTAACATTTTAATTTATTTCAAGTTAAGTTGGGGGCACATGCCAATTGAAGAGTATATAAAATGATTTTACTCATTCAAGTTAAGATATAACCAAAGAAATATTTTCAAGTAATTAATTACAGTGCATACATATTACATCTATTTTAAGGTATAAGATGGTACTAGGGACACAGGCAAGGGGAGAGCCAAATAGCCTGCTACCTAAATTTTGATTTTTTATTTATTGTTACAAGATAGTACTAAAAACTGCTCTAAATTATGTCTTCACCTGACACTAGGAGGCCTAATGAAACATTATAACCAATATGGATGTGGTAAAGTATCTACTTGTATTGAGAAAGAGGATAAGTCAATGTCTCATGGCTGCTAGGTAGTAACCATATTAAAAAATTTCTTTCTCTATAACAGAGAACAAGAAAAGAAAAACTTTTAATCCCACCAATTTTTTCCCCATAGCTTAATACTGAGCTGAGTGAACCTAATACAGCTATTAACCAGCAGCCTAACATTCCAGTATTTAAAGTGCAGCAAATTCGTCAACGTCTACCATTACCAAACACCTTCCAATTTAAAATATCAGCTTGTTGGTCCAAAAGAACGGATTATCTGAAGCTGACACAGCAGTTGAAAAGTAACAAATTTCAAGTTACCAAAATAATGATACCAGAGCTAAAAAATGTAAATTTAATATGGTCTTTTCAGGGGTTATATCACTGTTAAAAGAGGAAAAATTATAAAAATTGTATCATTTCGACATTTTATAACTTGAAAAGTATAAGGTTTAAAATTAATTTTTTTTTGTGTTAATAGAACAAAGTTTGATTTATCAGTTGGGTTTGCTTTCTGTCTTTTATCAGTACATGATAATCTTTTCATATCAGCTCGATTATGGGCTGTTATAAAATTAATACTTAAGCTGATTACAAGCTCCTTCATAACAAACATCTAGTGCAGCCTTCATTAAAAAGGATCAAAGCCTCATTGTCTGCTATTTCAGAAATAGTATGATCACTACTTGATGCTTTTGGGCATATCTGACAGATCACTGAATTGGACGATTCATTTGCATTTTATATAAATGCGCCAAGACAATGTGTAAATGCTTCAAGGCCAAATGAACAGAAAGTATACAGGGGCTCTTTATCAGTAGACTGAGTATGAAAGTATATTGCCTAAACAGCATTCCTCATATCTGACAGAATTTGAATTCTGTCTAATATCATTTCCATAATTTACAGACGGTTGATTTATGACACTATCTGTAAGGTTACCTTTTACTGAAATTGATATTTTGTCAGTTTTTTTTATCCATATTCTTTCTTTAACTTTTGAAGATGTGTATCCATTCTCTTTTGTACATGTGCGATGCATAATCATTTAGAAACTACATCCTTACATTATGGTTCACTCTCAAGAATGGATAAATGTTTTGCAGTCGCCATCCCTATATAGTTCATACAATATACACCTCTATCATTTTCTGGCCTTTTAAAAAATTTTACCATACCCTCAACTTCCATTTTTGCAAAGGATCCAGTGCTTTTATTTTTTTAACAAACTATAATACGTTTGGTATCTCACTTACTGAAGACATCACCAGAGCGTGGTCCTTTCCATAACGAACATTACTAAAAGAAATATACAGGACAATCGTTGAAAAAATTTTATTATATAGTGCTCCTTTCTGGCGTAATAATACAGTCAGACAAAATAATATTTTAACTAAAATAGAAAGGCCTTTTTTGCTCAGCATAACAAAATGTTATAAAACCGTAGCTACAAATGCTTTAGCAGTCTTGGCTGGCTGTTTATCATTGGAAATAAAGGCAGATATTGAAAGCAAATTATATGAAATAACCAACACGGATAACAATGTCGATATTATGGGAAGTAGTTATAATATGAATAATTGTGAATGGAACATCAAACCAATTAAAAGTGAAATGGACCTAATAGAAATTAATTGGACATTTGATACAAAACTGAGTACTGACATTAACTATTATACAGACAGTTCATATATTAACGGCAAAACCGGTGCAGGTGTAATTAAATATATAAAGGAAAATAACGATAAAGAGATAATGCAACGGCTATCAAATAACACAAGCTCCTACAGCACGGAAATATTCGTTATCAAAATGGCTATTGAGGAAGCCATTAATGGTAAACATAAAGAAATAGATCTCTATACAGATTCTCTGAGCTCTTGACAAGCATTAGCAACACTCAGTTATAAAAGTAACACAGTCAACAATATAAAACAACGAATTAAAAATAATGGATTAAAAATCACTTTTCACTGGATATAAAAAGCTCATGCTGGTAACATTAAAAATGAAGAAGTCGACCAAGTCGCTATAAATGCTACTAACCCAGAAAACTTAAATATTGAAGTCAAATGGACCAGAAATCAACTTAAGAAAAAGTTATATCACCAAGGGGAACATGAATGGCAGGTTAAATGGAATGAAACAGTGGCGGGTAAAAGAAATTTTTCCGAAAATTAACAAAGACAGATTGTATGCAGATTTCTACCTAAACCAGGCAATAATCAGACATGGGTCATTCGCTTGTTATAAACAGAGATTCCACGGGAAAAGTGGTGCTTGTTCCTGTGGAGCTGACCAAACAGTTGAACACTGTATAAATGATTGCATACAATTTAATGATATTCGTAAAATGTTACCGAACAACTTTAAAAATTGGGATAAAGAAAAACAATATACAGATTATTATGGTAAAAGAGCTATCAGAAAAATTGTTCTGGCTCCAATGCAGTTCCACTTTCCAATTTCTTGACTTTTCTCGGTAATGGTTTTGGCTTATATTGTTTGTTATGTGTTCTAAATTGTTACTTTATTTACATTACCTTATTTTAAATTGTTACATTATTTGCATAACTTTATTTTAAAAGCTATAGTAATTGAATGTTGTTTAAACAAACTCTATTATAAACATGTATGGAGTTAAACTGCAAGAAATAGTACAAACAAGAAAAAATTCAGCATTGTTTAACGTTACTTTAAAGTTTCTATCTTTGAATAGTTCTTGTAAAAAAAAAAAAGTATTGATCAATGACATTGTAAAAAAAGTATTGATATTTTAAATGCATGTAATATTGTAAATATGCAAGTAATATTGTAATGTAATAGTCTAAAATTGTATGTACTGTAGTACAGTGTAGTAATCACCATCGTGTGACAATTGTAAATTTAGTAATTAATGCAAAAAAAATAGCAAGTTAAAAGAAATCGTAACAGCATGTTTTAAATACATCTGTAAATTGCAAACTTGAAACTCACTGTAACAGTAATAATAATAATGTAAAAAAGAAAGAAGACCAAAAAAAGGAAAAGGTCACAAGTGCAACAAGGGAATTGATAGGAATTAATAAATTGAAAGCTGAATTCAAAATTGATATTAAAAAGTCTAGATGGCTGTCCTACGGGACCTGATGTGGGCTTGTGGGATAGCTGTCGCATGTTTGGACAGCAGATTTGACCGTGAGACGAAAAGGTCAGGCCA
This sequence comes from Dolomedes plantarius, assembly GCA_907164885.2. Taxonomy (NCBI): domain Eukaryota; kingdom Metazoa; phylum Arthropoda; class Arachnida; order Araneae; family Dolomedidae; genus Dolomedes; species Dolomedes plantarius. The sequence goes on from OU015490.1 coordinate 65,177,183, forward strand.
GGGTCAATCTTGTCTTTCCATAACTCACACTGCATGCTGTCAACAAAAACTCTACATCAATAATTTTTCCAGTATCGGCACCAATTACAATACATAAACCAATATAGAATATATGACCTCTCGTCTGCCAGGTGCCATCTCCACTAACTGTTATATAGACAGAATTATTGGCAGATACTTCTTCCTGTGCAGCTTTACTCATCCTATCACTTGCAATAGCTTTAGATGCAAGATTTATATTTTTGCATATTTTATCATACGGATTTTGCAAAACAGGAGAATACAAGTCCACCAAACCCCAAAATAATTTTAATATATCTAAACCAGCGCATAGCATATGTGATTCTTCAGTTTATTGCTGGGATGCTTTTCTTTTGTCTCAACAATCTTGAATTCCAAACAGATGATTCAAGTTTACAGTCATCACAAGTTATAGAGATCATGGTGGAAAGTTCAATAACTCACTTATCTGCAACTTTCATAAAGCCATTCCAGCATCTGCAGCATTTTTTTCTTCTAGAAATGAAAAAAATGTTTTATCAACAATGATGTTGCCTTCGAAATAACTATTACCAGATACCTTTGAAGATTCTAATACAATCTTCTATCTGGAAACAGATATTTGAATTGGTTCTGGAATAGCAAAACAAAGAACTCATTACTGATGTATCAACATCAAATTCAGGGGCATTATCTTCATAAAAAAAAATAGTTCTTTCTACATTCCCAGTTTCGGTTTTTGGACATTTCTTGAACTGATTACCACAGAAATGTCTTTTTATTTGGCATTTACCAGATGGCCTTTTCTTTTGTTCCATAGTAAACTACACTTCAATACAACTGAAACAAGCTTATTTACTATATTTCATATTAAAATATTATAAAAAATATAAAAACTCTTGAAATATCAACCGTTAGACATTGATCTTTCAAGAATAGAACCTCTATTGAAAATGAACCTCTATTTCAAGATAGAAACCTCTATTGAAAATGAGGAACAAAATCGTGTCTATAAATGATAAGCAAATATAGCTGGAATTGTAAATAAATACTAGATAAGTTGACTAGAACTCTTTCTTTTTCCCTCATGGAAGAAAACAATTCATTGTATTTGATTTAAAAAAAAATAATAAATAAAAGAAGAAAGAAGAAGAGCATTCAGCTGTTTATTTGAATTTGGTGAGTCAGCTGGCCGAAGCACTTGCTCTTGAAATCTGTTTATGGTAAACAGCTGACACAATTTTATTCATAACTTCTGTAATTATGTGAATTTTTTCAAGAGGAATGTCTTAAAATGCACAGAAAAATTAACTTTTTATACAAAATTTTTCAAAAAAATTTAGAATTATTGACAGTTTAGCAGTTGTAAGACCCTTTAACAGGTTGAATCGATAAAAAGAAATTCATATTCTGTTTGAAATTCATACATATTTTAATGAACAACACATACAGTATATATTCCATTCACTTACATAGCAAAAGGAAATACAGAGCTGACTAATATTTATATATATTTAAAAATACATGCATAACAACAAAGAGATGTTCTCATAAATATAACATAAATATTGAAAATAAAAGAATATAAAATAGGTATAAACTTTTGCTAAATAAAAGTACTTTAAGACTATTAAATTTAGCATATCATGAATCTAAAGGACAAAAATTGAAAATAAAACTTTTAAAATTCAATTTGAACATTAAATATTTTAACTTAGTGTTTGTAACATGAACAAAATATTGTACATAGAATATATATTATCAATTTATGTATGATTAGTGACACTTTGGTTAGTTAGAATTCAAATTAAAATTAGTAATCATATATTAGCAAGAAAAGTTAGTAGCATTAAGTGTAGATTGAAATGACAAAAGTCCTAAGTTGAATAAATAATAAATTTTAAAAAATCTTTTTTTTTTTTAATTAAAAAAAAAATCTTATCTATTTTGCTTACTCTTAAAATATATGACACTGAAACTGAACTTCAGTTTTAGAAGACATTAAAAATATGAACATGATAAAAAGAGCAACGAAAAGTTACAAGCTGAAAAATCTTCAAATCTGGGTGTTACAAATTTAGAGAAAATTCCACGTGTTTAGTTTCTATCCAGAGGCAATTATACAATAAAATTTAAGGTGAATCAATCCTTTTTAAAACTGCATATGCTAATTGAAATGTCAAAGTTACAATTTATTTGTATTTCTCGCATATTCAGATAGCAGTCATGAACCTATTTTGTCCTTATTATGGGTAAAATAGATTCATCAGTTTGACATAACCTATATGAAAAGTTTTTATCAGCAAACATAGAGTTATAACTGCAGTGTAAATATTCATGAGAGGAATATAGGTGGGCATTTATTATCTTCTGATATCTTTCTTCTTGGGTAAAATTCCAAGAAATCTTCCTCTTGTCATTTCTTTAGCTGAAAAATTATAAGTAAATTTTTAAAAAATCAGTAAAACTTTTTTTTATCATAGGTATATTTAAATAATAATTAAACAAAAACTTTATGGAAGTCTTATTTTTTTACTTTATAAATTTATAACAATCACACCCCATTAAGGCCACTGGGTAGTAGTCATACTGCATTTGCTCAACTCAATGTTAACCTAGGGAGAAAATTTTTTCACTGATTGATGATTTGAATTTATAGATTTCCTTCAAAAACTGTACTCCATAATAGAGAAAGAAATATTTTACTCAGCTGTCTTTTTCCATTTAGATCTTTCCTCCACCAAAAGAAATTATTTGCGATTAAAACAGACCACACCACAATTTTTCTCTGAATCATTCAAATTTAAAATTATCATTAGCTTTCTTTTAAAGAATAATATTTGAGTAAAAAATTTCTTCTCTATTACAGAGAACAATTAATAATAATAATAATAATAAAACTTTAAGTCCAAGTCGATAATAATTGGAAAATTTTTCTCCATAGGTTAACACTGAGCTGGGTGAAGCCAATATGGCTACTACGCAGCAGCCTTAAGCCCACTATGAAGAGATTTATTACGAAACATACTGTAAATCATAGAGACATTTTTCTTTAGTTATGAAAAATTGTATTTTGGTATTATTATTTCAGTAGTGCAACATTACAATTAGAGGTTACTTTGCCACCCTTTTTTATATTTCACTATGTTTATAATTAATTAACACACAGTAACAGTAAAATTTAAGGGTATCACTGTACAATAAACACAAAGCCTCACGAACCTTAACATTAGTGGAAAAAAAAGGAGGTAATTTTTCTCACTCTTAATAAGTTAGACAAACACAAGATAATTTTTTTAAGCTATTTTGTTTTAACAATCAAAGTGAAGCAATCGCCTACATGTCTATCATGGCCTCTTATATAAATGGATGCAGTCAATCTTTTAACAATGAGAAGACACATTGCCCCCCCCCCCCCCAAAAAAAAAGGATTGTTAGTTATTTATCAGTACATGTTACCAAACTTGAGACAAGTAAAATCTTTGTATCAGTCATAATAAATATTTTTATTCTATGCTTAATAGGCTTTGAAAAGATGAAATGTCCCAGGAAATACATGTTCCTTATGAAAAACCAATGATTATTTGTTAAATCAAAATAATCACACAAGCAAAACAATTACTTCCAAGATTTTGAACAAATCTATTAAATATATTCTAATATGGCACCAATTTTCAAATTTTTAGTTATTTTGAGCTTTCTTAGCATCAAATGTGTTACATCTTATAATTAGCTTTAGTCTAATATGTGTAATAATAGCCAGACAGAGGTTAATACACTTTTGAAAACTACTATGCAATCTAAAAGTGTAGAGGGAAACATTACAAAATGCCTTCTACAGTAGCATGATACTAGTTCTAGAGTAGCATGATACTATAAAAGATAGTTATGGCAAATGCTTATTAAAAAAAGATGGTTTGGCCATTTAGACTTAAATGTCTATTTTTTGTATCAATGAGCATCTTTAAACTCCCCCTAGTTTTGCAGAGACTGGATATTTAATTAAGACAAATAAGAATTCATATGCAGAGAGACTAACATTCATTAGAAAATATAGCAGATACACTTCTAAAACAGAAAAGTTATCTTAAGAAACATCATTTCACTAGCATATATTGAATTACAGTTATCAGACGTAACTCTAAAAAAATTTTACCCTCAAAAAAGCAATCTAAATAAAGTTTTTTGACCAAGGGATTTATTTAAAATGAAGACAATGAGGTGAGTAACTAGTGTTCATAATACTCTTCACTAGCCTGGGTGAAGAAAATGTATTGGGACTAAATGAGGTTAAAAACTCTTTCAAATCCTTTTTCTAAACACTTAAAAATATCAGTGAAGACCTCATTTCATTCTTCTAAGATGAATGGTGTGAGTTCACAGTATATAATAAAGGTTAATTGTCTCTTTTTCAGAGGTGCCTTCCAATAAAATTTTAATTTATCAAATGTTTTCATTATTTTCATGATCCCTTTTAAAGAGTACACTACAAAAGAAAAAGGCTTCAGCTGAATGATCAATTTGAAGACCAAACTATATTAAATTTAAAAGCAGAAAATTTTATGTATTTATCGACACTGTATTAATTATAGCAATCAAGAAAAAGTTGTCAATAAATAGTATTCCATGACACAAAAACGTATTGTTAATGAAATGCAATTATTCTTATCTGATCACTGAATACAAAAGTTTTGAACTTGGTAACTTTTAATGCCATTTAATCAACTTAAGCATCAAAAATAAAACTACATCATCTCTGAGCTAATGATTAAAACACTAATTTGAGCATTCAAATAATAATGGCAGGTTAACAATTTGAAACGTCATCTTCCACTTTGATTGCTTTACATTAAACTGACTTATTTTCTGGATTTTCAAATTCCATGACTTTCCCAAGTCTCCCCAAAACTTGTATAAACCCTAATGACCTTTCTCCTGTGATGATCTGCAATCCACTGGTCAAGTTGAAATTTCATTATAAGCCCACTTCAATAAAACAGAGGACAGTGACATTGCAATTAAAACTTATGTAATATAAATATACTACCTTCCCATCACTGATGCAATGACGTATGGCTTCTATAGTTAAAAACCATTATTTTAAATTGAATTCAAAAAACACAAACTCCAGAGTAATGCTAAAAACTTCTAAAAACAGAGGAAAAATTTTTAAATTTTGATTATTTGCAACTAAATCGAAAGCATTTTCAACTTACAGCAATAGATTCTTAAAGATACAAAACTCTGATAGATGAAAAAAAATCTTTGTATTTTTTCAAAAATTATAAGTAAATTCTGGAACTGTCCAGGACCAAAGAAAGGAAAATAAAATTCTAGAGCTTTTACAGAATTCCTAAAACCCAAGTAAGTTTCTATGCAAGAGAGATTTCTGCAGCCTCTCCTTAATCTAGGAGATGTAAGTCCCTCAAACTAAACTTTTCAGGCCAGAACTTTCACGTTAATGTCATATGAAATTAGCCAACAGTTATGATGAATACTTATCTAAAAAGTTATCACCTGCAAATTGTCAAATGAAAAGAAGATAAATATCTTTGCATCAGTAAAACCATGCATATAATTCTACTGAACTACACATCTTGAGTGCAAAGAGTATGAATTATGATACTCTTTACACTGTTGGTAGTTTCATAAACTACTATTATAAGAAAACATAGGAGTGGAAGAGGGTACTAGTAGCTTCAATCTTATTTTGAGAAATTCTTACTACATTTTAGCTCTGTAAGAAAAAAAAAAACTACATGTATTAATTATGGCAATCAAGAAAAAGTTGTCAATAGTATCCCATGAGACAAAAAGCATTGTTAATGAAATGTAATTATTCTTATATAATCACTGAAGTATATATTTAGATCTATGTATGTATAGATCAAGTGCATATTTCTATCTAGAACATTTAATATACAGTAAACTCCCTCATTAATGGACATCCTTTAGGACAGAAATTGTTTTCAAAAGAGGGAACTTTGGTTGATATTTCAAAGTGGTTTCTTTTAAGACTCATTGAAAACGAGTGCAAAAAATCTCAACTGATCTTTTGTCAAAGGCTATCATTATATGACCAGTGTTTTCCTCACTAAGGAAATGCAATAATTTCTTGTACTTTTTGTATGTTGTATTCAGTGATACCTCAAAAGATCAAATAGCATCAGAACAGGGGTTTAATAACAATGTCAGCAAGTGTGGAAAAACTATTTGTGTCCATATTTGCAGATATCCAAAGCAGTGATTAAAAATGCATTAATCCTAAGGCATTTCTGCTCGGGAAAAATCATATGCGTTCTTAAATGAGGGTGTGTCTTCTCCAGGATGTGTGAGTTTTACTACATTTTAAAACTTTTAATACTTTAATTTACACAAATGTACATTATTTAATAAATGTATTTCAAATTAATATCAACAAAATCAATTACCTTCTTCTAAACCAAGTTGATAGGCCAAGTTTTGTAAATCTCGAACCTTTTCAAGCAATGCTGCAGCAGTAAGACTACCATAGCCTAAATTACAATAAAAGAAGAAAAAATATTATTTTAGAATTTTTGTAATTATTTTCAATCTCAATACACAAAAAAAGAGAAAACTTTTCAATTATCATGTATTAATTTAACACCTAATTCTTACACATGTTGCTGAAACTATACACAAATACACATTTGAAAAATAAAAAAATTTATAAAACTGATAAAACCTATCACAGATTATTTTATTAATAATCTGATAACACAGATTATTATATTAACGATCCTGGTTTTATAAATTTATTCTTGACCAAAGAAAGCTCTTAAATTTCTTATAACTGTACTGTCAAAAAGCATTTAAAAAAAAATCATTCTGATACAATAAAATTTTACTTTCAAATTTGATGTCAGGTTTGTAACATTAGTAATTTTTACTAGTTCCTATTTAATTACTTTCTAAGCTGTTTGTCCACAATAAAAAGCCCCCTTTTTTTTCAGGCTCCATATAATTTTGTATAATAATATGATAAATCAGCTTCATCAGAAACAAATCTATATTCATGTAAACTTAATTAGTTTTAATATTTACACTTTACTTTTCATATGCAAAGTAATTTTAAAATATCCTTAAATATCTACACACAAACGGAAGAGACATACAATATTATACAAAAAACAAACCTTGTAAAATACTTATATCTTCCCGACCAAGATCTTTTAACCATTCTGGCTGTTGAGTTGGCTTGTCAACAGAATGGGACTAAAAGATAAATTAAGCATTTACATAAATTAAAGAACTGTATTTATAAAAAATGCAAATAAGATGATAATACAAAATCCAAAATATACTACATTACATATTAAAGTTATCAAATATACATCTTAAAAATTATATACATACAATAGATTTAGCACAAAATTATTAGCAAAAAATTAAAGTTAAGCTATCTCTTAAAAAACATGAAAATTTGGATGTTTAAACCCTTTCACCATGGTCTATCTTTCTTCAAAAAATTAAATAAGTGAATTTATAGTAAACTAGAAAATAATTCCCTCTGGCTCTCTATGGATGGGTTAAAAGCCAGAAAAATTGCCTAGATTTTATATTACCACTCTTTATGGAACCACAAAACAAATTTCAAATGATTAAATATTTCAAGTCCAAAAATCATTATAAACATATTAATATAGAAACCTAAACCTTCACTCTTGAAATTAATTAACTTGGTTAAATCGTCAGTTCACACTTTCCCAAACCTGGTACACAGTGCACTGAAACGTAGTTAAACAGGAGGCACAGTTGCCTCCAGGTTATATAATGCTGTAGTACAGAAACTTTTATATAATGCTGTAGTACAGAAACTTAATCTATATAAATAAAAATGCAAATGTTCGTTTGTTCAAAACCTCAAATCTCCGAAAGTTCTTCAACAACGTTGCATTCGAATACGTGAGTGTTTTTATATACCTATTATATAGCTGCCACACCTGGGACAGGTATAAACATGCTTTTTTTTAAACATGCGCTATACTAAATATTTTATGGCAAAAGAGAAATGTCTTTCCCTTCCCCCTCAGAACAGAAATTTGTCACGGTGGGATGCAACCCCACTATCAGCAGTCCCTACAGGTCATAAAGTACACAGGGATCATTCTAGACAATAAAAGACAATTGAAGAGATAAGAGGACCCACGCACATGGCTGAAGATATTTTCTGTCAAATATGCAGGGAAAATTCAAATATGAACATGGATTTCAGAGCAGAAATCTACAACGAAGTGTTGATAATGATTGAAGATTTGTGCTTAGAAATTGCGAACAAAGTTCTCAATCAAAAGGGAATGCCATCACTGAATCAATCTGCTAATGCTTCGATCTAGAATTGCGTCATGAACAAAATTACAACATGGGGGATCTTTTGTCATATGTGCAATCAAATATTCCTAAGTTAACGTTTGAGCAAAAAGGCATTTACGATCAAATAATGCAAACTGTCAATAATGGGGTTGGAGAAATCTTCTTCTTAGATGCACCAGGAGGAACTGGTAAAATGTTCAAAATTAGATTGATTCTGGCAGCAATTGGATCCCAAAATGACATAGCCTTAGCTCTTGCGTCATCCGGAATAGCTACGACATTGCTACCAGGTGGAAGAACTGCACATTCAGCTTTGAAATTGCCATTGAACATGCAATTCATTGAAACTCCCACGTGCAACATTTCCAAAGCGTCTCGCATAGGGAAAGTATTGCAGAAATGCAAACTTATTGTTTGGGATGAATATACAATGGCACACAAAAAATTGCTCAAGTGCTCTTGATCGATCATTGCAATATTTGCGTGGAAACATCAGACCATTTGGGAACGCATTAATATTGCTTGCAGGAGATTTCAGGCAAACATTACCTATAATTCCTTGATCGACACCAGCAGACGAAATAAATGCTTGCCCGAAATACTCTACTTTGTGTCGACACGTAAAGACGTTGAAATTATCTACAAATATGCGTGTCTATCTGCATAACAATAGATCAGCTGAGTTATTCTCACATCAATTGCTGGAAATTGGGAACGGAAAGGTGCCGGTTGTTCTGACATCAGGTCGAATTTCATTGCCTCATAACTTCTGCAATTTAGTATCGCCAAAAGAAGAATTGGTTGAAAAAGTATTTCCCAATATTCAAACCAATTATAAAAATCATGATTGGATGAGTGAACGAGCTATTATTGCTGCTAGGAACAAAGACGTCTACGAACTTAACAATATCAATCAGTATAACATTCAAAGCGAGGCAGTCACATACATGTCCGTCGACACTGTAGTGGAAGCAGATGAGCGGTTAATTATCAAACAGAATTTTTGAATTCACTCGATCTGCCAGGGATGCCACCGCACGTACTGCAATTGAAAATAGGTGTGCCAATTACAATGTTGCAAAATATCAACCAACCAAAGCTTTGCACATGCACGTGGCTTCCAGTAAAAAAATTACTGAGCAACGTCGTAGAAGGACGATCTTGACAGGACCATTCAAAGGTGAAAATGTCCTCATTCCACACATTCCCATGATTCCAACGGATATGCCACTTAAATTTAAGAGATTGCAATTCCCAATTTGATTGGCGTTTGCAATCACCATCAATAAAGCTCAGGGCGAATCTTTACAATTGTGCGGGTTAGATGTAGACACGGATTCTGTCTCACATGGACAATTATATGTTGCGTGTTTTAGAGTCGGAAAACCAGACAATCTATATATTTGCACAGACAATGGAACAACAAAAAATATTGTATACCCAAGTATTGTAAAATTAAATATTCTTTATGAAATTTTTATTTCCAATGCAGCGGGTGAACGGGAACACAATTCTTTCACCATGATATTACATAAAACAAGCAAGTACTAAAAAGTGAACTATAAAATATGTTGGGGGGGGGGGGGGGGGGTAAACGTTACTTGCGTCCATAGCATGCTTTAAGCTACACGTGCCCCCTGGGTAGTGCTAAATGAGTAGCAGCTTTGCAGCCTTTATAAATTAAACATATTAGAAAGGTGCTTTCTCTTTTCTTTCTTTTCCATTTAACCAGACTGAGCCACAGCAATGTGTGGCCGGGTACAGCTAGTAAATAAATAAATTTAATGACTGCAAACAATAAGATTAAAGACAGAAAATTTAATTTGCTGCATTAAATTTGTGCTTAGATAGTAAAATGTTATAAGTCACTTTTTTAAAATTTAAGTGACAGCAATTCTAAGATTCCAGATGTCATGAAAAATCAGTAATTTGTTCTGGATGTGCAAACATGGTACCAATGTTTCAGAAAAATAGTTGGCTATTACTTACAGCAGTTACAGTAAATGGAAAATATCGGTGAACGAGAATCTGAAATGTGAAAAACTCAACTTTTTAAAAGAAAAGTGACTTATAACATTTTACCATCTGAGCACAGAAATGTAAATGAACAGAAAACTTACCATGGACAATGAAGCAAACTTTGACACTCCAGGAACTGTAATAATAAATTTTAAAAAAAATTTCAAAACTTACAGTACAAGAGGGACCATAGGATGATTCCATAATATACTAATATACAAGATATAATTTTCTATAAATATAGAATATAAAATAGTTGACAAACGTTATTTCTGGCAAAGGAGTGTATAACTCGATATTTCTGACAAAACCTCTGTAGCTGTCTGTAGATAGCAATTAAAAAAACCTAGCCTTATTTTGTAAAAGGAGAATAACAAATTTCAAAAATGAAGTAGGATTTATCTAATATAATAACTATAAAATTAATGATATTTTACACTGACATAATTTTTCAGCTTATCTCCATTTATCTCAAACAGAAAAACACTCCTCAAATGATAACACATTTAAACAGATCCACTGAAACAAATCCTGGAAAGTTATAGTAACTAGAGAGACTAGTTTATCTGATCCTACAATTACTGATGTCAGTCTGTCATACAAAAGTATAGATGAAAAACATGGAAGATTAATTACCGTGTTCTCAACTTAAAAAACCCATAAGGTTTAAACTTTAAGTTAGGGATACTAAACATAAAATTTGTCAGTCTAGTCTTAAATTCAATGGACTATAAACATTTATACATTTGAAATAATTTCTCATTATACTTAGATATTTTAAATTTAAATAGACTACGAATATTGGCTAGGTTCAAATACTGTGAAAACTAACAAGAACGAGACTACATGCAGGGATATAGCAGGAAAAACTTTGTATTAATAAATTAATATTCAGAGACAAACCATTCACAGACACAGATGACAGGTTGAAAATATTCTTTGAGTTATAAGGATGCCCAGCAATTTACTTTTAAAAAGAAATCTATTCCATACTTTAATGCACAAAATTACAAATTACAAAGATTTTTGGGAGAATAGAACATGTAACCAAATACATCTGTATCTGTGAATCCAAATTTTTTAATCATAAATAACTTTTATATATATATATACATACAGTAGAATTTCGATCTGTCATTTTCCAAGGGATGTCTGAACTGAACAATAAATGCAGAAAAATGATAGAAGTGGGAACATAACAAAGCAATATGATCCTCGGGACTGGGTGAAATTAACAACACATACAGGAAAACGATGGATTGAGATTGCACTGCGTATATATATATATATATACATACACACACAACTTTTATGCTTGCTGTTTTTGAACAACAATCTTGATTCAAAGAGTGTATTCATAGTATCTGAAGGTGCATAAATATACTGAGTATCTGAAGCTACATAAATGTAACATCATCTGTATTGATATTACATATATGCATTTAACAAGCACTCTATAAAAGTCAACAACCATACATCGCATAAAATGAAACTTCAGTCGTATTTATTTGTTCTCGTGAAACAATCCAACAATGGACAAAATAAATCTTTCTAGTAATTTACAAGTTAAAAATAATTATACTGTGTTCTTAGGAAGCTGAAAGTTATTAATACAGTTTGTGATTTATCAATACATCTTTCTATTTAATAGAGTTTAGTTTTAGTTTATTTATTTCTATGTTGAAATGTATTTAAAAGAAAAAAAAGTGAGTACCTGATATACTAAAATATAATCTTAAAATATATTGTTTTATCATGCTTAATCAGTTAGATTTAATACTTAACTGTGATGTTAATGCAATGTAATTAATTTTAATACATATTCACTAGGTTTACTTACTTTGCTCTGGCCATAATTCAGGAGATGATCTATCAAGATTTTCTTGGCTCAATAAATCCATACTAGAATCTTCTGAAAAATTCATTACATCTCTTAGAAATTTGATTTACATGAATAGAGAACTAGAAACTATTTAAGAGTACAATTTGAGTATAGACATCTAATTCTAAAAGGCCATTAGTAATTCTAATCTTCATCTGACTCTGATATTTAGTATTTAGCAAATTATTATAATAAAGACAAATGCACAGGTAATATTTCACAAGATCAGTTTTCTTGTCAAACATGCATTTTCAAAAAGCCAGACCTACCTTCTAGCATACTCAAAAATTAAAAAATTATTTAAAACTCATAACCAAGAAAATAGTACGACAACCTGACAAACTTATTGAATACTTACTAAATTCTAAAAAAAAAAAAAAAGAAGAAGAAGAAAGAAAGAAATTATGTAATAAACTTTAACAAAGGGTATATTTGACTACTGAAAAACTCAAATCCGTAAAAGATATTAAACATGTTAACAAAGTTTATTTTAAATAAAATTTTAAGATGACTTACAAATGATAGTCAAACATTTCTATGAATTTAAAAATAATTTTAAAGAGAATTTATACATATTATAAACTTAAATTTACTGAAAATATATGTAAAAAAATTTTTTTTCATTTGTTAGTAATTTTCTCAAAATATTTTCTAAATAAAACTTTTCTTACAATCTGGAACTAAAAAAAATAATTTTTTTATACATTTTTATAGAGTAAATAAAAAATAATTTAGCAACCTATTTATTTTTTAAATTTTAAATCTTCTTAAAATCCTGTTTAAATGCACTTCAAGTTCCTTACATGCAAGTGTAAGCCTAATTTTCTGCAAATAAGTTTCAAGTTCCTTCAAATATTTATATAAATTTGGTTTAAACCTACCCTTTTTCAAAACGTATAACCTAAATTTACTTATAAAATGTGCTTTTTTAAGAAGATTGACAGGTTATTCCCCTCAACCCTTCTTTGCCCAATAGGTAAGGAACCAAATAACAACCTTGGTGAATAAACCAAAATGTAGCTTTCTACAATTATGAACAGACAGAAATAAAACAGAAACATAATTTTTCATTCAAAAGTGTAGTGTCTGTTTTGAATAAGACAATCATATTGGTAGATTTTCAAAAACTAAATATTGATCCCAAAACAGTCCCCATGCTAAAGTTCTTTAACAGGAAATTGAAAACATCAGTGTTTTTAAAATTTTATGATTTTCAATGCAAGTATTATCTTTTGGCTGCTCAATGATTAACAACAATTTTTGAAAATATAATGCTAATGAAATATACTCATTTAAAATAGTTATGATAATTTTTAGTGAAAAGGTTTGTCACTGATATATATTCCTGTTTATTCATAATAGTAAGAGGATAGATTTAAATTACACGTGATTAGTAGACTAAAATATCTCTTTAATGTTATGAAGCATTTCTTTTCACCTTTTTTGAAACAACTTGGTATTTCAAGTGTCCTATCATATAAATAACTGATTCTTTTAAACTGGATAAAAACAAATGTTATGCTTTGCACACATAAATTTTGTGAAGTTAGAAAACAAACCTCAAACCAAGAATTCAAGCCTTTCACATCTTTGACTATTATTAAAACCAAAGGCTGAATAAAACTGTACAGTACAAATTTTACTATAGAGAATTAAGAATTCCTCAACACAATAATTAGTAAACATGGCAACATATCTCTTAACAAAATAGATAACACAAGAATTTCAAACATGTCATTGGAGCAGTCATATATATTTTAAATTGGAAATTCATTGACTGATAAATATTGTAAATAACTGTGGCCACGGGCATTTTTCGAAACGTAAACATATGTGCGAATACTACTCGTTTCACACTGAATTAGCATTTTGAGTTGAAACCAACACCAGATTTATGGAATTATTTTCATTACGAGAAAATGAAGGATCGAAAATATTAAAAGGTTCAAAACTTCGAAGCTAGTTAAGTATAATTCTACAAAAAAAGTAATGTATTGATTTTAAAGTGATACAAACTTTGTGAAAGAAGAAGTGAAAAAATTTATACATCAATCAAAGATTTTTATTCATTGAAATAGTTAAAATTTCAGTTTTATAATGCTCTGTTTATACAAACATGATTTACCTGATGCTAAAGGAGACTGGGGTGGTGTTACCCCAGTGTTTTCATCAAGAAGTATTCTCTGTTTATCATCGTCATTTACCGCCATCTTTAAGTTGAAATTTAATTACCTCGCAATCACAGTTAAAATTCTATCGTACCGTAGTTTTGCCAATAATTCTCTGGATTTATAGCAAAATTCATGGAGGTAGAAAAACTTGCGTTAATGCCTACATGGCTTAATACACCCCAAAAGTGTGACTTTGACATTGACGTTAGCATTGACATTTAAAAAAAAATAAATAATCTTAAAAAATCTGTAGAGGCATCACAGAGCAAGAGCTTTTTACTCTCAGTATCAGTGTTAGTATGTGACGTAAGATTACCGTCCTCAAGGTTACAAATAGTGTTATTAATTAGTTGATAAGTCAGTTGATAAACTAGAACGAGCACGAGTAATTAATGTGACATGGCTAACTTAAATGGTAACGGAGAATTTTAATTATGAGTGAGACAAAAACAAACAAAAAAGTATAAAATAACTAGATAAATTACCCGGCTTCGCTCGGGATTCAGTTTCTGTTATTATTTTTTTCAATGATTAGCCTCATGTTATGATGTTCTACAGTTTTCGCTAAAATTCTTTTGCGGTAGGAAATAGCATTAGTTTGTTGTCGGTGCTGTCGTTGTTCATCGCTTTCCTCTCCTTTCGATGTTGAAGCTCGAAGACAATCGTATGTTCGACGCGTTAAAAGTTTCTTCATCAGTCTCACTGCTTCGGATAACTACAATTCGAATTCTGTTACCTTCGAGCTCTTGGGAATGTTTTTTCTTCAGATTCTTGTGTGCGTCTAACTGCATTTCGAATTCTGTTGGCTTCGCGCTCTTCTGTTTTTTTTCATCACATTGCTCATTTCTCAACAATCTTTGACATTTTCCCCTAACTTCTGCAGGATTAAAAGTTGCTCTCCTCATTTTGGGCATTTTAAAGCATTAATTTACAGCTAGTCAATAACGTTTGAATGGATTTATTATTATAGAAAAATAATCAATAATGTTTGAATGGATTCAGATCACATTCAATATTAAAACACAGCAAATCTGGTAATTATTATAGAAAAGTATATACACGTATTTCATGCTCGGAATTCTTTCTCAAAACTAAATCGTCTGCTACGTTTCAATGCCACTTTCAGACTTTCTTAATTATAATATACGCGTATTTCATGATTGTAATTCTTTCTCAAAACTAAATCATCTGCTATGTTTCAATGTCACTTCAGTTATATAAATCATCGTGTCAAGGCTAAACGCACCTGTTTCTAGCTAAGTCAACGTGTCCTGCAGTATATTTGAGTTTGAACAGGTAGCTTGGGATAGTTTCAATTCATGAAATGGATAGATAACACATTCATTGAAAATGAATGACTTTCCATCCTTATATTTTCATTTTTAAAAAGAAACATTCCGGCGTTGCCACGTACATGAAAATAATATATCAAATTCATTCTTGAATGCGCCAATATATGAATAAATCACGTTTTTAATTCATGTCTATTTATTTTTACGGAAATGTTATAATTTAATTGGCAACAATGAAATGTTACAATGGCTTTGAACAAAAATATCCGGGGAAATTTGGCGATTCTTTTTGGCGATTTTCAATATCCGTTGATACTTCTAACATAATTCGGGAATGGAACGTCGTAACGGAATGAAAAAAGTCTATAACCATCGCGCAAGTTCAAGCAATAAGTTGACCAAGTTTCATCGCAATCGGATGAACGGTACAGCAGCGCATAAAATACGAACAAACAAACAAACAAGCATTCATTTTTATAGAGAGAGATTTGAAAAAATATTAGACAGGAAATTGGAATAGGAGCAATGGCCTGTTCACATAGGAGTCCGGTAGTGGAAGCGTTAAAGTATTGAAATATATATAACCATTGACAAACCTCCAAACGATTAGCAACGAAATTTTTAACGCCTATGACTGGTTTATTTCCGTCTCAGCGCCATCTTCCTCTTTATGATTCGGCTACCGGAACAGGCCATAAGTTAAAAGACAAGTCAGTGGAAGAGGTAATAGTTGCAAAACGTGAAAGCTCAAAAGAGAGGTAGGTCCGAGATTCGTAAGGAGCGAATAGCGAAATCAAAGAGGAAAGCAAGCAGGTTTGGAATCCCGGGAACAGGTTATCAATCCCTTTCTATAGAAATCAGCTGGTCCGAAGGGGAATCGCAAGATAGAAAGAGGGACGTTCAAAAAAGGATGACGGGTCAGAAAGAAGAAACAGCCGGGCTATTGTAATTTTGAATTTTGAAAAGGAGGAGAGGAATTTAACCACTACGTACAGGAACGAGGCCAGAGTTAATAATTAAAGTAGCCTTCTGGCTCCTAAAGTACCCCCTACGATCGTAATCAGGGTGCTTAGCAAGTTCTTCGTTATTAATTGATCCTATTGTAAAATCTGGTAGTCAGATCTTTAATATGATGCCGAATAGGTTCGATAGCCAGGTCCCTATGAGTAAGAGCGTTTCATAGGTACCATGTCGCTTCCTGATTCCCCGGAGAGTCTTGTTTTTCATAGTTTGCAGTCTCTGGATATGAGTGTCAGCTGCTGAGCTCCAAACCGGGACCGCGTGAATCAGAATTAGACGAAGCACTGTCTTATACAATAGAAGTTTATTTCCGATACTGATTTGATTCCGAAACAAGAAGTGTGTGCGATATCCCTACGTGCCACAGAGAACTTTCTAATAATGTAATCTGTATTTTTTCTTCGGGTTAGACTGCTATCCAATTAAACCCCTAGGTATTTTACCTCTCGGGGTGTACTTGGATAGGAAGATTGTGACTTTACGGCCACCATGTTGGACACCAGCAGCCATGGCGGCCCATGTTATTCTCCCGAAGGATGCAAAAACAAATATTAATAACTCTTAAAATAACGTCTATTATCTCTCTGCATCTTCGCACTAAAAAGTGCAAAAATCTTACGTAGTCACACAGCTCACGACAACCACAAGAAAATGAACTATTCCAAAAATCCCAAAATGATTTGGCATCTTTTTCATACAGTTTTGATATACAGGGTTACTATACGAGGGTTATCATAATATTTTATTTGAATACGGAAATAGCCTTCTCAGCAGCTTTTTTCATAGCGACATTCGAAACTAAATAGTATTTATCGTTTTTCTCATTAAAAACTGCATTTCCAGGTGTAATCTTTTCAAAAATCACAGATCTTAAATCTACAAATGTTTTCATAGTAGGAATTTCATTAAGTATGAATAGGTTTCGAATAAAAATCTCCGCAAAATATAGTGGCCCTGTTAAATTTCCATGGGGTTTCAAGTTTTGTTCGCCAAAGCTCTCCAAGATGACAATCTCACTCTGACGACAGCCAACTTAAGCTAACATAGCTATGCATTTAAAATGATTTCAGTTGGCCCGTGTATTTATTTTCTTTGAAGAAAATTAATGTTACGTCACTCAGATTCCAATGTAATCTTTTTTTCATTTATTTGGCAAACGTCATACCTTTGTGTGTCAGGTCAGGTCAGGTCAGGTATATCCACCTATCGGAGTGCCAGGGTCTCGAAGACTTTACCTCCAGTAAGTACATTAATACATCAGTTTATATGTGCTCATCTATACTAATATATAAAAAGAGAGAGCGGATTTTGTAAGTGTAGGGTAATCTATATCTATACTAATATATAAAGAGAGAGAGCGGATTTTGTATGTGGAGGGTAATCTCTGGAACCACTGCATCTATTTGAAAAATTCTTTCACTATTTGAAAGGTACATTATTCCAGATGGACATAGGCTATATATTATGTATATCTGATCAGTAGAAAGAAAGTTAGGGGCCTAAATGTTGAGCAGATGCTTCACCTTCAAAACTTTTTCTTTGTCAACCATAGTCAAGTAACCATAGCAACACATCAAACTACATTTTCTTTTATTATCAGTAAAACATTTAATATTTTAAAGATTCAAATGGAGGAGGTATTGATAAATACAAAAAGGATTTTTTGAAATTGGCAACGTTTAAGGGTTTATTGAAGAAAATTACATTTAGAACTACACTTTTTAATGGACATTAAAGGTAAAAAAAGATTTAAAATTTATTGGCTATCCACTGGAAATTTATTGGTATAATATTACACAACTTTATTTAACTTATAAACTTTATGTTTTTGAATTTATGTACAATTTTATGCACAATTTGCGTAAATCGAACTTGAATTATTGAACTTTATTCAAAAATCAGTGTGTTTCATTGAAACTGTGAAATTTATTGATTATTTCGAATAGGCCTATGTTTGTTCCTTTATAAGTGAAGAAGTATTCCTTCAAGTCAGCTGAAATTTTGTATAGATTTAGTTGATAGTTCAGATTAAAACATAGGCATATTATTTTTTGAAAATCGGACCCCGGAGTTTTTTTTAATTAATGTTTTAATGATTTTGCCCATAAAAGTTGCTTATTTCGACAGCTTCCGCGGCTGTCCTCTCTCACAGCGAGACTATGGGGCCGAATCGTACCAAAATCAGCACGCGGGTGGCCCCGGACACGATTCAGTGACTGACTGACTGACTGACTGACTGACTGACTATCAGATAACGCACAGACCAAACCGCTGGACCTAAAGGGCTGAAATTTTGCATGGCGATTTTTCTTATAGTGTACGGGTGCACTAAGAAATATTTTTGAAAAATTCTTCTTAGATTTTTTAAAATGAAATTTTTAAGGTGTTTTTGTAACTTTTTAAAATTTGCATTTAAAATAATAATCTGAGGGTTATAAAATTTATATCACGAGAAAGATCATAAAAATTCCTTTAAAATGAAATCTTTTTCGAATCTTTGCCTCTATTTTCTGATTTTTGGTGATTAATTTTTAGAATTTAATTTATTAAATGCTGATCACGGGGTTTCGTTTCTTTTTGTGGTACTTTAAATTAATTTTACGTCACAAGCATAACATCGAAATAAATTGCCATAATTTTTTTTTCTTTCTAATGCGGCAGACGATTGGACGTTATCCAAAAAAATATTAAAATACAGTAAAAGAAATGGTCCTCAAACTGTACTATATTAACTGTGCTATATTCTTTAGTATGTTCTATTAGATTTAATTTGAATAATTTCCTCTACATTATTTTGACTATACGAATTTTTCATAAATGTATTTTTTGTTTTTGGCATTAATTACATACATTGACCATAGTATTTATAATAAATATATTTTTTTGTTCTTATTTTGGCATTAATTGCATACATTGACAGTTGTATTTAATTTGAATGTACTCCGTAGCGAAGTACGGGTATTCAGCTAGTCAAGAAATAAAAATATAAGAAATAGGCCCTCATCAAGTAAAAATAATTTTAAAATAATAAAAGAATTTAAATATTAAAAATAAAGAAAATTGGAGAAAATATCACCGCCGGGAATCGAACCGGGGTCAAAAGATTACTAAGCTCGCGCTCTACCGACTGTACTAGGGACGCAGTTTAGGTGTTAAGTGAAAGAAATTAGCACTGAGATTATTGTAAAGTTCTTGGGGGTTTGTAAATATACACGTGGGAGAAGTTTTAAATTAGAAATAAGTTAGCAGGATAGAAGAGAAATCGTTAGCTCTTCCTACCTTTGTTTCAATAGAAAATTTACAAGTTAGTAGAATTTTGGCGTGCACAATTGTTGAGTCCTCTTAGACTGTTGTAACGTCCTCGGTGGGAAAAGAAGACACACGAGAGACTATTAATGACACAGAGCTTGTATTAATCACATAAAACTGTACACTATGTACAAGACAGAGAGTCTAGGCTCCTCTGCATATGAGAGGTTCTATAGGAACCAAAATATCGTTTACAATAACAGATGTATCTCTCCACTTGTAAAAACGGGAGCCGAGAGAGGAATTTTCAGGCCTTCGGTCCGCACAGCGCCCTATCGGCCCTGCTTGTCGACGGACAGATGCGAGGCTCAATAATCAGCTACCTCTCTCCTTGCTTCCCCAAAAATCTCTGCGTCTCCTTTTCAGCCAGCTGGCCGGCGTGAGGGGGTTGCAGGAGCCACCCCCGATCGTTTCTTGGAAACGGGAAGAATTCGCAAAGGGATGGGCTTTTGCTTGGGTGGCCTTTTTCCCCCGAAAAGGGCCAAGACGTAACACTGTACTAGCCGGACTTCGCCCGGCTATGCTCGGGCCATCCGTCCACCAGACAGACGGCTTTGAATTGATTGATTGAGAGGGAGAATTTTCATAAGAGGCACTATTAATTTGCAGTTCCCTTCCCCCCACAAAACCACAAAAAGAAAAATTTGCTATTCGTATTAACACCCACCACCACCAGGTATGATATGAGCATATCTGCATTACTAAAAAATAAATTTTCATGTGAAAATAAATCGGATGGCTACTGTAGCATATATTCCTGCAATAAAAAATTCAAATTTCCTGAAATTTTTGTTATTGGTGACATAATAATGCATTGTACATTGAAATTTACGAGTGCATGTATTAGGCAGAAT
This sequence comes from Dolomedes plantarius, assembly GCA_907164885.2. Lineage (NCBI taxonomy): Eukaryota > Metazoa > Arthropoda > Arachnida > Araneae > Dolomedidae > Dolomedes > Dolomedes plantarius. Next base: position 65,198,064 of record OU015490.1, read on the forward strand.
TGCACATGTCTATGTTGCGAGATATTCTGCATTCGGTATAGTCAAAAGATAAGCACAATTGAAATATTAAACAGGCTTCCGGAGCATATGGTATTGTGGAAGAACAAATAAACCTCTCAATAAACACCAAACTTTCCTAAATATAAATATTTATGTAAAGAAAATGTGAATATGCACTTTTTAAACATTTTAGCATGTAATCAACAAAGTAAAGAAATGATGAACTTCATACAAAAATATCTTAGTAGAATATTTATCTAAAACCCAAAACTAAACTAATCAGCAAAGAAAGAAATACATGAAATATGAACAGTTTTGGAAAAAAATCGGTAAAATGAAAATAAAAATTAAAGAATTATTTGTTGTTTGGACAGTTCAAACATGATTCTGTAAATCTAAAATCAAAACTGAAAACCACGTATAAACAAAACTGAAGATAGATATAGAACTATCAAATGAGAACAAAAAGAATCTTATGTCACATGTTCACGTTTAATGATTTAACAACCTCTCAAGAAAGGATATACGGGCCTATGGGTCTAGTCTCGGGCCTTACGAAAAGAATTCGCTATCGAGAAACGTCAGAAATAACGTCACGATGAGGGCGTTCTCGCAAGCTAGAAGAAAATCGGTAGTCTCAGGCCATTTCTCGGGAGCTAAACTCACTTCGTATTTCTCACTTAGCGGGTAAAACTTACCACCAAACTTGAATCGGTGAGAATGTATTTCGCTTTCGAGTTTAAGATAGCCGCCGATTTCTTGTTGATTGTGTTCAAATGAAAGTACCTTCAGCACTTTAGGTCCAGCGGTCTGTGCGTTATCTGCCAGTTAGTCAGGAACTGTTTTATATCTATGTATATAAAAGAGCTCGTCTGTTTGTTTGTCCGCTATAGAATACTAGACTGTTTCACCGACCGGGACCAAATTCGACTCAGTTAATGTTTAGGACCTATTGCCTCCTAGTTGAGACAACGTAAGAAAAACTTACTAATTTAACGGTATTTAACTAACTATTATACAACTTATCAACACAAAACCATTTTATTTTTCAACTCAACTGCATTCTAAAGAGAAACTATGCATGTAACTGTTGCCACACAATTATTTTTAACATTACAAAAGTAACATTTAAAAATTATAAAAATATTTGAGAGTCAATTTTAAATCAATTATTTACATTTTATGCCGTTGCAGACCCGAGAAAGACAACGCAGCAAAAACGAAATTGGGGCTCAATTAGTTTTTTTAAATTAATTTTTTAATGATTTTTGTCATTTTATTGGCCAACATTTAGGGCAATGTCTCGCAGCATGTCACATCTCAACTTTTGCAGATTTTACTTCTTGTTTGGCGAGGAGTGGCAAAAAATTGCATAATTTAACATGGCGTTCAATGAGCATTCTTACAGCTTGTTGAATAAAATGCTCTCAGATTACGCAAAGTCTTTAGATACGGTATCTAAACAAAGGTATATCACTAAATTAAATATTCAGGATTAAATATTCAGGTACAGCCGGAAAGGTTTATTCAGTATGTGACCCGTATTTATTGACAGAGGAAGACTGGAGTTACGATACAAGACGCTGGCCTGAAGTAACTTATCCCGATATCTATACATATCTCAACATAATAATAATCATTCCCAACGAAAAAATGATTATATTCTCTTAAACCTTGCGAAATATTTAAAAAAAAGTGTTAAAATACCTGTTACATACAACTAATATGAGGAATTTTATAAATAAATTTAAATTATTTAACTCAAAATGAAGGTATCGTCTAAAAACACATGCAAATGCATAGGAACTGCTTCTGTTTTCTGCCACTCGATAATGACGTCATCTATAGCAGACGAAAACTGACGTAGCCAGTGACGTTGCGACGTTTCGCCTTCAAATAAAATTACCGTAGTAGTTGCCATTCTTCATTATACATAAACGTCAATTCCAGTGTCACGCACGCTAGCGTAATATATCAAGAGATAAATGAAAAATATACCCATGCGGTGACGTCAAACTTTATCTCTTTTGCCGTTTGACGTCACTGTGGGTATATTTTCCCTTTCTCAGTGATTCATTTTTTAGTGAGAATCACGCTGTGAACGAATCACGCTGTGTTTACGTTTCGTTCGGTGGAGTATGCATTTAGAATTGAAATATCTCTAAAACTATTAAAGTAACAGATTAAGTGTACGCAGAAAAATTATCAGTTTTTAAAGCTCTTTCCAAATATGTAACATTTATGTACTTTCATGAAAAAAAAAATACATCGATTTCGACATTTTCAAATATCGCCGAATTTCATAATGGAAACCCGGCACATCCGGAAACGTGACAGCGACATACTCCACTGTTACTTTATTTATATAGATATGGACCTGTTCACATAGAAGTCCGGTAGCGGGAGCGTTAAAGTATTGAAATATATTTAACTAATGACAAACCTCCAAACAATTAGCAACAAAAATTTTAACGCCTATGATTGGTTTATTTCCGTCTCAGCGCCATCTTTCCTTTTACGCTTCCGCTACCGGGCTCCTGTGCAAACAGGTGCTAAGACGTAAAACTGATTAAAATATTTTAGTAATAATTACATGGCAAAAGAAATCTTGGCTAAGGGAAGAAATCATTCTGGTAGGCATTGCTGATATTGCTTCCAACCAATCACAGAGTGAAATTCAATCATGTCATCTGTAGCATAGAAGACTCAAGTTCAACACTGACGAATTTCACGAATGACGCGTAACATGCCAAACCAATCACATGTCAACAATCGTCTGCTACGGATACAGGAACGATAATTAGTTAATCATATGCGTACGATTGTATTCTTGAACTCAGTGTGAAAAGTCGTCTCGGCGTCCGGAAGCAATGTGAACAAGGCCAAAAAGTGTTTTTAAGTTGTGGGAAAATCCATGGACATAAGCAAAGTATTACTTAAGCTAAGAATTTTGCACAATCACAGTAACCACTATGCGATAAGTGACGTCACGCCTGAAAAAAAAAACTCAATAAGTCCATAAGGGCCTGTTCACATAGGAGTCCGTAGCGTTGCGTTAAAGAAATGATAACGTTAAGACGAAAATAAACCAATCATAGGCGTTAAAAATTTCATTGCTAATCGTTTGGAGGCATATGATTGGTTTAATTTCGTCTTAACGTCATCTTTTCCTTAACGCAACACAACGGACTCCTATGTGAACAGGCCCTTAATCATGCGCCTTGAAAATGGTTTATTATTATCATTTTTATTATTTGTTTGTTTCAGTAAATTTAAGATTCCTTTTTTTTCCTGCTATAAGTTTATTTTTCTGTACTGAATGGTTTCCATATTACTTATTTATTATGTTTGTCAGTTCGACTCTCCGAAGCTGAAATTAATTTCTCGCGACAGAAAGGTTTTCTCATTCACTGAGATAGCTTGATTCTTCCAAGTGAGTTCATTTTTCAAGGCAGCATATCCCTTTCCAGTTTTTCAGTTAGTGATTTTCAAAATTAAAAAGAAAGGGGATTTCAAATTGACATTGGAGTTAACTTTTTGCGGGGTGATTAAATATGAATGTGGTTTACAGACTATCTTTGCAATCTCATAATTATGTTATGACAGTTTTAAAGTAAACACTGTCAGTTAGTTTTGTTGAAATCCTTTTCTACTTTAGACAACCCGCTAGAGAAACTTGTGATTTCAGTATATTGTTCACATGCACAAAATTCCCTTTCGAAGATAATGGACGTTTCAAGCTGAATTAAAGATTTAACGTATAGCTCAGCATGCTTAAAATATGAAGTGTTTTAACTGCTGGGCCTGTGTTTCTAAAACAGACAGAGCTTCAGAGAACTATAGCTACTATTTGAGAGAACCGGACAAAATGCCAAAAAGATGTGCCGTTTGCAATACTGAATTAAATTCCAGAAGGTTGCCAGATATCCATTTTCAAGAAGTTGATCTTGACCTGCCCTTTGATAAAACATGGAAACCGTGGAGTAGATTGGAGCAAGGTAAGGGTTTGAAAACTTTTTCAGGAAGTTTCTGCAGAACAACATGCTCTAATCGCACCAAGCGCACGCTCGCTAATTGCCAATTTACCGGCAAAAATAGCCAACGCGCGAAAGCTTTTATATTTGACCTCAAAACAAAATAAAAACAGTAACATTATTTGGCAAGTTTATTGCCTATTTGGCGTATAATTTTCTTAGAAAGGCATAGGTACACTATTCTGCAGTGAGCTTATTTCCTCTTTTACACAGTATGGTTTAATAATAATGACTGTTACAGGTTTCGACTCCTATAACAGACAATAAGACGTAAACTTATTCCACGATGATATTGATTATATCGTATGTTAGTACAAGCTCTGATTTTTCCGGTGTTGCAAGGATTGAATGGTAATTCATACGTGTTTGTTGGACCGTCGTGACCCTATTTATAAGTGTCTCGTCAATTTATGCATAAATTTATAAGTTGCTTGTATGTACATCTAGTTTAATGCTAACTATTTACAGAATAGGGTGCCCCCGCCAAATTGGCGATAAAGTGCTAATGTTTGTATGTACGTATGTTTATATGTATGTATGTTTGTATATATGTATATACACTGCTGGTCACCCAAATTGCAACATCAAGAAAGACAAGAGATAACACAACAAAATTTATTTTGTAGATAACATGTTGACCAAGTATCAAATGATTAAATTTATAGACTTCTGTGAAGTGTGGTTCCTGCCAAAATCAGTAGCCAGAGTTGCCGCCATTGTTGGAGATCACCGCTGCCACACGCCACGGCATTGATTCTTGAAGAGACTTTGGATGAGTTCTTGGGGTACAGCAGACCAAGCAGCTTCCACACGTTGCCAAAGTTGATCTGCTGTGGCAGCTGGGGATGGAATCTGGGTCAATCGTAGAGCAACCATGGACCACATGTTTTCTATCGGCGAAAGATCCGGAGAGCGAGACGGCCAGGGAAGCAATTCAATCTGGCGATTGACGAAGAACCGTTGGACAATGCGTGCCACGTGTGGTCGCGCATTATCCTGTTGAAATATGGGTGTGGGCAACCCCTGAAGGTAAGGAAGGACAACTGGCTCCAACACCTCGGAGATGTAGCGCTGGCTGTTTAAAGTACCGGCAATGCGTACTAGAGGTGTGCGAGAGTGATATCCAATACCGCCCCATACCATAATACCCGGTGCAGGACCAGTGTGGCGGTGCATAACGCAGCTGTTCAGCATCCTCTCTTCACGGTGTCTCCAGACTCGAATGCGACCATCGTGGTGTTGCAGACAGAAGCGTGACTCGTCAGTAAAGACAATTTCATTCCATTCTGCCGTCCACATCCTTCTGTCATCACACCATTGGCGGCGGAGACGTCTGTGGTTCTGCGTCAAGTGTAGACAAAGCAATGGACGTCTTGCGGACAGACCACTCTGCTGTAAACGGCGTCGAATGGTACGCGCAGACACTGGATGATGCGTTACAGACTGCCTGTGCTGTGCTATGGTTCGCGATGTGACTGAGCGATCCGTCACTGCCATGCGCACAATTTGCCTGTCATCACGTGAAGTGGTGCGCTGAGGTGGATGCGATCGAACACGCCGGTCCGTCGTACCCTCCTGCATTCAACGATCACATATCCGCATTACAGTTGTTTGGTTTCGTCCAACACGACTACCGATTTCCCTGAAAGATAATCCACAATCTCGGTAGGTCACTATCCTTCCTCTGTCGAACTCGGATACTTGATCAAAAGATGATCGCTGTTTTCGACGAGGCATAATTGATCGTTTTTTTGAAAAAACCACAAGAAAAACACAATTGCCGAACTTGAAATCGTCGAAATCTCCAAGCCTTAAATAGCGCTTTGAAGTGGCGCAACAGGCGCGCGTGATGTGCGTCTGCGCTGAAATTCTAATCATTTGCATATCTCACCTCCGCTAATGCATGTTGTAAATTTCATGTTATTTGCATGTTTCCTTCAGGGTGTTGCATTTACAGTGGCCAGCAGTGTATGTATGTTTGTATGTATGTATATAGGAACAGATGTATTACACGCACCTCCCTTGGCGACAAAATTTTTTTGACGCCAAATACTCGTCAAAAAATTTTTGTCGCCAACTTGTCGCCAATACAGGCCTACGCGGACATTTTACACTTAAAATTACAAATATACACAAAATATCAATAACAACTCAAATATAAAAATAAATTCAAAACAAACTTACCAATGGCAATAATAAACTTTCAAAAACATGTCACAAAACCACAACAGCTACTTTAAAACATACACGAATATATCTAAAAACGGCTGTATTAAAATTCAAAACCTAAACAGAAATGCTCAACCGCTACTTTAAAACACGCAAAAATATCTAAAAACAGCTGTATTAAACTTCAAAACCTCAGCAGAAATACTCAACCACTTATTTAAAACATACGCAAATATATCTGAAAACGGCTATATTAAAATTCAAAACCTAAACAGAAATGCTCAACCGCTACTTTAAAACATACGCAAATATATCAAAAAACGAAGACATTAAACTTCCAAAAACATTACACATATCCGCAACATCTATTTAAAACATACGTAGATATATCAAAAAACGAAGACATTAAACTTCCAAAAGCATTACAGAAATCCTAAACCGCTACTATGAAACGCCAACAAAAATATCGAACACCGGTATATTAAACTTCCAAAAACACTACACAATACCACAACACCTATTCAGGGTTGCAACAAAAAACAAATATCACCCCAAATCGCATGGCTGCCAGACCAAACAAAAAAATCGCTAAAAATAAAAAAATCGCCAAACATAAAAAAAATCGCCAAATTGAAAAAGGTGCGTGAAACACATCTGTACCAATGTATGTATGTATGTATCGCAATCGTGCCAAGAAGTGTGCCAAGGGGCACCCTATTCTGATGTAATACCCTATTTACAATAATCATAATATACAGTAATTTCGTTCAGTAGAACCGTCGTCACACATCGATTAGAGGGAGAGGAAAATCATAGCTAAGTCCAAATTGAGACGTAAGTCCCCATCGATTCTCCGCGCTCCGTCAGTATGTCAGCGCTTAATAATTTCTCAGTCTATAATGCTCCTGCATCCTGCGGTCTCCTTCATTTATACTCTTTCATTGTGTACCGTTCTCGTGTGTTCCACACATGGAACCTAAACCTTTGTAGTTTCTTAGTCGTACCTGGCCCACTCCGCGTGGCTACGGTTTTTCTCCCTAGCTCATCTGGACGTGCCGGCGATGCTTTGCGGCCCACGTATTTGGCGCGTTTTTTTTGCTTTTTTTACGAGATAAGTGCGCCAATTGTGGTATCCAAGCCGATTTCAAATAGTTTTTACAATTAAGGTAAGTGAAACAATAGTTTACAATAGTTTTTCACATTAAGGTAGGTGAAAGTATTTTAATTTTCCAGTGTTTTGTAACGATTTTAATTTTTAAAAATTACTATGTTTTTGTAACGATTTTCAGTTTTTAAATTTTTTTTCAACTGCTTTTTGTATTTTAGTTTTTCGCCATCTTAAATGTAGCGTTTTGGCGGAGTGTCTTCTGGATAGGTTGCAACTCCCGGAGACAAGTCGCGAGAGACGCCAAGTTGGCGATTTCAAAAATCACGCCAAGCAGTGGGCGATTCTTCACTTTCCCCGCTTTTTTATCAGCGGGTCTCCGAGCGGCCGCTTTTTTTTTTAATCCCGCACTTTTGAGTGCTAATCATCTTTTTGTAACCATTTCTGATGATCTATTCATTTTCTTTAGTAATGGCTCTTTTTTAAGAGGCTCTTTCCCATTAAGGACCTCGTTACCAGTGCAGGCTTCTTTGAGTTGTTAATGATCCTGTTGATCACACTAAATGTTCACCTCTGTAATGGCTTTTCTGAACTAAGGGTGAGCCTGCATACGACACTTGTGCGAGTCTGACAGTGTTTTTGTGCAGTTAGGACTAGAGCTCATTTCCAATTTTCCTTTGATGAATTATTTTAGCAAAAGACTATGTCGACCTGAATTTGGGAAGTACGACATAAAATTTTGTTTGAGATGGATCGTAATATTATCACGTAACTTAATTAGGTACTTTCCCATTATACCGACCTGTCGCCAACCTCTTGGCGAACTACGACTCTTGGCGAGAAAAATTGATGCTTATTAACTCTTTCAGGGGCAACAACCTCCACCATTTGCACTGTGCATATTTTTTTTTACCTAAAGAATCTTGAAAATTTTTCCAATTAAAGGTTGCAAAATGTTTTTACTTCTTTAAACTGATAACAGATGGCAGTACTAACCATTTTTCTGCTCATTTAACTAGAATACATTGAATGCAAGTGAAAAAAGGTTAAAAGGTCTCTGAGATTAATAGTGAAACTCCCGATGAAACCGTCTATGTGCAAGTTCAGCCCTCCCCATCAGCATTGGGGGTGAGGAGTTAGGGGGAAGAAGGGGTGAATATAAAATGCCCATAATACCGTGAGTAGTGTCAAAACCATAGTTTTCGGGGTCGCTGAGACGAATAGTGACATTTCTGATGCCGTTTAAGTGCAAGTTCAGCCCCCCTTCCATTAGCATAGGGGGGGGGGAGGGGGAGGGAAGAAGGGGTGAATATAAATATCCAAAATGACCGAGAACAGTGTCGAATCCGTAGTTTTCAGGTTCTCTGCGAGGAATAGGGACACTCCCGATAACGTTTAAATGCAAGTTCCTACCACCATTAGGGTGAAGGGGGGGGGGGAAGAAGGGGTAAAAATAAAATGTCCATAATGACCGAGAGTAGTGTCGAATCCATAACTTTCAATGTCGCTGAGATGAATAGGGACACCACCGATGCCATTTAAGTGAGAGTGTAGCCCCCATCAGCATTGTTGGGTGAGGTGGGGGTAAGAAAGTGTGAATATAAAATGTCCAAAATGAGCAAGAATATTGTCGAGTCCATAGTTTTCGGGTTCGCTGCGTCGAATAGGGATACTCCCGATACCGTTTAAATGGAAGTTCAGCCTCTCAACACCATTGGGGGGGGGGAGAAGGGGTAGACATAAAATGTCCAAAATTACCGAGAGTAGTGTCAGATCCGTAGTTTTTGTATCGCTGAGATGAATAGGGTTCTCCCAATGCCGTTTAAGTGCAAGTACAGCCTCCCATCACCATTGGTGGGGTGGGGGAGAAGGGGTAAAAAAAGTCCAAACTGTCCGAGATTAGTGTCGAATACATAGTTTTTGGAGTCACTGAGAGGAATATAGGAAACTAAAATTGTTGTTTATAGTCAAATTTTGAGTTAAAATAATAATAGAGTGAATTTGCAATTTCGCTTTGTCATTTCTATACTGTACTTTTAAATACCTGTAAATTAAATTACTTAGATTTTACACTATAGGTAGAATCCATTCGTTTTTCTGTGTAATTTAAAAAATGAAATAAATACCGGTCAACGCCGGGCAAAAAGCTAATCTATATATATAAAACAGTTCCGTAACTGACTCATTCATTCATTCATTCACTGACTGACTGACATACAACGCACAGACCAAACCGCTGGACCTAAAGGGCTGAAATTTTGCAGGGCGATTCTTCTAATAGTGTAGGGGTGCACTAAGAAAGATTTTTCAAAAATTCTTCTTAGATTTTTTTAAATTAAATTTTTAAGCTGTTTTTTAAACTTTTTTTACGTTTGCATTTAAAATAATACATTGAGGGTTATAAAATTTATATCAAGAGAAAGATCATAAAAATTCCTTTAAAATGACATCTTTTTCGAATCTTTACCTCCATTTTCTGATTTTTGGTGAATTTTTAAAGATTCATTTTTAGAATTTAATTTATTAAATGCCGATCACGTGATTTCTTTTTCTGGTACTTTAAATAAAATTATCGTCACGTGCGTAACAACTAAATAGACAAAAAAAAAATTTTCTTGCTAATGCGGCAGACGATTGGACATTATTTTGTCTTTAGAAATATCCCTTACGATTTATTTATAAATATATATTTTTTTCTACATCAATTGTATACATTGATCGTCATATTTACTATAAATGCATATATATATATATATTTTTTTTTCTGGCATGAATTGCATACATTGACCGTTGTATTTAATTTGAATGTACTCCGTAGCGAAGCGCGGGTTTTCAGCTAGTATATATATATATATATATATATATATATATATATATATATATATATATATATATATATATATGTATATGTATATATATGTGTATATATATATATGTGTGTATATGTATATGTGTGTATATGTGTATATGTATATATATGTATATATATATATATATATATATATATATATATATATATATATATATATATATATATATATATATATATATATATATATATATATATATATATATATATATATATATATATATATATATATATATATGTATATTTTTGGGGCCCCTTTTTTCAGGAGATTATTTTAAATTTTGAAGTACGGTACAAGTTTCAGAATTTTCTTTTGGATGAAATCTAATGAATTATTTTTTAAAAAAATTTTTGGGGGCCCCTCCGGCAGTTAGGGGCCTGGGCAAAGTGCCCCAGCTGTCCCCCTCTCTGGGCGGCCCTGGGTTGGTTTACATCTTCCGAATCATTCTTTAAACTAGGGTTTCCCGAACTTTTCCTGCGATGGAACAACATTACGTAAATCGTAAAATTTTAACGGAACACCTTGTTTATTTTGTAGGATACGTAATAACACATAATCAATAACACTTTAAAAAATTAGAAAGCACTTTAATAATTTATTAAGTATTTAATAATTATACACGAATACTTTATTTTTTAGACATTTTATTGCATTAATTCGTCAAACGTGTGTGAATTTCTTGTAGTCGTTGTAGGATTTAAAACAATTCCAGGTTTTCGCGAAACATCTACTGACTTTACGTGAAACGCCAGTGTTCCTAGGAAAATAGTTTGGGAAACCCTGCTTTAAATTATTCTGGTTTTTTTTTATAGCTTTAAACAACGTCACTAAGAAAATGATATTTTACTGAAAATAAGGCCATTTTGTAGAAAACGAAAGATTCCTCTTATATCCGAGAGATGGCAGCAGTGAAATTTGAAACCGATCTCTCTCATACGGGATCCGAAAAAACTTTATTTTCGAAAATTTTTGTCCTATTTTTCGAGCTCCAAAATAGCAAAATAATGATTAAAAAAGAGTCCAAAACTATGCACCTTTTTACAAAATTGAAGACTTCTGGTGGAAATTTATCAAATTTTTACAAAAACAGCTCCAGCTGTTGAAATATATATATATATATATATATATATATATGAATACAACAGGAACTTTTTTAATAATATGTACGCAAAACCCTTGTGAGTGTAATGAAATAAAAACTAATCGACATCTTGGAATCTAAAAAATTACTGGTCATTATATGCTACATGTTAAATTTTCATTTCTCATGAGATTTTTTTTATAAATACAGCTATAAGTAACAAACAATGTTCCTTGAGCCTTATCTGTAGTTCATTACATTCTTAGTGTTATGAAAAACATAACTGAAAAATTTCATATAATGGTTATATTTTGAATTGTGACAATAGGCGTATATATTTTTGATGGAAAATAAGTTCCTCAAAAACACAAAAGTTTTCACTTGTATTGAAATTGATAGTAACTGCTTTTCTTTAAGCCGGTATCATTTCGTTTGTGATGATTGTATAGAAAAAATAAAAGCACATTTAAAAAAACAGATATTCACAATGTTTAAGAAACGGGAATAAATAAAAAATTGAAATCTTCATCAAAATCGACGTTTTAAAACGTAGTCCTTAGGAACCATAACGAACTGTTTCGGGAAAAACAAGAAAGGAAAAATAAAGACATTAACCCTCTTGTCCACGAGAAATAAACTTTTAATGATTCAACAATACATACGAAACATTATCAGTGAGGAAAGATACAGGTTGAAAAGAATTTGTGAAAGATTGTACTTTACAGTCCAAATAAAAACAATCTGAACAGAGCTGGACTGTCAACACAGCGGGCGATTTTTACTTCAAAACACAATTTCTTTTGTACCTTGTTAACATGAAAATTGTGTTCCATGGAAATCTCAGTGGTGCTGAATCGGAAAATTCCTTACATTGATTCCAGAACAAAATATATGCTGGCTGATCAAATTCACATCTCGCGTTGAACAGACACCATACTTTTAATTACTTGTACGCACACATTTTAAATCGCAATTTTCGGCTAAGATCCTGTTGTTCTTCATCCGCTTGTTCTTGTCCCCTATCATATCATGATGAAGGGATCATGATATGCAGTGGCGTAGCAAAGGGGGGTTGGCAAGGGGGTCTATCATGCCCCGGGCGCCACTCGCAGAGGGGCGCCAATGTAAGATCCATATATTATATTGTATTACTATATGATTTCGAGGTGGATGCCAATATAAGGTCTATATATTATATTACTATATGTTTTTCAGGGGAGGGCCCCAATATAAGGTCTATATATTATATTACTATATGTTTTTCGGGGAGGGCGCCAATATAAGGTATATATATTATATTACTATATTATTTTGTGGGGGGCGCCAATATAAGGTCTATATATTATATTACTATATGTTTTTAGGGGAGGGTACCAACATAAGGTCTATATATTATGTTACTATATGCTTTTCGGGGGGGGGGGTGCCAATATAAGGTCTATATATTATGTTATTATATGTTTATCGAGGGCGCCAATATAGGGTCTATATATTATATTACTGTATGTTTTTCAGGGGGGGCGCCACAAAGGTATCGTGCCCCGGGCGCCAGTTATGCTCGCTACGCCACTGATGATATGCTATTTAGAGCCCCCTGATCATGATATGCAATGCTATTTAGGCATTTTGACATGCAAAGGGCTGGTGTAAAGAAAAACGGCGCCACGGTTGGCTAAAAATTTTTGGCTTGGCGAGAAAGTGCGCGTATAAAGAAGCTGTTCCCAATTTTCAAAAGCTAGATCATGAACTAGTCAGATTAATTTTTAAACAACCCAGAATCCATAAGAATGCGTAAACTTCAAATGAAACATCCAATTTTGATTGACGGCTGCGCCGAGTTCTCTTTGGCGATCTAGATTAACGTGTCTTAACCTTTTCGATTTCCGACCCACTTTTCAAGTAGCCAGATTACCCTCGTTCATCCCCTTCGCCCCACTTTACCATCGTCACCTTTGCTTGGAAGTTCATTTTTAATAAGTATAGGAAACACAAAGATTATCTCGGAGAACCCCCGCTTCCATTAAAAACTATGTGATTGTCGAGGTCTGGATTTTTACACAGCTGGTACATACGCCAAAACTTTCTGTTCAGACATCCTTCTCATTAGGCTAATTATGAATTTTAATAATTATCAATCTTAGTTCTTCCGGGAACTGAAATCAATAATTTATTAGTAAGATTCAAAATTAATCATTAAAATTTAAAAGCATGACTATTTATCCTTCTCATGAGCCTAATTATTAATTTTAATCAATTCTTCCGGGGACTGATATTATTTATTAGTAATAATTAAAATATAAAAATACAGGGTGGTCCAAAATTATTGAGCACATTTCATGTTTGATAAAAAAAAGAACAAAATGAGGTACGTACATGTTTATTGTTTTCTTGGAAAGGCATTTTAAAACAGTTTTACACAACAAAATTTTAAACCTTAAATAACTTCCACATAAGCCTGTAGATGGCGCGACAACATATCGCAAGAAAAATTTACTAATTGCGTCAGTCTGCAAAAGGCTACCGTACAGGAAATAGCAATGTGCGTTTTGTGGTTCCATGAAAGCAAATCCGTTGTAGTTGTTCAGAGACGTTTTCGTTTAGAATACTGAAATCGTCGTCCTCCAAGTAAGGACTCTATTAAACGGTGGTAGCAACAATTTAAGGACATGGGAAATGTGGAACACAGGAAAAGCGCTGGTAGGCCAAAAAGAGAACACACTTCCCATGTCCTTAAATTGTGTTCTTATATATGGCTTTATTCCGGAAATTAATCCCTGCAGATCAGGCAGCCCACAACATTACAAAGGATCAAGAGACAAAACAAAACAGCAATATAAACTAGAAACCAACAATAAAAACTAGAAACAAAATAAACTAGAAAAATATAAACAATCAAAAAGTTCAGTCACAAAGAGATCTCATACTGGTCCTTGCATCCTAATACAATTTGCCGATGTCTCCGTTTCTCTGAGAGATTCTGTCAAGTCCATGGCAAGTTAGGAGATGATCCGAATTCATAACGCCTGCCCTGCAGATGTCCTTAAATTGTTGGTATCAACGTTTAATAGAGTCGTTACTTGGAGGACGACGATTTGAGTATTCTAAACGAAAACGTCTCTGAACAGTTACAACGGATTAGCTTTCATGAATTACAAAAAGCATATTGTTTTTTCCAAGTACGGTAGCCATTTGCAGACTGAAGCAATTAATAAATTTTTCTTGCGAAATGTTGTCGCGCCATCTACCGGCTTATGTGGAAGTTATTTAATGTTTAAAATTTTGTTGTGTAAAACTGTTTTAGATTGTCTTTTCAAGAAAACAATAAAAATGTACGTACCTCATTTTGTCCTTTTTTTTTCAAACAGGAAATGCGCTCAATAATTTTGGACCACCCTGTATAACTATTAAAATAGTGTTAAAAAGAATAATTTAAATTAATAATTATTAATTATGATAATTCTTCCGGAGTGTAGAATTTTACACTGCGAAAATAAAAGCAACCCTGAAATAATTATAAATTTTATAAAAGCAAATTTTGCTTTGTTTGGATTTTAAAATAACATTCGCTAAATTATTTTCAAATTTCTATAGATATTGTTTCAGTGCATCTTTACAATCGTTATGAATTTCAAGCGGATTCCCAGAAAAGGATTATGGAATATATTTTAAATCTCTTGAAATAAAATTTCCTAAAAATTAACTTTAAAATACTGTGACAAATTTTACACACTATAGAAGGATAATAGTTCTAAAAATTTTAATTTATATACAAACCAATATATATGAACACAAATTAACGTTCTGAAAAATCTCTCACTCTTGAGAAGCTAACATGTGTGCCAATGTATTAAGCCTTTCCTACACTGAATTCCAAAAGGATCACATTACACTCGAAATGCTTTTTCTATAAAGATGCGCGTATTGGACATTCCATGCAGACCAATATATAAGAATGCAAATTACACGTTCTATAAAATCTCCCGCACTTGAAAAACTAAAATATGTACCAATGTTCAGCCTTTCCTACACTGAATTGCAAAAATATCACATACACGCGAAATGCCTCTTAATGTATTCATCATTTCCTATACTGAATTCCAAAAGGACCATATTACACGTAAAATACCTTTTAATGTACTCATACTTTCCAACAGTGAATTTCAAAAGGATCACACTACACGCGAAATGCCATTTAATGTATTCATCCTTTCCAACTTTGAATTCCACATTACACTCGAAATACCTTATCTATAATGGAGTGTATATATGACATTCCATACAAACCAATATATAAGAACGTAAATAAACGTTCTGTAAAATCTCACGTTCTAGATGATAAATCGTGCGCTAACGAATTCATCCTTTCCTTACACCGCATTCCAAAAGGATTCCATTACAAGCGAAATGCCATCTCTATAATGAAACATATATGATATTTCATACATACCAATATATAAGAACGTAAATCAACATTCTGAAATTTTTCACGTTCTAGAGAGGCTAAATTTTGCGTTAATAAATTCATCTTCTCCTACACCGAATTCGAAAATGATCACGTTACACGTGAAATTCCATCTCTATAATGGAGCTTAACTCTAACGTTCCATGCAGACCCAATATATAAGAACGCAAATTAAAGTTCTGTAAAATCTCACGCTCTAGAGAGGCTAAATTGTGCGCTAATGAATTCATCCTTTCTTACGCTGAATTCCAAAAGGATGACGTTACACGCGAAATGCCCTTTCTGTATTGGAGCGTATATATGACATTCCAGTTTTGGACTAAACAGGTAGCATTAGATGAGGTTGCTTCTCAGGGTAAATTAGAATGTGAATGTCCAGGACTTTACAGATCTGAGAATGTTGGCAGAAGTTTTGTCTATGTTGACGGTTAAGGATGTGGCGATCAAAAAATTATGCCTCTTACACCGGCACCATAGTAAGTCTTTTCAGAATCGGGAAGACATTTTGGATTCGTCAGAATTTTTAAATGCTTTATGGAACCGTGGCAAAAGTTGCATGGTAAAGATCTGAGAATGTTGGCAAAAGTTTTGTCTATGTTGACGGTTAAGGATGTGGTGATTACAAAATTATGCCTCTTACACCGGCAGTATAGCAATTAAGTCTTTTTAGAATCGGGGAGACATTTTGGATTCGTCAGAAATTTTAAATGCTTTATGGAATCGTGGCAAAAGTTGCATAGTAAAGATCTGAGAATGTTGGCAAAAGTTTTGTCCATGTTGAAGGTTAAGGATATGGCGATCAAAAAATTATGCCTCTTACACCGGCAGCATAGTAATTAAGTCTTTTTAGACTCGGGGAGACATTTTGGATTCGTCAGAAATTTTAAATACTTTATGGAATCGTGGCAAAAGTTGCATGGTAGCACAGAATCATAAGCGGTCATCTATAAGGATGAATATGAATGTGAAGTCAAATAATTATATCTCCTTAGTCTGGCCAAATAATCTTCATCAGAACTACATTGTATTTCTCAGAACCTAAAAAGGCCCATAATACGTTATCTTTCAGACCACTTAGGACGGTATTGAGTCTATCTACAGCAGTTAAGGCTGCTGTGTGCTAACCCCATCGGATTCGTTCATCTCAGTGTTAACCAATGGGGAAATGTGTCTACTATATATAGCTACATAAATGCTGATAATCCAATAGTGAAAAATCGGCAATCCTTGGACAAATTCCCTCTATAGGTTAACATTGAGGTGAGCGAATCCAATAGGGTTAGTACATAGAAGACTTAACAAAAGGAGACGTGTAAAGTTCAGAACAAAGGCGTTGCGGACCCATATTTCCAAAACTAGTTGTCAATTATACGCTCCGCAGGGGAGTTAAGAAGCGTTGTTTATTTTATTGTCCATTTTACTGACACCCTCCTCTTTTTTATTCCTTATGAGGCAAGATCGCACTGACTAGCAGTTCGTTGGCTTGCTGAGGGTTTGTGTTCATAAAGTACCTCCAGGCGTCAGTCTCTACGATTGATTTCGTGTTCTCGGACAAGAACCCGATGGCGTGCTTCAGCATGTCGACGTCGTGGTGCTGAAGAGCTAAGTCCGTGACGTTGCAGAACGTGTCCACTGTAATGGAATTCTGTATCATGCTCGCGCATTCCTCCTTCAGTGCATCCATCTGGTACTTGTCGGCCACTCTGTAGAGGCTGTAGACGTCCTCGTCGCACGCGTCTGGCACGACCCCCGTGTAGATGTAGTAGAGGAAAAGCCGAAACGTCTCCGGCTCGCAGTCGTCGATGCGCACTTTACCCGTGATGGACTCCATCATCCGGTGCTTGAACATCGCGAGGAAGACGGGGACGCGGGCGCCTAGAATGACTCTGTGGGCTTTAAACTCCCTACCTTTGACGTTGATGGTCACGTCGCTGTTTTCTCCGCTCGTTAACAGCCCCTTCAAGTCGCTCACCAGTTTTTCATTGCCTGCAACGATATTAAAGACGAGTTTAACTGGCCGTTACATGTTAGGCGAAAATCCAGAAAATGGTTATGGAATATTATTTAAAGCTCGTCTTGAAATATAATTCCCTAAAAACTTACTTTAAAATATACTTTTAATCATTTTTACATAATTTAGACGGATAATAGTCCGTAAAAAAAAATTTAGTTTATTACTGACCAATATTTATGACATACTAACCAATTAGTATATACTAACCAATATTCATGAACGCAAATTAACATTCTATAAAATCTCACACTCTTGAGGAGCTGAAATGGCCGCTAATGTATTCATCCTTCCCTAGACAGAATTACAAAAGGATCACATTACAATTGAAATGCCTTTTTTACATTAGAGCGCATATTTGACATTCCATGCTGACCAATACATAAGAACTCAAATTAAACGTTCTACAAAATCTCCCGCACTTGAGAAGCTAAAATGTATGCCAATGTATTCAGCCTTTCCTACAGTGAATTCCAAAAGGATCACATACACGAAATGCTTTTTAATGTATTCATCCTTTCCTACACTGAATTCCAAAAGGATGAAATTACACGTAATGCCTTTAATGTATTCATCCTTTCCTACACTAAATTTCAAGAGGATCACATACACAAAATGCCTTTTAATGTATTCATCCTTTCCTACACTGAATTCCAAAAGGATGAAATTACACGTAATGCCTTTAATGTATTCATCCTTTCCTACACTGAATTTCAAGAGGATCACATACACAAAATGCCTTTTAATGTATTCATCCTTTCCTACACTGAATTCCAAAAGGATCAAATTACACGTAATGCCTTTAATGTATTCATCCTTTCCTACACTGAATTTCAAGAGGATCACATACACAAAATGCCTTTTAATGTATTCATCCTTTCCTACACTGAATTCCAAAAGGATCAAATTACATTTAATGCCTTTAATGTATTCATCCTTTCCTACACTGAATTTCAAGAGGATCACATACACAAAAGGCCTTTTAATGTATTCATCCTTTCCTACACTGAATTCCAAAAGGATCAAATTACACGCGAAATGCCTTATCTATAATGGAGCGTGTGTATAACATTCCATATCCCCCCCCCCCCCCTGAACCATCCTTAACTATTATTACTTAACCTGGTAGTAGTTCCAATAGTGTTTATGTTTCTTATCAATTTTGGGTCCATTTCTCCCGAAGTCCGCCCAAACTAGGAATTTCATATTTGGTTTTAGGACCATACATCGAGGCAATTTTTGAAAAGTTGGTGCAAACATAAAAAGTAGTCAAACGGTAGTTTTTCGGACCTCCAGCCTTCGCTTTATTCGACAACCCTTTGCCATATTTTAACGAAGCTTAATTTATTATGAATCTAGTACTTAATTCAGGGATACTATATTTCTCGAAATATAGCTCTCTATAGTGTACCGTTTTTGGTATGATGAATCGCATGCTAAACTCAGAGTGATGTTAATAACTGAATTAAAGCAGTCTAAAGCTAACCCGGATGAAGTCATGTGACAATTCTCTCGTCATCTATTCGCTACTGAAAACACTTAAATTTCCCAATAAATATCTTTAAGGGGGAAAACATCCTCAAGAAGAGAAATGAATAAACTATTAAGCCAGCCGCACCTCAGAAAGATATGTATGAAACATGCTTGACGAAAAATCAAAACCAAGTAAAAGGACTACACACAAGAGTCATCGTCATTTTGTCGTTATCGAATGAGCGATCTACCTTTGCGTCAGACAACTACAAACGAAAATACAGTCTTCTGGTTGATTTTGGTGCTGCTATCTGATGATTGAAAAAGAAACTAAAATTCTCAAGGAAAAAAAAAGCTTCTTAGAGTTAGGAATTTAAAAAATATATCGATATTTTTTAAATCGAAAAATAGCGATTCCTCATATTGATATTCCTCAAATCGAAAAATAGCGATAGGAAATAATATTAATTCTTGATTATGTGATACTGAGGGGCTAAATTCACTATTTATATTATTATTCTATATCGCCTTTATCATTTTAGTTGTAGAGTAGATTACAATGATTAAAATATCACAGGATTGTGAATAAAGAATATACTTCTACAATAAAAATGGTTGCGCGGTCGAAACAAATTTAGGAGGTAACAGCCAAAATTTGCGTTTTTACCTTTCTTTTGGTTTTTCCTGCTTTTATTAATATTTATTTTATTTTGAGATCCAGTGAGTTGACTTCTTCAGATGTCGACTCACCGGATTCAGGCCATGAGTGCATATGACTCTCTGATACTACCATGTTTGTTTAATATTTACTACGCATGCGGCAGTGGCGGCTCCAGGCCAGAGATTTGGGGGGGGGGGGGGCAACGTCGGTTCTTAGGGTTATACAGTGGTGGGAAAAAGTTCTGAACACACTCCTTTTTTTGGCTAATTTTTGTGTTTGACTTAATTTTTTGTTATGAAATTATCATACCACCTTAAGTATAGTTATTTATTCTAATGTATTTTTTCATGCTGATTTCAAATCTGTTTGTAGAATTCATGTAAAGTAAATAGTTTTATTGATATTTTGAAAAAACTATGATAAGACAAGCACAAGGTTGCTGTAATAATGAGTGACTGTTTTTTCAACCAAAGAAATTCTCCGTTATTCGAACCAATTTTGAGCAGTAGTGATGAAAGGTTGAAAGCAGAATGTTGTAGCGTACTGGCTATATGGTCTTATTTTTTCCCGAGACCCCACAAGAGTTGAAACACAGCTGCGTATTTTTCAAGGAATGTGTTGCTCGGTTCCACCAGTTCGGAACACGTGGGAGAATTCTTAACGTTTCTGCAATGTAATAAAGTTCGGCATCTAAGAAGAGCTGTCAGCCGATAATCTGCCGGCCCCTCCACCCCATCTAAAAAGCCAGACATCGAGAGAGACGCTAGAGAACGCGGCCGGTGCGGATGTGTGTTTAGGCTCCGTACGTTGTGAATCTGCACGGGATTTTTAAATTGAATATGTTGCACTGTTTTAAATGTTAATTATTTTTGTTAATAAATTGTTGAGTTTTTGTTTTAAAAATTTGGCCTTCGTTTGTTAATTAGAACTCTGTCTTTCTTGGTATGGATCAATAGTTGTGAAATTTCTTCAAAATGCCTCAGAGAGTTTATCAGCCTTGTCGTGAAGCTACAATGTGCAGCACGTTTTAGTGTATTGAAAGCCGTTGTGTGTTGCAATTTGAAGTGCGTGTATGGAAAATATTGGAATTATGGGTTAATTTTCATTTCTGCCTGATAATAAAAGGTATAAATAATACTTTTGAAGGAAGAAGGTTATTCTGTGCTCCAAATTGCTGCTAAAGTATCATGTGGTCTTTCTACAGTCGCGAGAACGTTGAAAAGATATTCTGAAACACATTCTACTGCGGACAGGGAGTGATCTGGACGACCGAGAAAATCAACTTTACGCGAAGACAGGGTATTGCACAGGATTTCACCTTCAAACAGAAAGCTTAATTCCCCCCAAATTTTGAAACAATGGACTTTGACATCGAACGTGAATGTGAGCCCAAGAACTGTGAGAGGAAGACTGCTGGAAATTGAATTACGAGGCTGCAAAGCTCGCCCAAAACCATTACTGATCGATTTTCAACGCAAGAGGAGATTGGCGTGGGCAAGGAATCATTCATTATGGACTATTAAAGACTGGGAAAAGGCTATATTTAGTAATTAAAGTTAGTTTTGTATTTCTAGTAACCAAAGTAGTGCCTAAGTAAAACGACGCACTCATGGGGAATTCAGCCCTCAGTGTCTGAATCCCACAGTAAAGCACCCGATGAAAGTGATGATATGGGGCTGCATGTTTTCTCGTGGTGTTGGAAGACTTCATATCGAGAGCGGAACAGTGAAAGCCAGGAATTACATTAAAATACTACATAATGAATTTCCACCAACAGCGGAAGATCTTTTTGGGGATCAGTCATGGATATTTCAGGACGATAATGCTCCATGTACCCTGCAAAGGTAGTCCAGAAATGGTTCGAAGACAATACTGTGAAGAGGATTAACTAGCCAGGACAGTCTCCGGATCTTAATCCGATAGAGAACCTATGGCATAAAATTGGTTATGATATTTCAAAGAAAAAAACACCTTCAAACAAACGTGACCTAACTGAAGCTTTAATATTTTCTTTCAACCATGTTGTCACAAAAGAACTTCTTGCGAAATTGGTGCATTCCAAGCCAAAAAAGATGTAGAGCCGTAATTAAAACAAACGGCTAGCCCATAAAATATTGATTTTCAAACATGTAACAAGCAAATTTTCAAAATTCATATTAAATGTACCGTATTTGTACGTTGCCACGAATGAACTGTTTGTGAAATTGGTGCATTCCATGCCAAAAAGATGTAGAGCCGTAATTACAGCAAACGTCTGGCCCATAAAATATTGATGTTCAAACATGAAACAACCAAATTTTCAAAATGCATATTAAATGTACCGTATATATAAATTTTTGTGTTATTCTACTACGTATATTATGTCATTCTATATTGTGTTATTCTGTACATACTACACATTCTTGTGTTCAGGCAGCTGTACTACAAAAAATACTTGTGGCATTAAAAAACTAGGAACAGATTTGAAATCACCATGAAAAAATACATTAGAAACAATAACAATAGTTAAGCTAGTACGCTAATTTACTAACGAACAATTAAGTCAAACACAAAAATTAGGCAAAAAAAATGAGTGTGTCCAGGACATTTTGCCACCACTGTTTATATGCAGTGTGTAACAAAATTATAAGACCACTGTGGATTTTGTGATTTTTACTATAAATAGTATAATTTTTTAAAAATTAAATTAGGTTGATGTTAATAAATGAAATATAAAATATATGTATATTATTTTTTAAGACATATTTAAATATATTAATTATTTTATCAACAATTTCAAATTTTTCCGATCAAATATCTGTAACAAAATTATAAGACCACTAGTTAAAACAAATTTTTTTAATGAAACTAATATGATGTTGATCCACCATTTTTCTGAATAACTTCAAATACTCGATTTTTCATTGAATTAATTAGGTTTTCGAGCAAATATTTGTCCCATTCATCCATGATAGCTAGTTCCAATTCATACACAGAATCATACTGACGGTTATTTGCATACACTTGATGAGCCAAATGGCCCCACACGTTTTCGGTGGGATTCAGGTCTGAACTAAGGCTTGGCCAGTTTAAGACCTCGATTTTTTCTTTTTGAAATAAGTTTTTAGTTGATTTAGACACATGCCATGGCGCATTGTCTTGCTGAAATTTCCAGTTTGATCCTCCTAAAAATGGGCCAAAAGGTATATGGCCAAAAGGGGCCGTTGGTAAAGTAGTTGTTGATAACAAATGGAGTCCATTTTCCCAAGAACTCGCTGCAGATCACATTTCCCATCATAAGCAAAAGCTCCACACACCATCACAGAGCCACCACCCATCTGTCTACTGAAGAAAACCCGAGGTTCCGTTCGTAAATCATGCAGTAGGAAATATTACCGTCCGGGCCATCCAAATTAAATTTTTTTCGTCGGAAAAATTAATATTTTTCCAAGCAGCATCCCAGGTCATGACTTCCTTTGCCCACTTCAGCCTTCCTTCTTTATGATGCTTTAACAGTCTTGGTTTTCTTTTTAATTTCCGAAGAGCAACATTTGAATTTGATCTTAAAGTGCACCAGACTGTCATATGTGAAATAGTTTTACTTGTCTGCTGTGTTATTTTACGAGTAGACAAGTTCTGTTTCGTTGCAAGCTTCGTCTATTATCACGAGCTGATAATTTACTCTTTCTGCCAGATCTTTTATATTTTCCATAAAAATCTCTTTTACTTAAAACGTTATGAATAGCAGTTTTAGAACGTTTAAGTATCTTACTTATTTCACGTTCTGATTTTCCAGAGCCCTTATAAAACCAAATTTTTCGAACTTCTAGTTCAGATAATTCTCTTCCACGCGGCATTGTGAATTTCCTCATAAAAACAAACAAATTAAATTCTATTTTCTTTTACAATATTATCGTTTGGACTTTTTTGTGATGTAAAGTTACAGTTTATCTACGATTTTGAAAGAAAAAATTAAATAGTTTTAAAAATCCAAATGATTTTAAATAAAAAAATAAGTGGTCTTATATTTATGTTACACCGAGATTTCAAAAAATTATTTGCTGTGTGAAATTAATTCAATTTCACACAGCAAATAATAATAATAATTTTTTCCTTTAAGCGATTTATTTGAGAAAATATAACTTTTTTCATTTGCTTCAAATTTTAAAATTATTCATTTTATGCAGTGTAATATTAAAATGAGTGATATTTTGGGTGGTCTTATAATTTTGTTACACACTGTATATATATAAAAGAAAAAAACATCCTCTCATTTTAAATTTAAACTCATTTAGCAATAGGTTTACGATTATATAATTTTAGGCTATAAAAAAAATACGCTAGGCTTTTTTTTTTTTAAGGGGGGGGGGGGCAATTGTCTCTACTGCCTTTTGCTTTTGTGAACCAATCACGTTAATGCATTGTCCTATATATATCCGATGTGAAATGAGTGCTGTGTTATTTATTTATTAATTTTTGTTATGTTTTAGTCCATATTCTCTATACTGTATTATGAAGTCTCACGTTGAGATGCATCTTCGTTTTGTTCCTGTTATTGAATAAACTGTAAATATGTAATACGCATCCTCAATTACTGCCATACTCTACATTATAGCACGAATTCACAAATAAGTATTTTTTGGAAGAATAGAACATGTTTATAAATTTTTTTTCCAAAAATGCTAGAATTTTCAAAATGCTCCATGCGCATTCATTTTCTTCGATTTTTTCCAAAATTTCTCATGATTGTTAATTGAAGTGTATAGGGATTTTGCACTTCACCCTACCTTTGGGTATGTATATCTTGAAGTGGCACTCTAAATAATTTCATTCAAACACAGTTCTTACATAACAACAATGTTTATTTAAATATTTGCATATGTCACTTTGCTTTTCAACATAAAGCATACGTACTACTAGTACGAGATATATATAGAATTCATGCAAGGGAAATACAATTCAATATATTCATTTGTATAACTAATCATTCAAGAAACATACACTTTGCAATACTCACAGATACTTTGAAAGTCAACCAGCAGTCAAAAGTCAACCAGCAGTACAGCTGA
This sequence comes from Dolomedes plantarius, assembly GCA_907164885.2. Classification (NCBI taxonomy): domain Eukaryota; kingdom Metazoa; phylum Arthropoda; class Arachnida; order Araneae; family Dolomedidae; genus Dolomedes; species Dolomedes plantarius. The sequence continues at coordinate 65,222,978 of OU015490.1, forward strand.
AAGTCAACCAGCTAGGCCTAAAGTAACTGCCACGTAAACTTTAGGCCTAACAAGAACTCGCGTAGGCTTGAAGCAACCTAGTTATGCCTCGAGCGGCTGCTCGCAAAACTCAAATATTATTAAACCAGACTCTAAGCCTAGCTCCAGCTCGATACTTCGTTTCGTCAGCTCTACGCCTCCTTTCACTTCGTCTCACTTCGTTTACCATTTGTTTCTTTAATTTACCTGCTTGGTATTTATACCAACCGCGTATGCCGCAATTAGCATATCTTAAGCGGCTTCTTTAACTTTATTCACTTAAAAGTTCGATTATTGTGAATCGAATCTTATGCAAACCTTACAAGTGTTTGTCACAAAACTGTGCATAATTCTTCCAAATCACAAATATTGTTCAAGTTTATAGACCACGAAACAAAATAAAAACATGCAAAAACATAAAAAATAATAGGCAGATTAAAAAATATATATACTTATGGATTTAGATTCATACACAAAAAAATCCAATGCACAATTTTGTTTACACATTATATATATATATATATATATATATATATATATATATATATATATATATATATACATATAGTGGAATCTCGATCTATCGTTTTTCAAGGGACCGACTGAAATGAACAATAAATGCGGGAAAACGATAGATGCGGAAACATAACAAAGCTATATGATCGTTGGGACTGGATAAAATAAACGACACATACGGAAAAACGATGGATCCGAAAACGATCGATCGAGATTCCACTGTATATATATATATATATATATATATATATATATGACAAAGTGCTTACACCACGTAACTCTTTCTTACTAAAACTCATTACTCTAACTGGCAGTCGTCATCAAAGCCTGTGGTGAATAACTACTACTAAAATAACAATTAAGGACTTTCTTTGTTAATATTAATTAAAATTCAATTCAATACGCTGATTCCCTCGTCTCTCAGCTCACGACACGCGTCAACACAGAACTACGAACCTACCTATTCCGCTTTGTTCTCTTCGAGTTATCCAAATGCGCGCCGCAATTTCGTGGGCGCGAAAACAACTCGTGATGTGTGACTCAGCGTCACGCGCTTCAAAACCTGCACTTTTGTTGACGTAATATCATCAAGGCTACGCTCCCAACCCGAGAGATATATTTATTGGCTCTTCTGTTGGCTCTTTCTATCTCCATCTGCCTAATTACTAATTTATTAACTATTTAAGTACTCTCTAGAGCTTAATTTTAACCCAATTAAATATAGTTAATTATAATTTACGCCCCTGCACATTACTTACTTACTTACACACACACACACACATATATATATATATATATATATATATATATATATATATATATATATATATATATATATATATATATATGGTTAAACTTAAATTTAAGGTTTCTAAAATGGCATGGAATGCGCAAGGAGCATTTTGACAATCCTGAGAAATTTAGCAAAATCAAAGAAAACCCACGCGCATGGGGCATTTTGAAAAATTCTTGCATTTTTTAAAAAAAAAATTGAAAAACAGGTATTATTCATCAAAACTTATTTTGAATTCTTAGGGCCTGTTCACACAGGAGTCCGTTGCGTAGCGTTAAGGAAAAGATGACGTTGAGACGAAAATAAACCAATCATAGGCGTTAAAAATTTCATTGCTAATCCTTTGGAGGCCTATGACTGGTTTATTTTCGTCTCAACGTCATCTTTTCCTTAACGCAACGCAACGGACTCCTATGTGAACAGGCCCTAAGGGTCTTCAATGTACTAAAAAAAGAATACTAATTATTCTCATTCTGTATATAGCATTAAAAATAGAAAATAAAAAAAGAGGTTGAAGGCCCCTTGTCCCCTTAAGAAAGCAAGGGTGTGAAGCTCTACTTACTGAGACCGGGGCTTCTCGTCTGTGTACCAACCTCCGCAGTAACCGATCCCTGTATGCTCAGAAAACAGAACGTGGTGATTTGACCCGACGGGGACAGGGAATTCCTCAGCTCCATGAACTCACTTCGAGGTAAGTCACACCCCGGACCGAGATCTTTCCAGGTTGCGCTACTATCGGTCAAGGTGTCACCACCGCAGGCCACCCTGTAGGGCACACCGTTTGCGAATCTCACGCCGACGCTCCACCGAATCCGCACTGGGACTGACGTGAACAGCTGGGGACATTTCCTCTTGAGCATGAGCAAAGAGCCGTTCGCGTTTGTAGGGTTCGGCCGGAGCTCCATGCGCCAGACAGCTCCCGCGTACTGGAACTCCGTGCTAGGGATGATGCAAGTCGGGAACGGGAACATGAAAATGTCCCTGACCAACCAGATGACCTCCTTGTGCTGCCGGCAGTCATGCGCCTCAACTCTGCTCAAGAAAACGGATGCCATTCTCGATAGATCGTCTGCCTGGAACAGACAGACAAAAAAAAATCGAAGTGTCAATAAAGAAGCCCAAACGTTATCGGCTTAAAAACTATTAATTATTTCAAAACTAGTTGCAATCAATTCAAAACTAGTTTATAACTAGTTTTCTCTTCAACTAGTTCAAAACTAGTTGATAATAATGAATTGTATGTTTCTGTTGCAAGGTAAAAGCAAATTTAAATTCTAGCAGCAGTTTGTAACAGTATAGTTGCTACAATTCTATCAACTTTGTGATCATTGGAGAAAGAATTATTACAGGTATAGTAGTGAGATTATTAAAACTATAAAAACATACAGTGAGAACATTTGGTGGAATGTAGCACCTTTTTCACAAGAGGAAAATTAAAAGAAATCTATGGCTTTTACATAAAATACCGCCTCAGAGCAGACCTGCACAACTTATATATATATATATATATATATATATATATATATATATATATATATATTCGTACAGTCAATAAATTCGGGGACTTCATTTACTACAACAACGAATACACATACAAAGTCTTCTGAACACAGTCACCTTCAAAATAATGTCCTTCCGCAACTATACACTTCTGCCAGCGTTGATACAGCTTCTGGAAACAGTCCTGGAAACCGTTGCGTGAGAGCTGTCGTAAAGCGGTTGTTGCTGTTGCCATCACTTCTTCGGCATTTGCAAACCGCTTGCCCTTGATGCGATCTTTCAGTTTCGGGAACAGGTAGAAATCACAAGGAGCGAGGTCTGGGGAATACGGGGGGATGTGGCAGAACTGTGGTGCCGTGTTTAGCAAGGGCTTGTTGCAACATCAGGGTCAACAAGCACCATCAGGGTTGCACCATCAGGGTCCAATTGGTGCGCCGGGACATTGTCATGCAACAACATCCACATGTTGGATTTCCAAACGTGTGGACGTTTACCACGGATTGCCTCCCGGAGACGACGAAGAACCTGTACATACTATTTGTTGACGATGTTACTTTGTGTTTGGCGCAGCTTGTCCTTTCTGGACCTTGCGCCAATAAACTTCAACCAACCAAACAACCACTGCTCCTACCTGTTGGATGTTCGCCTCTGTTTGTGGGGTCACTGGCCACTAGGGTGGAACGAAAAAAGCTTTTTTTAAAATTTCAATATGCTCTAGTTTTCAAAAGTTGCCTTTTAACAAAATAAAGACGGAAATTAAATATTAGCGTAATTGGTGCATGTTTTCAGTTAGCGCAAGAAGGGCAAACTTTTGGTTTTTATTAAATTTTTGACAAATTTCGCAATTATTTTGAAATTGAATACACTTGTAGTACAAAAAAGTAGCAAAATATGTAATTTAAACATTCCTTTTAGTCAGGAGACCTGCTAAACAGATTATATAATGCGTTTTACTTCATAAAAATAGTACACATAAAGGCACTTAAAAGACACTCGGACATCACGGTGGAACGAAAAAAAATTTTTTTCGGAATTTCAATATGCTCTAGTTTTCAAAAGTTGTATTTTAAAATTAAAAATAAGAATATAAAATTTTTTTGCTCTACTAAAATATTTTCAAGTGCCGCAAAGGGCTTCAAAATGGATATTTTTATGAAAAAGTGATTATATTTGTATTTTTTGTTAATTTCTTTTATAGTATATTAAAATAATGTATATTTTCTGTAAATAAAATATTCAAAATATGATATTTTGACAGAAAACTTGCATATTCTAAGTATTTCTAATTTTTAGATGCCATAACAGAACAACTGATTTTGTGGAATTTCGATATTTTCATCATATTAATTTTACATTAGCATATTCTTATAATACACATTGGAATGAAAGAAAAACAATTTTTAATTGACGGACCTTAGTTAAAATAAACAAATCACACTTATTTAGAAAAATATTAATGTAATGTCTATTAAGGCAAAACATTATTTTGAAAAAAGTATTCATGTTTTTCAAAAGTCCATATTAATCACACATGGTTTCGATTACTTATTTCACTGACACATTGAATTGTTTTTTTGTTTCAAATTTTGGCATTATTTTTTGAGAATGTATTTTTGTTTTTATCAATGCATCTCTTGGAGAAGTACCACGAACGAACAAGGATGACCAGGTAACTAATTTAATCTAACTTATCCATTTTGAAGCCCTTTGCGGCACTTGAAAATATTTTAGTAGAGCAAAAAGATTTTATATTCTTATTTTTATTTTTAAAATACAACTTTTGAAAACTAGAGCATATTGAAATTCTGAAAAAAAATATTTTCGTTCCACCGTGATGTTCGAGTGTCTTTTAAGTGCCTCGTCCTTAAGTGCCTTTATGTGTACTATTTTTATGAAGTAAAACGCATTATATAATCTGTTTAGCAGATCTCCTGACTAGAAGGAATGTTTAAATTACATATTTTGCTACTTTTTTGTACTACAAGTGTATTCAATTTCAAAATAATTGCGAAATTTGTCAAAAATTTAATAAAATCCAAAAGTTTGCCCTTCTTGCGCTAACTGAAAACATGCACCAATTACGCTAATATTTAATTTCCGTCTTTATTTTGTTAAAAGGCAACTTTTGAAAACTAGAGCATATTGAAATTAAAAAAAAAGTATTTTTCGTTTCACCCTACTGGCCACCCACTTCGCGGATCATCTGCAACAGCGTCTCTCCCATTTTTAAACAAGCTGTACCATTTGAAAACTTTCGATCTGCACATAGCTTCGTCTCGATACGCTTTTTGCAGTAACCGTAACGTTTCTGCAGTGGTTTTTCCTAATTTGTAGCAGAATTTAATGTTTGAACGTTGCTCCAAAAAGGACATTTTGCTACATCGACATCATAGGCTGACAGTCTGCAGGCAAATGGTGAGCTGTGCACCTTAGCAGTTGTGCAAAGCGTCATGTGACGTCTCACGCGTAAGCAGATAACCAGACTTGCAAACCACATCATTATTTCGGTTCCCCCACACACCGGGCATGAGGGGGGAGGGTATTCCCCGAACTTATTGACTATACTGGTATATATATATATATATATATATATATATATATATATATATATATATATATATATATATATATATATATATATATATATATGACATGCGTCTTATCTACACGTAGTTCCCGCTTAACTTTTCCCTTGATTATTTCCCTAATTAGCAGTCAATGAACTTAGGCCTGTAATAAATAAATACTATTCATTTACATCTAAGAGATTTATTAACTAACATTACTTAAATCTAAATACAATCCGTGCCAAGTTTCACCATCTCTCGGCTCGCGACGCGACCCACGTCCAGAAGACTTTAAATCTATTCCCTATCTGATAAAAACCTTTGTTTCAAATACGCATAAAGCCCTGTGACGTCTACACCGAAGATGAGCCCGGGGCGGAGTCTTTTCCCGTCAATCAAGTTTGATTCTCCATGCGGGGAATTTCCTTTTTTTTGATCTGTTGCGTTTTTCGCGTTACGTTAAGAATTGTGGAAAATAGTGACGTTTGACGCTACGAAATTAACTACCCTGAAGCTCCCTTTAAATTATCTTAACAATTCTACTCTCTCTAATTAATCCTTAACTAACTAACTAACACTAACACAAACAAACACACACAAACAAACAAACAAACACACACACACACACACACACACATATATATACATATACAGGTAGCCCTCCTACAGCACGGCATCTTACAACACGGTTTCGCTCTAACACGATAAAAAAAATTGCGAAACCCTTTTTGTACAACACTGTACTTCTATAGCACTAGATAATATGATTTTTTTTAACACATTTAAAAACTAAATTACCTTAAAATAATCACGGGAAGGAATAATGAACTATAGTGGCTTTACATGGAAATGTATAAACAAATTATAATTTATTCATTTATAACTCTATAAAATTTCAAGAAGGCCTAAGCTTAGCTGAAAATCTTGAATAATTTTACCTGAATGCAGACCTTTCCGCTGAAAGAAGCCGAAAATTCAAAAGGGAGCTGCAAAATTGTCTAACTCCATACCGTGAATCTACCATGACCTTGTAAGAACCAGCAAATAAACCAAAATTACAGATTTTTTTAAAGAGGATCAAAGGTGCAAAAAATTGAAATGAAGAAAATGGTTCTGAAAGTGAAGGTGATATCGTTCAATCGAAAAAACGTTCTCGTTTGATTGTACTGAGCAGTGACGATGAAGAAATTTATTAAATTAAGGTCGCATTAAATGACAATAATATTTTTTTGTTTCTTTTCGTTTTTTTTATACATACATTCATAGTTTTAATAAAAAATTAAGTTGCTTATATGGAATTTTTTTTAAATGTTTGTTTTTGATAAGTTTTTAGAACGTAATCCCCCCCCCCCCCTTTTTGAACTGTCTCTGGGTGTCATGTAACACGGTTTCACACAACACGGCATCCGGCTAATTGGGGTATAAACTGGAGTCCCCTGGTCCGATTGGACTTTACCTCCGGTCAGCACGGTAGACATTTCAAGGTAACAATCGCAGTGATACTCGTAATCGAGTTGTAATTCAGTGCTCGTGAAAAAAAAAGAATAAGTTAAAGCTTACGTTAATGTAGAAAGGGGTTAGGAGAAAAAATTAATTAAGTAAAACTTAAAAAAACAGTAAGGAAAAATTTAGAGACTTAATAATAATTAAATTAATTAAGTAAAATAATTAATACCAGTGAAAAAAAGTAATTAAAGTTAAAACGAGGAGGTAATCAATAGAGGCACGGCCTAGCGTGCCAGAAAAACATTAAGTAAGAGCTAGCCAGAAGTTCCCTGAGCTGGGATCGAACCCGGGTCAGGGCAGAAGTGCTCGCAAAGTATGGTAAAGGCGTTTAACAGTTTGGCTACGTTGTCGCCGGGTTTTCACACAACACGGCAGTTTCTAGGGACCTATCTACCGTGTTATATGAGGGTTACCTCTATATATATATCCCATTTTCTTGCCTGCAGCAGCGTTCCATAAAGTAATGAAGTCCTCATCAATTGCGAGTCGTGCAGGCCTGCTTTAAGAAAAATCAATTGCATTCCAATAGAGAGTAAATCCCTTTTCGGGAAAAAATACTCATATAAATTTTGTTTTGCATTATGGAATGAAAAAAAATTGGGATTACAGGACTTCATCAATACTTTACTATTATCATAATTTATAGTTTTTGTAACGAATATAAATTGATAAAACTTTCAAAAACTTCAAATAAAAGAATAGTAGTGGATACAGTGTACTCTCTATTATCCGTGTATGCAATATCCGCGAAGGAAAAAAATCTGAAATCTTAATCCAAAATATTACCTACATAATTTATTAATAACAATTTTTTTCCGATACACACACACACATATATATATATATATATATATATATAATATAACAGTTTGAAAATAACAGTTTTCTATTAATTTGAAGATTTTTATTTGATACTAGCTGAAAACCCGCACTTCGCTACGGAGTACAATCAAATTAAATACAACGGATAATGTATGCAATTAATGGCAAAATATATATATATATATATATATATATATATATATATATATATATATATATATATATATATATTTAATAAATGCGACGATCAATGTATACAATTGATGTAAAAAAAACAAAAATATATATTTATAAAAAAAAATCGTTAAGGGATATTTTTATAGAAAAAATAATGTAGATGAAAATATTCAAATTAAATCTAATAGGACATAATAAAGAATAAGTACAGTTAATATAGTACAGTTTGAGGAACATATCTTTTACTGTATTTTAATATTTTTTTGGATATGTCCAATCGTCTGCCGCATTAGCAAGGGAAAAAATATTTTTTTGTCTATTTCGTTGTTATGAACGTGACGATAAATTAATTTAAAGTACCAGAAAAATAAATCACGTGATCAGCATTTAATAAATTAAATTCTAAAATTTAATCTTTAAAAATTCACCAAAAATCAGAAAATGGAGGTAAAGATTCGAAAAAGATCTCATTTTAAAGGACGTTTTATGATCTTTCTCGTGATATAAATTTTATAACACTCAAATTATTATTTTAAATGCAAACTTTAAAAAAGTTACTAAAACAGCTTAAAAATTTAATTTTTAAAAATCTAAGAAAATTTTTTCAAAAATCTTTCTCAGTGCACGCCTACGCTATAAAAAGAATCGCCATGCAAAATTTCAGCCCTTTAGGTCTGTGCACTGTATGTCAGTCAGTGAGTCAGTCAGTTACAGAACTGTTTTATATATATAGATAAGATGCGATAATGTACTAAAATAACACTTCTTTAATCGGAAGCATTGCCCGAGAAAAGACCAATTTAATGTATTTAATGGCAATTTCAAAGGATTTTGTGAGGTTGATGGATAAATCCATCTTGAATGATTAAAAAGTGATTTACATGAACCAGGGTTTCATCGTACCTGGTCACAAATGCTGCTTCGATTCAACCCTAGAAAGAAGTTGAAGAGAGTAAAGAAGAGCCTGGTGATTTGATCAAACATAGCACAGCGCTACCGCTTTGCTAAATTATGAGTCAATGGAATTATGAATACAGCGATTTCATAGCTGTTAGGAAAATTCATAGAGGTAGCACAAAACATATCAAGCATTCGGTAAAACAAAACAAAAAATTACGGATTACATGCATAAATTAAATTAATAAAACAGAAAAGCAAGTGTAGTATTATATTTTGAAAATACAATAAAATTTAATAGAAATCAGATTAACCATATTTTTCGATTAACCCGGTTGATCCGGGGTACACTGCATTCACAAACAATGAAATAAATAATGACAGAAATATGATTCTTACTGGCGAAAATCTAAGCATAAATAACTCTTGGGATTTAAAAATATTCTTAGATGCATAATTACAATGAGAGCAAAAGGATCAATGATGTCCAACCAATGATGCACAATAATTGTCATGTTTTATAAAAGTGATTAAAAATGTTTAAAGAAGGGGAAAAAAGCATACATAGGAAACAAAGAAATAAAAATGTTTCTTGTAAGGGCCTGTTCACATAGCAGTCCGTTAGCGTAAGCGCAAAAGGAAAATTGGCGCTGAGACGGAAATAAACCAATCATAGGCCTTAACAATTTCATTATTAATCGTTTGGAGGTTTGTCATTGGTTAAATATATTTCAATACTTTTACGCTGACGCTAACGGACTGCTTATGTGGAACAGACCCTAACAGCCTGGTCACACTGAATCCGGAGCGTTATGTAGCGTCAGTGTTAAAAATTTAAACCAATCGCAGAGCTCAATTCATTGACCACGTGATATGTCAAACTAATCACGAGTCCTGTCAACAATCTGGGAGCCAACGTAGTAACTTAACGCCCCGAATGCAATGTGAACAGGCCTTTAGAGATGTTACATTCATAGCACGAACACTGATACCGAAATTAGCAATAAATTATAACTTATGTGGAGTTACATTTTCTGTTTCTATTAAGTCGCTAAGAAAAACAGTTTTGCCAGTAATTTCTCGTATGTAAAATGCTAGATTTTCTGTATAGCAAATTTCAGAAAACAGCTGAATAACTATATTTTACTTATCTGTTACCTAAAATATTACATTTACCGCACTTTAAGTTCAACCTTGCTACTAGGTAAATATTTCATCTATTTTTACCGCATGAAATTGGAGTGCTTCTAACCACTATGATCACTGCTACAGCATGTGGGAGTGATCTGAGAACCTCTAGTTATGACGAAGAAAGGCGGATTTCTTGATAAGAGAGCAGTTCCGGTTCAAAAGCAACAGAAAAAAATATCTGCTCTAACTTTTGAATCTTAACTATCTGTCTATAACGAAAATAGTTATGATAACAGCAGCAACTACAATAATAATAATTATTATAATTATATTGTACAGCAGAGGATTATGTAATGTTTCAGACACACAACAAATTATCCTTCGATTTTCAAGTACAAAGAATCAGATTAAATTCCCGCAAGAAGATATCATTACGGTTGCCACTAAAAAGTCGAGAATTAAGAAATTCTTTAAAAAGACTGTTGAAATTTAGTTTGGACTTCACATTAGTTTTAGAGGCGCTAGGCAAAATAAAGCATAATTAATCGCGATACTTTATTTTTATTGGTAATACAAATTTTGAAATATTTGATTAATTTCTTTCATAATTAACCTTCACTTTGATGTGTATTGTTTGAATGAGGGCTAAAATTCTATAAACTGGGAGAGAGAATTTGTCGTCTGCTGACGTTTCCAAAAACACGTATCTTTATTATTTAATTATTATTTTGAATGTCCACAAACTTAAGATGACACCAGTTTTCTAATCGAAGAGATAAAAAGCGTAGTAAAGTAAAAACTGGAAATATAATAAAAAAATAGAACTTATACCATTTGTTAAATGGTTGAATGCTGAAAGTAAAAATTCCGAAATCGCAAAACATCGCTTAATCGTCCGTTCACTTTACATGAAAACAAAGAAAAAGGTAAAATAGCAAAAAATTATAGTATAAAAATACAATTAAAAAACAATCCCTAATGGAATTTTTCTAATATGTTGCTCGCATTTTTCGAAAAATAGTTCAGATAAATTCTAATACGTCAATAATTATCAATGAAAAGTTAAGTTTTATAATACAGTGATTTCCGCTTATAAGAATCACGTTTGTTATGACTGTTTTTGATTCTTATAAGCGGTTGATTCTTATAGCCGAAATTTAGGTTTTTGGACAAGAACACTATACATATATTAGATAATTTACTATAAAATACTCTTTAATTTACGTTAATTATCTTTTACGAAAATTATTTTTATAATTTTAAAAATACAATTTAATTTCTAGACCTCTAAGTAGACTATAACACACATAATTATAGTAAGAGAAGAAAAAAATCCAATGTTTGTTACAACATACCTGCTTAACAGTTTAACATTTCAACTACAGGAAGGGTGCAAGAAAAAGATTTCTATGGTAGTTTGACGTAATGAAGTTTGTAGGAGGCTGTTTATACCTCTTTCAATACCAATAGTCTCAGACCAAGATTCACCTTCTAGCTTACGTTTCACGGTTTGATAACGTGCTGAATCTAATAATTTCATGTTTTCCTAAGTGACAGTGGATACTTCCCCGAAGATTTATGTGTTTCAGGGTCCAGGAAGCCGCAACCAGGAGGTGGGAAAAAAAGAGTCCCTATTTTTGTTTGTCAATCGGACCCGGACGGGTAAAGATGCCCCTGGGTCAAGCTAATAGGACAGTGTTGTGCTAAAGCGTTTAAGGGGAAACTAATATGTTATGTCTAATAAAGAAAGGGATGAATTTTACGACTATATTCCATCCTATCTTATCAATCTTCCTTTAAAAAAAAAGAAAGAAAGAACTTCGTGCCTTTTGAGGGTTTAAGTGGCTGTTTTGGAAAAATGAAAGGAAAGCGAAGAGTGTAAACTGATTCTTAAAACCGGTGGATTGATTCTTTAAAGCGAAAATTTTAACATGGAAATAATGCATTTATTTTTGTTTTTTGCGATGTTGATTCTTATAAACGGTTGATTCTTATAACCACTGATCACTATAAGCGGTGGTTACTGTATATGGACACGACCGTGTGGTGTGTTAAAGAAACAAAATTAAAAGCGGAATGAAGTCAATTTAAGTTTATTGCAGAACAAAAACCTATGCGACCGATTGTCACATGTCTAAGCCACAACAACCGCCAAAAAACGAAGTGTTGCCACACAGAGCGGAAGAAACTACAGGAGAATATTTAAAAATGTAAATACTTACAAAAGCGACATCTACATACAAATAGCTCGGAACATTCCGGCCGCCTTGAAGCCCTCAGGGGCTTCAAACAAACATAATTGAAAATCTAAAAAAAAACTAAACAAAAGGATTAAAAACAAATTTTTAACAAAGTTAATATTTGGGAATATAAATGAAATTAGATATCAATTGAAATCTAAAATTAATGTCAAGGTTCAGCTTAAAGATCAAAATGTTCAAGTTCAAAATGTCAAAATTCAGAATGTTTCACTGGTAATGGGCAGATCTTGACAATGGGTCTTTTGATTTCACTATTTGAAGTGCGAATGCTTACAACTCTAACCTTTCCATCAGAGCCGGGGTGGACACGAGTTATTCGACCTAATTTCCATTGGAGAGGAGGGATGTTGTCTTCTTTGATCAAAACTAAATCATTCACAGATAAATTATCGTGAGATTTTCTCCACTTATTTCTATGTTGTAGTTGAGATAGATATTCCTTGCTCCAACGTTTCCAAAAATGTTGGAAAATTAATTGACGAAGTCTCCAGCGGTCAACAAGACACCTAGGTTGATCTAGTTGGTTTTCTTCTGGCAGAGCTGTGAGAGCAGTTCCAATGAGGAAGTGACCAGGTGTGAGAACCGATAAATCTGTGGGATCATCAGATTGCTGAGCTAACGGTCTGGAATTCATACATGCCTCAATCTGAGTAATTAAGGTCGTGAATTCAGGATAAGTTAAGATTGCTGCTCCCATTGTTCTTCGAAGATGATGTTTCATGGACTTAACTGCAGATTCCCACAGTCCGCCGAAATGTGGAGCGCCTGGAGGAATAAAATTCCACTTTACATTTTCTGAAGACAAAAATGCTTGAAGGTGTTCACTTTTTTGACATGTTAAGAAGGATTTACGAATTTCTTTGCTTACACCTTTAAAATTCGTACCACAGTCACTAAATATTTCCTTTGGCTTTCCTCTCCTTGCAATAAATCGCTTTAATGCTTCTAAACAAGCTCTAGAGCAAAGATCTTCAACAACTTCCAGATGGACAGCTCGAGTTGTGAAACAAACAAAAATGCAAACATAAGATTTAAATGATTTTTGGCCACGACCAAATTTATGTTTTATCATGAATGGGCCAGCAAAATCCAAACCGACTCAAAGGAAAGCTCGTGAAGCTGTAATCCTGGATGCTGGTAAGTCTGCCATCATTTGCTTGGCCACTTGAGCGCGATGTCTACAGCAAATAACACATTGCTGAACAATTTTTCTGATTTCTGATCTAGCTGCGATAATCCAAAATTTTTGCCTGATTAAGGAAAGCAAAAGTGCAGGGGCTGCGTGCAAATAAGTTTCGTGATAATGTCTTATGATAAGTTTAGAGATAAAATGTTTCTGAGGGATGAGTATCGGATGCTTTTGATCTTCGGAAAGCTCTGAGTTCATTAAGCGTCCTCCAGTACGAATTATTCCCTTCTGATCCAAGAACGGGCTTAATGAAAGTATTCGACTGGAAGACTTCAATGTTTTCCCAGCCTTTAAACTTGCCATTTCTTCGGGAAATTCAGAACGCTGTAAGGTTCTTATCACAGCACACATTGCATCATTTAGTTCTTCACTAGTTAGAAATTCTTTTCTCGTTTTGGATTTTTTCAAAGAGTTGTTCACAAATCTCAAACAGTATGCTGTGATGCGACAAAGTTTCGACCAAGATGAAAATTTAGACAGGAATGAATCTTCACTAATTTTGACAAAATTAACAACGTAGCCTTTTCTTTCTTCTTTGAGTATGTTTTCACTGTCCAGATTGGAATGAGGCTGCTCATACTCCGAAAGTTCTTCAAATTTATTTTGGAGCCAACTTGGTCCATGAAACCACTGATCGCAATCAATTAATTCAGAAGGTTGTAAACCTCTTGTGGCAAAATCAGCAGGATTGGATTTTCCTTCGACATGACTCCACTTCACATCTGGTATACTATCTTGAATCTTCGAGACTCGATTGGCTACAAAGGGAAGCCACCTCCGTGATTCAGAAGCGATCCAGGAGAGTGTGATGGTAGAATCGGACCAAGCGAAACAATTTTGAGATGGCACATTTAAAGATTTCATGACAGTCCCTAACAGTTTCGCAAGCAATAAGGCAGAACAAAGTTCAAGTCTGGGCAATGATTGAACCTTGAGTGGTGCGACTCTAGTTTTAGCACACAGCAATGCAACCTTACTTCCTTCATCTGAATATGATTTTACATAAATAGCAGTGCTGTACGCCTTTTCCGAGGCGTCACAAAATGCATGCAATTCAATTTTGTGACAATTTTCAATTATGACTAGTCTAGGAATTTTGAGAATGTTAAGTAAGCTTAGTTCTTTATGAAATGAAGTCCAAGTAGAAGCTCTTTGGGGATCAAGTAAGTCATCCCATTGGACCTTGCAAATCCATAATTCTTGGAGAAATATCTTAGCGAAAACCACACTTGGTGCAAGCCAGCCTAATGGATCAAACAGTCTTGCGACTTCTGAAAGCACACTTCTTTTAGTGACCGCAAAGGTACTAGATGGAAGAACCTTGAAATCGAATGTGTCACTATGGGGGTGCCAATTGATACCCAGAACTTTCCTTGGTTGATCTTTCAAAATGTCCAAGTGGTTTGAATCTTCTCTGAGTTCAAGAGGTAACTCATTCAAAATTTCTGATTCATTGCTTAACCATTTTCGAAGCGTAAAACCACCCTTGCGCATCAGTGAGTCAATATCACGAACTAATTGTTTTGCTTCTGTTTTTGAAGAAGCACCAGTCAGCAGATCATCAACATAAAAATCAGATTTCACAACCCTGGATGCACTTGGATAGTTATCTTGCTCGTCTAGAGCAAGTTGTAGAAGCGATCGAGTTGCTAAATAAGGTGCAGGAGACGTGCCATAAGTGACTGTCAAAAGTCTATATTCCTGGATGGGTTTATTTTCATCATTTCTCCAAAAGATGCGCTGGAAATTGGCATCTTCATGGTTCAAGCGAATTTGCCTGTACATCTTTTCGATGTCCCCACAAATAGCAACAGTATGCGTTCTAAATCTGATTAGAATGTCAAACAATTCAGGTTGAATTGTAGGACCAACATACAGCAAATCGTTGAGAGAGCATCCATGGGATGTCTTAGCTGAGGCATCAAAAACAACTCGAAGCTTTGTGCTAGTGCTAGAGGGCTTCAAAACAGGATGATGTGGCAAGTAGTACACTGAAGAAGGAGTTGGTTCAGAACTAGGTACAACTTCCATATGGCGTAATTCTAAATACTCATTAAGAAATTCCTTGTACAATGTGTGTACTTCCGGTTTGTTAATTAGCCATTTTCTTGAAGCATATATCTTTTGAGAGCTAACTCTCTAGAGTTACCCAAATTTGACGAAGGTTTCTTAAAGGGTAATCTAACAACATATCTGCCGGTACTGTCTCTGTAGTGTGTATTTTTGAAATGTTCTTCACATTTAATTTCTGACTTAGACAAAACTGTTTCATCTGGAACAGTTTCTAGGGACCAAAACTTCTTAACTATTTCTTCAGTATTCAATTCTAAATTATTTAGAGAAATGTAAGAGCATACATCAGAGCTGAAAACTGCTGTACCTGAAATGATCCAACCTAATTTTGACCTAATTGCTGTGGGAAGCTCATTGTTTCGCTTGATTGGTTCACTAACAATCAGGGACATGAAGACATTAACACCCAAAAGAATGTCTACAGGAGATGATTTAAAGAACTTAGGGTCCGCAAGAATTAAATCATTGAAAGAGTGAACAATGTTCGATGGTAATGATTTATGTGGTAAATCTCCGCAAACTTTGTCCAAAACAAAAACTGAAGTAGAAAAGGAGAGTTCTGAAGAAAAACGAGGAGTGAAAGTAATGTCCAATTCACCCTTGGTTTGCGATGCAGCCGATCCTAAGCACGAAATTTGTATATTTGCAGTTTTTCTAGCCAATCCAAGTTTTTGAATGCAATTTTCTGTGATGAAACTAGCCTGGGAACCAGAATCAAGGAGGGCACGACAGTGTACAAAATTGCCCGATGAATTTCGAACTCGTATTTGAGCAGTACATAGCAAAACCTCTTGGTTAACATTTCTATTACTAACAAAGTTACTATCAATCTGATTCGAAGCATTGGAACAATTATCAGTAGTAATTTGTGGTGAATTTCGAGGAGTAAAATCTCTAGCCCGAGCAGAAAGGGGTGAATTATTTTCATTATTAGTAGCAAGAGTATTTTCATCACTATTACTAGGCTTAGGCAAATGCAAAATGGAGTGGTGGTTTGCATTGCAAATTCTACACTTATTTAAACTATTGCAAGATTTAGAACTATGCAAATTAGATAAACAGTTGTAACATAAATGGCAAGATTTCACAAAATTAAAACGTTTGAAAACAGGTAATTTTAAAAACTTGTCACATCTATATACATGATGATTTTTCTTACAATAAGCACATATTATATCAGTGTAAGAAACAAGCGAAGTGACCTTAGAATTATTCTTGAAATCCTTCATATTGGTTTTGCTATTCTGTAGCATTCTAGCATGTTCCTTCAAAAACAAAAGTAAATTTTCAAGTGTTCCAATTTCATCAATTTTTAATTGTCGTTCATACCAAATTCGAGTGTTTTTATTCAATTTTTCAACAATTAAATGAGTTACAAGTGTATCGGCAAATCCATCTACTTTTTGTTCTAAAACGGTAAGCGAACGTACACACTCATTCGTTACGTCGACCAAGTTCAAAATTTCATTTGGCGAATCGCCAATATTCGGTTGCTTAATGAGTTTCTTAATCAATGTATTAATAAGTTCACGCCTATTCGAATACCGATCTTCAAGCAAATCCCAAGCAATTTTGTAGTTACTATCTGAAATTGGAATAGCTTGAATAATTTTCAGCGCATCTGATTTACACGAACTCTTAAGATATTGAAGTTTTTGTGCGTTTGTCAAATTTACATTTTTATGCACACTTGCGTTAAATAAGTCAGAAAAAGTAAGCCAATCAATCATGTCACCGGAAAATGTTGGCAATGATAAATGTGGCAATTTAACTTCAATACAATCTGACCTAGTGCTAACCGAACTTGAGCTTTCATTGCTAGTATTCCCTAATTTTCTGCGCTCAATCATCAAATAAAGCTCATCTGTAATGTCTTGCAATGAATGACATTCAACAAAATAACTATCAAAATCCTTTTCCTCACAATTACTGTAAATATTATCAAAAACATTCGAAATGTCGTTAGTTAAATTGTTCAGTTTCGATTTGAAAAGCTCAATTTTTGCAACATCAGCTTGTGCGATCTCAGAATTTATTTTATCTTTTAACTTTGTTAAGTTGCATTTTGCAACTTTCTTTTGTGTTAAAAGTAACTTGAGATCCATTTTTCAAAAATAATAAATGAATGAAGACTCACCTTCAATAAAGAAGCGACGAAATTGTGTACAAATCCTTGGCACTAATCAAAACAATCAAAGTTCCAATGAAGCACTTCAATAAAAAAGTCATTCGAAAAGTTTTTAAAATCAGCAGCGAGAAGACAGACAGAATCTTCGTTCAACCAAACAAAGTTCAAAAATATGACTTCCGCTCGCAACGAAAAATGCAGGCAGCGAAATCGAAAGGGTTATTCCTAACAATGCGTTCCGAGCTGTGACGGAATTCAAATTAATTTCAATGACTGTTCGAAATATCCATAGATTGCCGATGACTCCGGCAAAAGACGACGGACCAAATGGACACGACCGTGTGGTGTGTTAAAGAAACAAAATTAAAAGCGGAATGAAGTCAATTTAAGTTTATTGCAGAACAAAAACCTATGCGACCGATTGTCACATGTCTAAGCCACAACAACCGCCAAAAAACGAAGTGTTGCCACACAGAGCGGAAGAAACTACAGGAGAATATTTAAAAATGTAAATACTTACAAAAGCGACATCTACATACAAATAGCTCGGAACAGTATATATAAAAATCCTATTATGCCAATTTACGGATAAGGTGAACCTTACTATAATAATGAAGAATGCACCTTTCTATATATAAATTTATTGAATTTAACATACAATAAGGGAAGATGATATCTCTAATAATTATGCCAACATAGATAATTATAAAATATTTTTCATATATTACCTAAAATTGTATGTTATATGTAGTATTAGAACAAAACAATTTCATCCAGTTTTAACAGAAACAATTTGTAATTACAAGATAAAAAGAACTTTTTATATACCATGTTTTTAAATTTTCTGTTGAATCATATAAACTTGACAATTGTATATATTAATAAATACTTTTTAAAATTTTTTTGATGAATTATCCCATCAACTTGAAAGAAAATGATCAAACGCGTAATCAAGCGTTTAGATCGAGAATTGAAAATTAACTTGTGTTTAACTTTTCCCGTCCCGGTCGATAGATGGCTGCACCATTCTACAAAACAAAATTAACTGAAAATGAATTCAATTCTGCTTAAAGATGGCTAAAAGTATTAAAAGAATGTATTATCATCGTGTTCTGAGCCATTCTAAAAGTTTCAAATGTCTAGCTAGTCGGGAAGTTAGTTAAAAATCGATTGCAAGATTTGTACAGGACAAACACACACACACACACACACACACACACACACACACACACAAACAAACAAACAAGAAAGCGAGTTAATAAAAACATGGTTAAAAATTCCAACTTACTGATACCTGACAACTCTGAAAAATATGCTAAAATATTGTAAATGAAAAAATGAGTTTCGTAACATATATTGTAAATCGGTTTAAAATTTTCCTACTAGTATTCTTTTTTACACGTGAATGCAGACGTTAATATAAAGTTTAAAAAAAAATTTTGTAGTTAATTTTTTACACGGCATTGAGATAACTGATGTCCATCGCTACAAAATTAATTTTTTTAAATCTTTAAAATAAAATTTTAAAAATGCCAATCTGCAATTAGAAAAATGCCAGGAGTGAAATTCCCCATAGATTAACATAGGAATTAAAATCTGTGATGTCAACTGATGTACCGCCTTAATCATAACCACAACCAATTCAAGATTTGAATATAAGAAATTCGACCTCGTTAGCTTCATATAGCGAATATTTATTTTATAATTCAATATATATAAAACAGTTCCGTAACTGACTGACAGACTAACTGACATATAACGCACAAACCAAACCGCTGGACCTAAAGGGCTGAAATTTTGCATGGCGATTCTTCTTATAGTGTAGGGGTGCACTAAGCGAGATTTTTGAAAAATTCTTCTTAGATTTTTTTAAATTAAATTTTTAAGCTGTTTTTGAAGTATTCTTTAAAGTTTGAATTTAAAATAATAATCGGAGGGTTATAAAATTTTTATCACGAGAAATATCATAAAAATGCCTTTAAAATGAAATCTTTTCCGAATCTTTGCCTCCATTTTTTGATTTTTGGTGAATTTTTGAAGATTAATTTTTAAATTTAATTTATTAAATACGGTTAACGTAGTTTTTTTTCCTTTTTGTGATACTTTAAATTAATTTATCGTCACGTGCATAACAACGAAATAAATTGACAAAAAGTATTTTGCTTTTCTTTTTAATGCGACAGACGATTGGATATTATCCAAAAAATATTAAAATACAATAAAAGAAGTGCTTCTCAAACTGTACTACATTAACTGTACTATATTATTTAGTATGTTCTATTAGATTTAATTTGAATATTTTCTTCTACATTATTTTGTCTATAAAAATAACCGTTACGATTTTTTTATAATTTTTTTTGTTTTCATTGGCATTAATTGCATACATTGACCGCTGTATTTAATTTAAATGTACTCCGTAGCGAAGTACGGGTTTTCAGCTAGTGCAATATAAATATGGGGTGTGTGCGTGTGTTAAATACATTCAGCATAATTAGTGATGGATGACCATAAGAGATCTGATAAAGATCATATAAAACACTTCACTATTTTATAATAACAATTCAAATGAATAAAACATTTCCTTTAAAAATTTCAAATTTGATTTAATTGATAAATCAAATTTGTTAAGCCCTTTTAGGCTTAAAAAATTAACAATTTAGATTCTTCATTTTACAAACGATGATCAAATTTTTTGAAGAAATTTAGGAAGAGTTTCTTATAAGAAAGCTTGCTTGACAGGGGGTATGGAATAATAATGTTATTTGATAGAGGGTCTACCTATTTCTGCTATCGATTTATTAATGTACTGCTAGGTTTATAAAACACGAGGGTTGTAAGAGAGTCGTAAAGGAACTTACCTCCTCAGAAGACTGCGAGCAGATACTATAGATTTAATTATGTTGATCTGGGTTGTGCTGAGAAACAATAACAGAAATAAACTGTGTCCTTCTCTGTCAACAGCGTAAATATTGATGAAAGTGAGAAATCAGTGAATGAAACCAGTGGAATGATAGCGTGAAACGTCCGTTCGACACGGTGATGTTGGTAACGTCGTAAGTGACTGCTGGTGTAGAGAATATAAAACATGGTGGAAAGGAATTCAGTAAAACATATGGTGCCATCTAGTGAATTCAATGGCTACTTAAAACGCCGAATAACTCTCAAAGATACTCAGAGAAGGTTTTAGCTAAATATGTTTTTCGGCAAAATGCGAGGACGATAAAAATTATGGTTTGGCAATATAATCACCTGGGGAATTCATCGTTATTAGCTGTAGTTTCATTCAGTGACATTAGCGAGATGTTGCATAGTAGATCAATGAATTATGGAATTTAAAAAATATCGTTTACTAATATGGAAGTTTTGAATGAAATTTGATTTATACTAAGTCTAAATATTCTTAGAGGAACTTAACATACAGCCGGTTCTCTAAATATGTACGAAATTTCTTTTCAGAGGGTGATTTAATATATATATATATATATATATACTTAATGCTACCATAGGCGTAGCGTGCTTCTAACGTTTGGAGGGGGGAGGGCACGAACTGAATTCAGTTAGGGCCCTTCTCCGCGCATTGACTGCCTGGTGGTCCTTAAAATATGAAATATTAGGATTTTTAAAAAATTGAATAACAATAGAATTGATGTTTGAGTAGTATTCAAAAGTTATACAATGAGAAAATTAAATATAATATAAATAAAATGAGAAAAAATATAGCATCCAATTTTTGTTATGGTTCATATGATTGTTAAAAACTATGTTAAGACAAAAGACGTAATCGGAATCTTCAGTTTCACAGTTTGAAAAAGCGAGAAAAAACCAACTTTCTTAAAAGTTTTCTGCAATTTTCCGATTTTAATTGAACTCCTATTAACGTTATAAAGCTCCCCCCCCCCCCCCCGATGCTACGCCTATGGATGCTACTGTTACAACAAAATCTAAATTGCAGAAGTCAAGAGGAGTGTTTATTGGGGTATTTTTCGAATCACAGGTTAGCTAACGTATATTTTTAATTCTGTTTTCGTCATTTTAGAGTAAATCTTTAAATGCAGAGGGTATGTATTTCAAAAAATCTTTTTATTTAAATGCAGTGTTTAAAAAATGGTTTTCGTTTTTTGTAGGAAAAGACTTCAATAATTTTTGCCCTTAAAAAATCAACCAAAGAAAAACTAAAACATTTAAAAAACACTCGCTCTTTATTTAAGCGTCTACCCTCATATGCAAATCTGTAATTAGAAAATTAACTGAGAGAAAGACTCCCCATAGCTTAACATTTGGACTAGCATCTGCGATGTTAATTGATCCGAAACCTGAAATCATTGAATCACGTGGTGTGTTGGAGCGAAATTTACATATACCCTGAAATCCTCTATCTAGAGTTTCGAGTAGGAAAAAAATCCTTGTTTTGCTTAAAAATTTCTATTATGTATTATCTGTGACGCGTGCTCGCAGCGTCACCGCCATTTTACGGCTAGTAAAGCAAATGCAATCTGAAAAATCTCGTTCATTTTTATTAGCATGTTTTTATTAACTCGCTTTCTTTTTTGTTTGTTTGTTTGTTTGTGTGTTTGTCCAGTACAAATCTTGCAATCGATTTTTAACTAACTTCCCGACTATCTAGACATTTGAAACTTTTAGGATAGCTCAGAACACGATGACAATGCATTCTTTTGATACTTTTAGCCATCTTTAAGCAGTATTGAATTCATTTTCAGTTAATTTTGTTTTGTAGAATGGTGCAGCCATCTATCGGCCGGGACGGGAACGAAAAGTTAAACGCAATTGATTACGCATTTGATACCTCTTTATTACGCAATTGATCATTTTCTTTCAAGTTAATGGGATAATTCATCAAAAAATTTTTAAAAAGTATTTATTAATGCACAGAATTTTCAAGTTTATATGATTCAACAGAAAATTTAAAAACATGGTACATAAAAAGTTCTTTTTATCTTGTAATTATTAAGTTTTCGTGGGCTTTTATGTTTGCCATCAAGTTTTCTTTTACGTTACGTTTGGCGTTGTTATTGGTTAGGAACCACTAATCTAGAAGTATCTTTTAGGGTTTGCAAGAAATAAAGATATAAAAATAATTATTGTACCGAGTATTTTTTAGGATTTCCACGTTCCATTGGTCATTACACTGCTCACATTCCACCAATATTTTTAAATCTAAAGATATTTATAAAACTATTGATTTTATGGAAACGGATTCAATGAATGGTCACCGTTAAAGTTTTAGTTTATTAGAAGTCACAAGTCAGAATGGCCTGTTATCCTATCCAAATTTCCTTCTGCTATAAGTCTCAGAATTGACATATTTACGACACAGTTTAAGGCTGCTGTGTTGTGTGTCTTGTGCCCCTTGACCGACAGTATATCAGATCAAGTCCCGAAGGCTATGGGCGATGAAGGTGCGGCTCCTGTTTTGAATTAGCACCACAAGGGTCGGAGTCCGACTTGGGTAAATGACCGGTCCCGTAATTTTGAACCGAGTCAAGTGACGAGACCGGAACACTTGACCCGCACCTCCACAGGTAAATTTGAGAACTTGGAGGACATTGTAGCCACGCCCTATTTTACGTGCGCCGGCCACCATTAGTGAACACGGCGGTAGATTTGCAGCGACGAGCATCGAACCAGGGTCGTTCAGATCACTGGCCGGCTGCTCTTGCCAACTGGGCTACCGCGCCCTTAAGGCTGTTGTGTACTAACCCTATTGGATTCACTCACCTCAATGTTAAAATATGGAGAAAAATGTGTGTCGTGTCTGCCGCGTCACCCTTTTTTGTCTTGTCCCTGCTACTCTCTTCTCAAGGAAGCAGGGGGGGGGGGGTTGGTAGGGCAATGACCCCGGCTTGATAAGGGATTCGTGTGGTGTTCGGAGACGAGGTCCCGGGCAGAAGTCAGGGGGACGTCGGAGAGACTGCTTGTGTCCACGCGAGAGAAGGCGTGTGGTTTTTTTAGTCTGCGGTTGTTGGCTCTAGAGAGAGCAGGGCAGATCAGGGTAAAGTGCGTAGGTGTATTGAGACTCCGAAGACGCACTAGGCCTTGTTAGATAGCATTTAGAATCTAGATGATTGACCTAGTTAGATATTTGTATATAGTACTGTAAAATAAGTTTGTAGATAAATTAGTGATGTGTTTGTGCTTGCGAAAGAAAATAAAACTTTGAATATTCATTGGTATGGTACTGAACTTTATGCTGTGAAAATTTACTTGTGTACCATTGCAAACGTCGAATTACGAAACGAACCAAAGCGAACCCGTAGAAGTGAAGAGGGTTCGACAATGTGTCTACTATTGACAGCTACATAAATGCTGATAATCCAGTAAAAATGGTATTTTCAGACAGCCATTGCGTCCACCAAAAAGAATTTAGGAGCGTTTAAAACCAATTAGACCAGATTTCCCCCCCGAAATAATTTAAATTTTAAAATATTACTGGCATTTAAAAAAAAAAAAAACGAAAATAGCGCCAAATTTTCTTTCTCTATTACGAAGTACATTCTGTAAAAATGTATGTATGTATGTATGTTCCTGCATAACTCTGGAACACCTGGAGCAATTTCAACCAAACTTGGGGGTGAGAAGGGGTGAAAATAAAATGTCTAAAATGATCAAGATGTCCCTAATTCCCGGGCAAACAACTAGATTTTCAAAAAAGAATTTTTAAATCCAAGTCGGCAATCCTTAGACACATTTTCTCCACAGAATAACCCTTCAGCGGGCGCGCCAATTCTTGGAACACCAGCAGGCGCGCGTGGCACAAAGTGCAACGTCTCTTTAAACCTTGATTATTCCTTTTCTAATAAACTTTTTTTTTTCCAAATTGAAATGGATAATTCTGTGGTTAATGACAAGATATAAAATGTTTTATATTTATAATTAAAGACTAAAGAATGCAGATACAATCGCCTTATTTCAAAACTGTGCGGTTTATTGGATCTAAGAACAACTTGATTCTTATTATGCCCAAATGCTGGGTGGAAAAAGTGGGTTTTGTGCCGATTACAGATTTTAAAATATTAAAGTTAAAATTTCCCAGGTTCTGTTTACCCAGCGTCTAAACTCTGTAGAAAAAAGAGACACAACTAAATGTTTAAAGCAGTGGTCTTCAAACTTTTAACGTTTGTGGAACCCTACAGTTTAAATGAAATTTTTTTGGAACCTCAAAGCAAAAAGTTGCAATAATGGTATCTATGCTTAATGTTGAGCTGTTTTACTGAAAACAGTAAAGATTCGCTCTGATATACAAAGTACATAATTCAATTTAAGAAATTTAACAAAATCATAATAAAACAATTTTGATTCATGTTTTTATTGTCTACATGGGAAAAATGAAACAATTTTTTTAGGACCATGGTCCTAAGTTTAAACAAACAAAGCTGACCAAACTAAATTTAATAAAAAAAAAATAATGGTTTGGTTGTGCCTGTTTCTGTCTGCAGAGCTGTTCTAAATCTGAAGAAATGGCAATAATCTGCAAACGAATTTGAGGTTCCGCATCTAAGGTGTTTCTATATTTAGTTTTCGTACTAACATATGCTGAAAAAGCTCGTTCACAAAGGTATGTAGCAACAAATGGCATGAGAATTTTCATAGCTCGATCAGACACTTCCGGTTATTCTTTGTAAACATCCAACCAAAAATTAAATAATTCTTCTGGTTTAAATTTCGCCTTCAAAGTGTAATCTTTTGATATTTCAATCAATTGTTCTTTTTCTTTTAACGACAGATCATTATCTTCTTCTAAATTAAAATTTTTAAATGGATTTTGAATCCACATATATGACAATTGAGTTGACGAAAAAAAATCTCTGAAAGTTTTCTGCAAATGGGATAAATGTTCTACAATCAATTTTTGAACGGCACTGTTAAGAAGAATTTCGTTTGATGCCAAGAAATCATTCTGTTTTTGAAGACATTGCAAATCGTTTCTATTTACATTTGTTCTCCATAGATGAAGCTTCAAAATCATTGCTTCAATTTTGTCATTAACTTTCAAAATATTTGTTGTTGTTCCTTGTAATAAAATATTCATTTCGTTCAAAATAGAAGAAATGTCAGCAAGATATGCTATACTTTGCATCCAATTTTCGTCGTTTAATTTATCCGCAAGTTCATGTTCATGTTCAGTTAAATTCTTATTTCATCTTTCAGTTCGTAGAATCGATTTAGAACTTTTCCACGAGATAGCCATCGTACCTTTGTGTGCAAAAGTAATGTCTTATGCTCACTAGATAGTTGCTCACAAAGTAGTTTAAATAACCGGGAATTTAAATCTCTTAATTTGATGTAATTGATAATCTTAACTACATTATCAAGAACATCTTTCAAATTATTGGGCATTCGTTTAATTGGAAGAGCATGGCGATGAAGGCAACAATGAGAATGTTGTATGTAAATAACTATTGCTTTTATTCGCGATATTGCACCTTCAGGGCCCGACTTAGCCTAATTGGGGCCCGGGGCAAAAACTTCTTTGGGGGCCCCCCTCTGCTTCACTACTTCAGTAATGAAGAACCGAACTTTATGGAGGTATTTAATTTTTCACCTCATTATAGATATATAACAAGAAAACTGACTAGAACCTAAAATAGATATAAAGTCCCCCCCCCCCCCGAAGGTATTATGAAATTAATTAATCAAAAGAATATTTGACATTTGTGAGAATTTTGAGAGAATACAACTTATAATTGATTAATGTGATTTCTCAGTGTTGCGAAAATCCAACAGAATCCACTGAACACGATGCAACTGAATTTTTAGCAGCTACGATTAAGATGACCTAGTTAACAATCATATCGCTGCAGTTTGTGAACTTTTCACAAGTTTCCGAAATGCAGTTTTCTGATTGTTAACTTTGTCATCTAGCTGCGAAAAATTCATATCCTTCCTGACATAGGGCGGAATTCAGCTAAATTCCGCCCTAGAAAGCCATGGATTTACGAAATATAGATATTTTGTTTTCATACGATAGATTAATGAAGAAGCTAACATAAAACTGACGGATTTTACACTGTACTGATATTTTGTGCAAAAAAAGTTCATTAAAGAAGGAAACGTAAAATAAACTTTCTATTTGATTTGGGGGCCCCCTCTGAAGTGGGGGCCCGGGGCAACTGCCCCGTATGCCCCTGCCTTAGTCAGGCTCTGTGCACCTTTATTGACTCCGAGCAACGATTTTGCACCATCGGTGCAAATATGGAAGCATGAATCCCAAGATAATGCTTTTCTATTATGCTTTTTCATATAGGCATTGATCGTTTCAAAAATTTGTTCACCTCTATTCTTACCTTTAAGAGGTGTACACATGAGTAAATCCTTGTAAACAGTTGAGTCGAAAGCATAAGGTACAAGAACAATTAATACTGCCAAATCAGCAACATCGGTAGACTTGTCTAATTGTAATGTAAATCCATGTGGAGATTTTTTTAAACTACATATTAATTCTTTCTCACAAAAATCTGATAGATCTTTAATGCGTCTAGCAAACAGTTGTATCAGAAAGTGGCGCACTATCAATTTCTTTTGCAAATTTTTCCTCAATTTTACACATAATTAAATCTTTAGCACAGAGTTTGATTAATATTTCTTCATTCATGTAAGCTTCTTCTGCTTTACCAATTCGATAACTAACGCGGTAGGAGGCTTCCAATGATGCCTTGTTATCATTCAACATATATTTTGAAAGTTCCTGCCCTGCTCTTTTAAGATCGTCCCGTTTTCATTTAAAATATTCATTGTTTTTATCTTTTAATTGTGGATGCATCGCATTTAAATGTCTTTGTAATTTTGCTGGATTTAAACTACTATTAGTCACTTCCTTTTCACATTCGACACACAATCCATTTGGTTCATTTTCCTTGCCAGTCCAATAAAATCCGTAGTTTAAATAAGAGTCATTGTATTTGCGTCTTTTATGAATATTTTCTGTTGAAGGAACTTCCTTGTCGGTGTTACGTCCTTTTTTTAAAGATAGAAGTCCAGAAGTCGAAGGTTCAGAAACGGTTTCATTTGAAACATTATTTCCGATTTCCGTAATTTCTTCATTATAATTATGTTTTAATTTTCCGGTCTTCAACCATTTATCCATTATATTTTTGGAAACAAATTCCTATAAAATAATTAATAAATAATAATTCATAAATTATAAAGAAAATTATTCTCTTTATAGAAAATGTTTTTGTCGAAATTGTACTTGAGCCAAATTTTATGTAATTGTAATTTGCAACAAAAGTTGATATTCCATTATAAATCAAACGGTTATTTTTTTTCATTCAGAGTTTTGGTTTTCGTTCCGAATTTAAAAAAAAATAACGATTTCGTTCAGGTTTTTCTCCGAATTTCGATAAAGCACAATTTTTTTTATTACCCTTTCGTATTATAGAAAAAAACAAAACAACAAACAAACGATATAAAATTATATCTAATTTGAAAAATTAAGATACCTTTTCTTTGAAAATCACATAGTAATTCACCTCACAAATAACTTTTGTGAATATTAATTTCAGTTGTTTACCTTTAGTAGCAGTTAATCTGTAAAAGTTGTATTCGGCCTCAAGGCAATAAATCGAGATGCGCGAGATGCGCACTACAAGGCAAATCAGAACTGAACAACGATGCTTTCCCCCCCCCCCCTTCATGCGCAGTAGACCAGCCCCTACCACTTTGTGTGCAAAAGTCAGGCCAGCGGTACACTGGTACGGGTAAATAATTAAAAAGCGTCACGGAACCCCTTATAATGTTCCGTGGAACCGGGGTTCCACGGAACACAGGTCGAATACCACTGGTTTAAAGGATGAGGACTATAATTACGAATTAACATGACTTTATTACAATAAATAAACAATTAAGTTATATAGTATTAAAATGATTAATATTCTTTTAATAATATATTAATGGATCATCATCCTATTCTTTTAGTTAAAATTAAAATTAAAAATTAGATTTAAAATAATGTCTTCGGTATGACTGCAAGGGTTTGACTTACTCCAACTAATATTCCGTAATATACCGCGCAGTACAATTGCTGGGTGGATATGTCAATTATTTTTTTAGATTAAAAGAATCTTAATAGTTTATGATTAAGGATTTTAATTATTAAAATTAAAAGCATCTAGATGATTAAAGTTACCCAGGTTCGTTTTACCTAGCTTGTAAACTCTGTAGAAAAGAGACACAACTAAATGTTTTAAATAATGAGGACTGTAATTACGAATTAACATGACTTTATTATAATAAATATACAATTAGGTTATAAAGTATTAAAATGATTTATTCTTTTAATAATGTATTAATGGATCCTCATCCTATTCTTTTAATTAAAATTAAAATTAGATTTAAAATATTGTCTTCGGCATGACTGCAGGGGTCTGACTTACCCCAACTCGACTTGACTGTTGTCACTGCTACTCATGGAAGACCACGCCGGGCCTGGCTGATGCTACTGAGACCTCGAAAGGCCTCCACCGGCGAGAGAGAACTTGCAAGCATCCCTCTGAATAACTCTCACTACTACTCTAGGGAGACATCGAAAGGCCTCTACTGACCACAGGCTCGGCTGCCTATCTAACGCAATCTAACTTTCTACGCAAATTTCTAACTTCCAATGAGAACACTCTCCTTATTTCTAAAACCGTCCCACCTATCCGAAACCGTCCCACCTATTCCAATGGCTAAAACTTATTCTTTATTAAATTCACAAACCTCGCATTGGGTCTCTACTTTTCTCACATGTTTCCCCCTCTTTCCTTCCCTTCATTTTTCTTATATATTTTTTTGTACCACCTCAGTCAGTCCTAACATTTTCCCCTTTCTATGACCCGACAGTACTGCTACTGTTGCGTACATTTCAATATAATCCTTTCAATTCTTATATTCCATATTCTAAGGGGCTTTTCGGCTGACCCTCGTCCGCGCCGGACTATTCATGGGAGTGGAGCAGGCCTTTTTTACTCACCGGTTTCTTTACTACAAATATCCCCTACTCTCTTTCTACTTACTGTTTATGTGAGCGGGCCCTTTTCAACTTCATCCCCTCCTTTGCCATAAATATTTTCTTATTGCTTAACGTTTCCCTTTTAACTCTTCAGCGGGCCTTTCATTCTAATATTTATTTCCCTTACACCAAAAATGTATTTTTATTGCTAAACGTGAAAGGTTTTCCTCTTCTTGACCATTGACATGACCATGTACGAAATTCACCTTTCTTAAAATATTTCATTACGTTTTCAAACCCTATAGTTCTGTACAAAAACTCTTTCCCTGTGCCTTCTTACAACAACTTCTGGCTTGCACTATAAGCGCCCCACCTGCCGTCACACCTCGCTCCCCTCGGATACCCCGTAACAGCTGCACATTGGATCGACTACTTCAACTCCTGCTTCAGTGTAGCAAAGGGGGGGGGGCAAGGGGGTCTATCATGCCCCGGGCACCACTCGCAGAGGGGCGCCAATGTAAGATCCATACATTATATTACTATATGTTTTTGAGGTGGATGCCAATATAAGGTCTATATATTATATTACTATATGTTTTTTCAGGGGAGGGCCCCAATATAAGGTCTATATATTATATTACTATATGTTTTTCGGGGAGGGCGCCAATATAAGGTATATATATTATATTACTATATTATTTTGTGGGGGGGGCTCCAATATAAGGTCTATATATTATATTACTATATGTTTTTAGGGGAGGGCACCAACATAAGGTCTATATATTATGTTACTATATGCTTTTCGGGGGGGGGGGTGCCAATATAAGGTCTATATATTATGTTATTATATGTTTATCGAGGGCGCCAATATAGGGTCTATATATTATACTACTATATGTTTTTCAGGGGGGGGGCGTCACAAAGGTATCGTGCCTCGGGCGCCAGTTATGCTCGCTACGCCACTGTCCTCCTTTTGTCGTATTGTAATCCAGCATAATCGCTGGTTTACCACGTTTAAATCACGACTAAAAATGAAGGGAAAGGAATAGAAGGGTCAGAAAATCAAACCTGGATTAGAAAAGGTGTAGCTACAAATAGAAACTGCTCAGAACATTCAAACCTTACTTGTGAAAACAAACCGTTCAAAATTACAAAAATGTTGCTGCACTGTATACACGGGTGCGCCCGCCGAAGGGTTAACATGGAGGTGAACGAATCCAATAGGGTTAGTACACAGCAGTCGTTTTGGCTGCTTGTAAAAACCCATTTATCATATCAGACATTTTCACTAACCGAGCTCCCGCTACACAGCCGTAAACATTAGGACCAAAGCAATTCCCAGCGAATGTTAGATTTGTTTACGTAAGAACGCAGATGAATGAGTAACGGCTGAGGATTTACGACCAGTCTGCTTAAAGAGAAATGTCTGGTTGGTGTGCATAAATTCGTTTCTAGCTCTTTAGCACTGAATAGTAAAAAAAAATGTATTTGGGATCTTCCTTACTGCTCTCGTAAGAGATGAATGCAATCTTTTTTTTAGTTTGTTGATGCTTATTTTGACTTTTTGATAATTTCGAGTTTATATTAATTTATATAATCGTCTTAATTTCACAAAACTGATGCTATTTCAACATCATCTAAATCAGGGGTTCTCAACCTTTCAGGCTCTACGCCCCCCCTTTGAACACTGATGCGAGGTTACGCCTCCCCACCACCACCACCATATGTGGTCAATACAAGTAT
Organism: Dolomedes plantarius; assembly: GCA_907164885.2. Taxonomy (NCBI): domain Eukaryota; kingdom Metazoa; phylum Arthropoda; class Arachnida; order Araneae; family Dolomedidae; genus Dolomedes; species Dolomedes plantarius. The sequence continues at coordinate 65,254,246 of OU015490.1, forward strand.
AGTACAATCGGAATTTGAAACTGAAGTTGGTTATTAAATGAAAATATAGAATAGATAATTTCATACACAAAATTTATTACTACTCGTATCTTAATTTGGAACATATTATTATTAGAACATATGAAATAAAAGAATTAAATACAGATCAAATATGTTTGAGGTAATCAAGGATCTAGGTGAGGTCGGCATGTAATACCAGTCACTTTCACAACATTAATGAGGGGGCTGGCACTATTTGTCCTTGACAAGTTTTTGAATATTAGGTTGTAACTGTGACAAAGCACACCTCAGGTCACTTTCAACATCCAGAGGTACGAAAATTATCGTATTTTTACAATTACGACAACTATCGTGTACGACAATTATTGTGTTCGTGTTCGTATGTCGAAAATACGTTACGGTTACATTGTGACCGCAAAATTGAGTACAATAAATGACAGTTAGTTTTACTTTTTATTTTACTTTCTTTTTAACTCACGCCTCCCTTGAAATTCTTCTACGCCCCCCTAGGGGGGCGCGCCCCCCAGGTTGAGAACCGCTGATCTAAATCAAGGGTGTCCAACCTTTTAGCCAGGGCCGTTCCTAGGGTAGCTGCCGCCGGTGTGCGAGAATAATTTTGCCCCCCCCCCCTCATACCATATGGATTAATTGAAATTTCTCTGAAATATTTTTACCTTAAATGAAACAACGAATTACAGATTATATTATAAATTCAGTTTATTTTTTAATTTTACAACCTAACATAATAATTATTAATATATTGATCTAATAACTCTCTGGCACTTAATGGCGCCTCATGCAATCTTGCTGGGATTAAAAATGTTTTTAGTAAACCACAAGCCTTCTTTACTAATTCTTCTTTTTCAAGTTTTCTTTTTCTGTATTGGGCCCCAGAAAGCTTTTTTCGATTATCAGACATGTGTAAAAAAATGAGGTTCTTTTCGTAATGTATACAAATATGAACAAAACAAACACAGACAAAAAAATTTAAAACCGGGCATAGACTGCCAAACAAATTAACTTAAAACCTACCCTAGCATTGAAAACTTATATAACTTTTCAATAAAAGATTGCGCAGTTGCTTCATATCCTCATATTGAAAAAGGGCTAATCTAACTAAAAATAAATAACAGAGCTAGATAATTATAAGAAGAGTGTAGACAAAAACAAACAGAAATCAAGCACTTGGGGCTCCACGCACCAGAGGCAAGATTCTGTAGTAGTGCCGGAACTAAACCAGAAATCGAGGTAACCGACTGGTCTCGTCATCAGGGAGCCTAACCAAATCAGTTACCTCAAGGGGAACTTTCTGAATAGGATGAAGGTATAACCAAAAAACATCCCAAGGCCCCGAGATCCCCATAAAAACAGATAGTCAAGAGCAAATGAAAAGACACGAATAACTTGCAGTAAGGGCTCAACGCACCATATATGCAAGTACACATATAATCCTAATGAAAAGACAAAGATGCATACATATCCTAACTGAGTGAGTGATGGTATGGCGAAACAGCAGCCAATTTTTACCCTGGTAGTTACGTCACTGTAGCAACACCACAGCGCCACACCCCAATGAAGTTTAAAAAAAATATGAAAACAGATACCCTATCCAAAACGTCTTTAAAATATACCTTAGTCTAAATGCCATTTTTTTAAAAACTTTTAAATTGCCGAAATTATTAGGGACCTGGATGTTCTACAATTTTTAAAGAGTAAGAATATAGATAGCATACACTCGTTTGATTTTGAAAACCTTTTTACTAGTATTCCCCATGATAACTTAATGAATATCTGCTCAGTTATTTATGATGCCTATCTGGATAGTACTATAATCTTAAAATGTGACTGAATTGATTTATGTAAATTTAATATTTTTGAAAACTACCTCTTTAATGGCATGAGTTTCTTTAAACAGATAAAGGGTATCCCAATGGGTAATAGCTTTTCTAGTGCCTTTGCAAACATCTTCTTGCATTCTTACGAAACTAAATTTCTTAACTCTAATAATGTTACCGGATTTAGGTATATTGATGACCTTATAAATTTTAACTGTAACGATTTGGAATTTCTTAATCAAATCTACTCAAAGAACTAATGAAAATAATCATTTAGCGACTTATCTGGATATAAAAATTTAAATTAAAAATAGCGAATTAAAAATTGGGATTTATGATAAAAGGTTAGATTTTAACTTTGAGGTTATCACGTTTACCAATTTCCATAGCAACTTGAACTATAAAATTTATTATAATATCTTTTACTCACAACTATACAGAAAAAATAACATTTGTAATAACGCTGAAAATTTTTTAGAGGCATGTGGCATTTTCAAGGAAAACCTACGTAAGAACAATTTCTACTAATAAATTAGTTTTAAATTTTTTTTAACCGGGAGGCTGACTTGCCGCCCCCCTTGACCTGCCGCCCGTGTGCTGGCACCCCCGGGTTGGAACGGCCTTGCTTTTAGCTTCCTTGGGCCACATTGAAAGAATACGAATTGTCTTGGGCCACACAAAACTATACATAACATTAAAAATAGTTGATGAGTAAAATAAGTATAATATTTAGTTAACATACGTATTTATTTCATTATAAATTTTAATTATAATTAAAAAGATAACTATTGGAGTCTTAAAATTAATGTGATATTTGTCTTTGAATTTGAGAAACTAAAGCTTCAATATCTGGGTCAATTGAAGTAGTTTCAATTCTCAGGGAGCTGTTCAGATGTTCATCCGATATTTTGGTTCTAATTTGACTCTAAGGGCCTGTTCACATAGGAGTCCGTTGCGTTGCGTTAAGGAAAAGATAACGTTGAGACGAAAATAAACCAATCATATGCCTCCAAACGATTAGCAATGAAATTTTTAACGCCTATGATTGGTTTATTTTCGTCTCAACGTCATCTTTTCCTTAACGCAACGCAATGGACTCCTATGTGAACAGGCCCTTAGTGTGCTTCACTCTTGAAAATAATTGTTCACAGATCTACGTGCCTCCACACATTGATGACCAGAATAACGCATGGCTATACAATGAGGGATATTTATAACTGGGCAGGTATGATTTATGAGTACAACAAAGAGACTTGATTGAATTTCTCCGTAAGTTAGATGTCAGATTGCAACTCTATGCATCCCATTTGAAAATTTGCTAGCATTATGTCTATATTTCCTGTGAATAGAGTACCGAAGATGCAACACAATTGTTTATTTTTCCAAAAGTCCCGAAATCAATTTTTAAATTCTTGTACTACATCAGAAAGTAAGGCTGCGTATTTTTTACAATTTTTAGAATTATGCTTGGTCAGCGTCTCGAAATTAAAAAAAATTTAACATTTAATTAGGCTTGCCATAATTTCAATTTCATATAGGACGGGATTATGGTTTGAAACGTTGAACTGATAAGTTGGTTTTTACACTGAAGACGGTCGTTTGGAACATTTAAATGGGCATTCTGATCCATCAAAACCTTTTAAATCTGCAAGCATGTTATCAAGTTCTGGCACAGGTTATTTTTCAATGTCATAAACAATTTGATGTCACCAAGTAGGCTATAACATCTTTTTAAGACTTCTTAATATTTTCTACACTGAGCCATCTTATTTCTTTAAAGTATACGATATCGCCATATTCAGCACCCAAACTTTTAAGAAATTCCTGAAACTGGCGATAATTCAATCCCCGAGTCTTCATAAAATTCACCGTTTTGATGACGATTTGCATGACATGCTCTATTTTTAAAGCAGTTTCTGCATAAATTTTCCTTTTGTATTATGCAATGGTACTTCATCAAACGAAGATTTTCAATAGCAATGGCATCGTTTTCTACAATTGTATTAATCTTGTATTCAGTGGCGTAGCGAGAGGGGGGCAAGGGAGTCTATCATGCCCCGGGCGCCACTCGCAGAGGGGCGCCAAATGGTCCCCAAGACCATTGGACCATTTTGTCTCCAAGACCATAGGGGGCGAACAAAAAGGTGTCGTTCCCCGGGCGCCAATTATGCTCGCTACGCCACTGCTTGTATTAATCTTACAAGTACCTCTCTTTTGACTATCATAGCTGGGGCACTATCTGTAACTATGCCAGATATGTTGGCAAGAGTTAATGAGAATATCGTTTTTGTGTCGAGGCTTGATATGGCCACGTTAAATCCCTAGACCGGAAAGTCCTTCTATGAGGTCCGTTGGTGGAGAAGGTACGATCGCCAAATGTCGCCCTTGGGTAGTGCTCGGTCAAAATTGTGGTGGCACCTAGAAAAGTCGAATTCCGACCCTTGTGGTGCTATTATAAACCGGAGTCGCACACTTCGCCCAAAGTCTATATGGACCTGGTCTGGGAATTCCTGCCAGGAGGCATTAGGAACAACAACAATGAGAATCGCGCCAATGTTGTCTACACTGCTTCATATAAACTCTCTTGGTTGTTGTGTCTTTTAACGATACTAAAGAAGATATTGCTTCAGTTACAATAAACTCGTCATTTATACGTCTAATAAAAAGGCAAATTGAGCCGTGTCAGTAGCGTTAGTATTTTCAACCACCGACAAAGAATAAAGCTTAAAACTACAAGCTTTACTTGTTAAATCGAGGCAGGCTATTAATATTTTATTTTCGATTTGATCTCCCTTTCTCTGGGCCGCACTAATACTTGCTTTGGGCCATGGGTTGGACACCCCTGATCTAAATGATGGGTTCCCAACCTGTGTGTCGCGAGGTGTTTTCTGGGAGGGGGTCACCATGGTCTTAACCAATTAAAACAACTTTTTAGTGAATTTTACCGAAAAAAATCTGTTAGTATTTATTTTCCATGAAACTGTAAGGTTACAATGTTTGTTTAAAGAAAAAAGTCTAATTCAAGGCTCGAACTCAGTTCGTTCGAAATCTACCGTGTAAGGACTTCGCCTAAAACCAAGACTGACAGCCTTTAATATTTACAAAATGCTTTATTGGCATCTAGATTAAATATATGCTTTATACAATAATTACAAAATAAACATTATCTAAGGATCTTTCGCGGGTTCAGGATATCATGAGAGGAACGGCAAGAAAACCGCAAGCTCCGATGTCTGGCCGACGAGGGGTGTCCACCCTGCAAAAAAAAGAATCGTCAACTGCCCCCATTTACATCAAGGTGGCGAATATATATCCTCGCCCATCTCTGTGGGTGGTTGAAGCGTGCTCCCTTTGAACCCTTTCATAGACCGTCTTCAGACCATTCCGCGTCTTCCGCTAAAGGCTAAGTGATTATCCTCTGGACAGGCTTTGTCTGCAAGCAGGGGGGTTTTCTTAGAGAAGACGACCTCCTAATTGTCCGACAGGCGACGCGGCGTCTGCCACAATTTGGTGACAAAGCGACTGTCACCGATGAATACGGTAGATTGATAATGGACGTCTTGCCGTTAGGCTCTCTCAGGAATTCCGAGTGTGAAAGGGGCGTAAAGTCATTACAGACTAAATTCCTCCCCTCCCCAGATTTTTTTTCTGCAGAAGTTTCCACCTGCAAAAAAAAAACAGAACAAAACATTGTCCTTCTCAGGAATATTTCAATTATAAAACTTTTTCCGAAGGCAAATGCACGCCCAATTGACATTACGAGTAGACCGTTAATTTTGATCAAACTCTGGCTTTACCTTCATGAAAGAAAATTTTTAACTGTACTTCAAAGTATCATTTTAAAAGCACATCAAAAGGAATTTATAATTAAAATTTACGCACTTTAAAATCTCTAATAAGAGAACATGCCGTAGCAAAGAAATTATAAAAATTACACAATAATATAACAAGTCATGGCAAAAATTTTAAATAAAATCGTATACTAATACATGTCATATCAAAAAAATTTAAATTCATAGAACACTAGTACGTACACATGACACTACATAAAAAACATTATAACTAGTAAATCACTCGACTGGGATCTCATAATTTACCTTAATTGTGATCACATGACACAAATAAATTCTCAAATTGATATTAAACACAGTTATAATGAAACAACTTTACACAAATAAAATTAAACACAAATCCAAAATGGATACCTAAACTTCATACAGAACATATCATCACGGTTACTAATACACATGAAAATTTTAAATTTCTTACTTATCTTTTAATACATTTAACACTTATCGTCATAAAAACAATTTAATACTCGGCTTTCCGTAAATTCTGGATCAGGGAACTTAATTCGTTCACGATTACCTGTGATCCAATCTTTTCCATTTAAGTGGACAGTCATCAGTGACCTAAATTTAAATATTCATTTTATCCTACTATAGGATTCACAATCGATTTAGGGTCTAATTTTTCAGTACTGACTGACATAAAATTATAACATAATAGCTCATTGGCTCATTCCTTATCCAAAAAAAATTCACAAACCTCACATTCCTTGTAATCACTTGGATTCTTTGACAACACTTACATTTATCTGTTGTCGTAACAACTCTTCAGACAAAACTTATCGATTTCACAATAAATCATCCAATTGCGGTATTCAAACACCGTACGGAGTGCATTTTGACTCCAATTACTACCTTCTTAGGTATACACAAAAACATACACATTTGCATTTAAAAGTTAGCCAATACCTTTCTGAGGCATTCTACTGGCTTATTCAACAAACAAAACAGAACATAAAATGTTACAATTGAACATTAATTAAAACCTATCTGAGGCATTCCAACACGGCATACATAAAACCGTCATATGGCGTTTGCCACTACAAAACCGTTATATTATGATAACGTCAAAGGAATTTCACCTGAATTTTCCTTTAAAGCAAAACTCAACTTCTATGGTCGAGTCGTTCAAATTTACAAACAATTACATGTTACAATTCATAAAAAAAAACATTACTCAAACGAATACACATTAATTTCTGGTCACATTTTTACACTGAAACTACAATTAATCAACATACTTATAATATACATTTAAAATTTTACGATTAAACTTCGGCTTAGCCTGGTGTTCGGCGGGAATTAACAGTGTTAAGACGTTTCTTTTTATTCTTAACATTAGGGCATTTCCCCTTTTGACATTTGTCACAAGCCGACACGTAATCATTTATGTCTAAGTGACAATATGGCCAGTAAAAATACTGAGTTAATGATTCTTTCATCTTAGCAACGCCTAAATGAACATTAGTTTGTTCGTGGCAGAATCTTTTTAATTTCTCTCGATACTTTCGAGGCACAATAAGCAGTTTTCTAGTGGTTCCATCGTTATTTTTTTTCTGGTAAAATAACATCTCTTTTACCACTACGTACTTATTTTCTTCGGGCGTCTTCTTTTTTGCCCTATCAAAAATTACTTTTAATTCTTCGTCCTCACTTTGTGCAACTCTAAATTCTTCGGGTGAAGTCTTTAATAAGTCGGGAGTAATTATTCGTTTCTCCTGGAGAGGCAAGATAGTCGCGCTCTCTTCAGAAGTGATTTCTTCTAACGCTTCTGCTCCGGGGATCACTTGCTCTATTTTCGTTTTTTCATCTCCCGTGTCTAGTCTTTCTCTATCTAATTTTAGTTTTTCGGCCCGAGTTTGCACAGTATTTTTCACCTGAACTTCTACATTCCTGTTGATCTTCTCAAGCAAGGCTGCCGTTTTATTTCCTAACAAATAGTGTTTCTGCTCGAAATCCGTATTGCTGACAGCTGCTCTAGTTATGGTGTGGCCCCATTCACATTTTAAATCGACCTCTGCTATAGGTAAGCAAACGGATGAATCTAACACAGGTGCACTGACATAAACGTGCTCTCCTGTGTACATATGGGGTTGTACCAAATTTTTAGAAATCAGATCAATGCTCGCTCCTGTGTCTCTCAGAATAGACGTAGATTTTCCATTAACGACTCCCTGACTGATATAAGGAGTCATCACGCCACTCGAGTCTCCTCCACTAGTTTCTGTTGCCGCGATAATTTCCGTCTCTTTAAGTTTAGGGCACTGTGGTCTCAGATGGTCATAAGAACCACACTCGTAACAACGGAGCTGTTTTCTTTTCTCAAAATTTCTTTCCTTGTTTTGTCCACTAGAAGCTTCTTTTTCCACATCTTTTTTTTCTTTCTTCTCTTCCTTAAATTTATGGTTAATGTTAAATGGCTTATTAATTTTATCTGTGGACTTTTTATTCTTTGGGAATTCTCTTGTTCGGAAACTGTCTTGTAAGCTTTCATACTTATCGATTTTTTCCGCTAATTCTAAAGGAGTATTAATCTGCATCCACTGCTCCAAAAAATGATCTTTTATATCGGCAGGTACCCGTCTCTTCATCTGTTCTGTTATGTGTAGGTCTCTCAGTTTCTTAAATGTAGTGATTTCTAAATCCGCTATCCATTCATCATAATAGCCACTAAGCTCATGGGCATAATTCCTCCATGACTTATCTGCGAGTTTAGGATGGCGATAAAACAGTTGTTTTAATTTTTCCGTATTCATCCTAAATCTCTGGAGAATCATTTCTTTGACGTAGTCATAATCTTTTGCCTGTTCTGGCGATTCTCTGGCCATCATGTTGGAAATTTCTGGGGTTAGTACCCCTAACAAATATGGTACCCAATCTTCTTTAGGGACTCCCGCCATCTCTGCTCTCCTCTCGAAATTAATTAGATACAGGCCCATTTCGTCCCGTTTCTCGTCAAATTTCTGTATGGTTTTAAGGAGCTGAATGTTCTGAGTTGCGTCTGCATCTCTGTCCCTCACATTTCGGGCTCTATTGTCTCCATTAATTCCTAATTCCAGTCTCCTTATTTCGAGAGTAAGTTGGTCTTGACGAATTTTGTCTTCTCTTTCTCTCTCTCTCTCTTCTCGTTTCGCTTCTTCTTGTCGAAGTCTCTCTTCACGTTCTTTCCGATCTTCAATAATACGTTCTAGTGCGAGTCTAGCGTCTTCTTCGACGTAGTTTTCGTTTTCTGTAACGATCTTCTTAATTTCGAAGACCCTAATCGTATCGTCAGCTTGTCCTCCTAACTCTTCTAAAAGTTCTAAAAGATCCTCTTTCTTACCCTTATTTAAAAAGGACATTTTTCTAACTTTAGGGTAACTAACTGTATGATAAACAATAAAGTTTTCCCTCAGCTACTAGCTATATCTTCCGACGGTATGTGTCCTAACCGGAACTAACAAGTTCAAAACTGATCAATTTTAGACCGAACTATAATTTTAGCCCTTATGAACACCAAACTAGCACCGCACAATATAAACATTCACAATTTACTCAATACCTATCAAATCAAAATACCGAACTCTTATACTGAATACACATAAACAGAATTCTCAAGTTAATCAACACTTTATAGTTATATATTCTAACTCTATATAGATTTCCAACACAGTAATACACAAATACTAAATTATCACTGTTAATATCAAAGCACAAGAAACTTAGATATATCTGTTACTATTAAAAGAAAAAAAAATACTAAATAAACACTGTTATTATCAAAAGCAAAAAAAATTCACTTTCTTTAAAAATAGAGAAAAACATACAGCATTTGCAATTAACAAAACACAGAAATTGGCTAAACTTATTGCAATTCCTAACAAACAAAATATTGGTTCTTTACTTGAACACTAAATGGTTACTCATTCATATACCCAAAAAACACACAGAAATTGGTTTTACTTATCACAATTCCTAAAACAATAGTTCCTACTTAGAACTTCAAATGGTTAACTCATACACCATTAAAACACAGAAATTGATTTAAATCATCCAAATTTCTAATATAAAATATCAGTTCTTAATACGAACTCTAAATGGCTACTTATAAATATACCATTTAAAAAAAACACAGAAATTGATTTAATTCAACAAAATTTCTAAAATATCAGTTCTTAATACGAACTCTAAATGGCTAACTTGTACATATACCATTAAAAAAAAACACAGAAATTGATTTAATTCATCAAAATTTCTAAAATATCAGTTCTTAATACGAACTCTAAATGGCTACTTATTAATATACCATTTAAAAACACAATAAAATAATTTTTACTTATTGCATTTATACAAAACCATTATTTAGTTTTTAAATCAAAGCCAGAATCTGATAAAAAGAATCGGCCTACCTGTAATCCTTTTGATCATCCCTGATATCCTATCGTAACTTCTGACACCATTTAATAACAGTCTGTAAGGACTTCGCCTAAAACCAAGACTGACAGCCTTTAATATTTACAAAATGCTTTATTGGCATCTAGATTAAATATATGCTTTATACAATAATTACAAAATAAACATTATCTAAGGATCTTTCGCGGGTTCAGGATATCATGAGAGGAACGGCAAGAAAACCGCAAGCTCCGATGTCTGGCCGACGAGGGGTGTCCACCCTGCAAAAAAAAGAATCGTCAACTGCCCCCATTTACATCAAGGTGGCGAATATATATCCTCGCCCATCTCTGTGGGTGGTTGAAGCGTGCTCCCTTTGAACCCTTTCATAGACCGTCTTCAGACCATTCCGCGTCTTCCGCTAAAGGCTAAGTGATTATCCTCTGGACAGGCTTTGTCTGCAAGCAGGGGGGTTTTCTTAGAGAAGACGACCTCCTAATTGTCCGACAGGCGACGCGGCGTCTGCCACAATTTGGTGACAAAGCGACTGTCACCGATGAATACGGTAGATTGATAATGGACGTCTTGCCGTTAGGCTCTCAGGAATTCCGAGTGTGAAAGGGGCGTAAAGTCATTACAACCGCTATTATTTGGTGGTAAATGGAAATCGCGGTTACGAACTACGCACATTGCACAAATTCTAAAAGTCAGTTTGTCTTTCATCATTCTGTGCCGTCACTTTTGGGATAACTCGGGCCTGTTCACATAGGAGTCCGTTGCGTTGAGTTAAGGAAAAGATGACGTTGGGATGAAAATAAACCAATCATATGCCTCCAAACGATTATCACAAAATTTTTAACGCCTATGATTGGTTTATTTTCGTCTCAACGCCATCTTTTCCTTAACGCAACGCACGGACTCCTATGTGAACAGGCCCCTATTGTAGTTTTCTCAGTGGAATAACGCAAGTTTTTTTAGGTAAGAATTTTTCTGTTTTTATTGTTATATAATTCTGAATCGATATTGTAGGAGCATTATTTTTCTTCAGGTTCTAACCGCTGTTTCATACTTTCCGACTCCAACGAGTGTTACGCACGATCATGCATGTACTTTACAATTATTGAATGGTTATTTGTTTTGTATTGTATCAATGTATGTACATATCAAATTTCATTAAAATCGGTACCGTAGTTCTAGAGATAATCGACCAAGTCTGCAAATTCTCTTAATTTCTTATACCAGTGTATATATAGAATGCTTTTTTTTCTATAAAAGTAGGTGGGTATACAGTGTTTTCTCGAATAAAGGCGCGTATTTTTAGTTCCGTGTTTTCACATGTCACGTCACAGGGAAACAAAAAACTCGCAATAAAATAAAAAAATGGTTTTAGATTAACAATTGATTCGTAAGTTTCTTAATATTTCTGCTTAACTTTCGGCTAACGAAATGATACCTTAAAAAAAGTGGGGATATATATATATATATATATATATATACGGTATGCATATTCTAATTATTTCTCAGATTTTAATCCATTCGGATTGAAAGTCCCATTGTTTTAGCTTAGTTCATGCTCTTAGAGCTGACGCGTAGTGCACTATTTGTTACTACACAGCAACGGCGGTTGAAAAAGCTTAAAACTTTTGAGATCGTTATCGATAGAAAACTGCCGTGTCTTCTGAATCAATAGTGACGTCACGAAAAATTCCAAATGGAAACGAAAGCGGAACATTTGACTGCTGACCACCGTGTCGTCTGAACGGTTTCTAATACCAACTGCTTATTATTTCTAAGTGGCTAATATTATTCTGCCAAAAGTCGTTTGCTCTCTTCTTGTGTGATGTCGAAAACTAGGTGAGTTATGGAATTAGGATTTATTTACGTGATATGCTAAGCATGATCACTTGTCTCTTGTTTCCTGTCTTGATCTTAATACCAAACTTTTCGTTTAGTTTCATGATGTCAAATATTTTCTCTGTTGTAGCTTCAGCACATGTACTAAAATATATAGGTTCTGAACTCATTGTTTTATATTATTTCAGAATTTTTATGTGTGATATCCGATGTTTATAAACATTAAACTGTGCTTAAATTTTCACTGTATAGACTAATTAGATATTTTTGTTGTAAGTAATGTAATCTTGTAACAAGTTCTTTGGTCATGTCCAGTGTAATGTTTCGTTATTACTCTTTTCGACGTTCTTTAATGAAGGCAGAATGCAGCGGTAACATAGAAGTTAGATGATGCAAACCGTTGTTTGGCAGATTGGAATAACTAATTATAATGGCCCCTTTTCCCGATAAGCAGTTTGCTGAGAAATAGCAGAAATCAAAGCAAATTAATTTACTTTCTCGTCTGAGTTCGATGAACCTATTTTTTTTTATAAATAAAGCTTACGTTCGAAATGTAAAGTATACCATTGTACGTTTTTCACTTCGTAACAAATCCATAATCAATCTTTGTTACGGCAGATATATATTTTTAAATGGATGTCACGATGAAATTTATTATGTAATAGCATATGATTTTAACACTATTGGATCACTCTAGTAAACGTAACCAGTTTTAAATTGGAGAGGTTCTCAGTAATGTTAATTTTTCATCGTGCCAATCCTTTATGTGCAGATACCGTAACTGTAGTTAGAGCACATTTGATCTTACTTTTTCTATATGGTTGTTCAAAACTCATTTAATCGGAGAATTCTACCTCCAAACAAATCTGGTGATGCAAAATATTTTACGATTAGATAACGTTCTCATGTTTTGCATCATTGAACATGCATTTTAAGAATTTTAAATGGTGTAAATAAACTTTACGTTATGTAGTAAATCATTTTTTAGAGTCGAAAATATTTATCCTTTATGTTGCATATATCTGAATTGTTGTCTATCAAATAAGCGAGATAATTGCATTAGGAACTTTATAAAGCTCTGTTAAATATAGTGAAATGTCAAATTAGTTTTATTAATGAAACGTAAAAGCGTCCGAATTGACTGTAATTGTGTTCCTTGTTATAATATATGATGCGTTGCTTCTGTTAACAGAAGAGTTGCTTTTCCCAAAACCTTGCTTAATTTTGTTTTAGAGGATAAAAATTATTTTCTTTTAAAGTTGGTATTAATCTTGATCATAAAACTATCATAATACTTATCTTGTTACCAGCTTGCCATTTGGTGTATCGTTATAGTTCCTAGACCCTGTTTTCCCCGAGTATTATAAAACTTTTAATTTAATCACCTGAGAAACAATTACTTCAACTTATCAATCACGATTGTTAAAATTGGTGTATTATTATTCAATTGGATTCGCTTATCATAGATTGAATGTAATTGCGAGAGACCTTGCTTATGTACGACACATTTTTAGAATATTGTGAAATATAAGTTCCGCATAGTTTTATACTATGTTTATATTACACTAGCTGACCCGGCAATGCTTCGCTATTGCTAGATTTGAGTCTATATATATGTAGATTAAATGAACCTAATTGAAAGTTTGATATCGATTATTGTATTTAGTTGAAAGTAGATATTTACATACACATTATAATTTTTATGTTTCGGATTACATAAATTGTGATTACTCTTTTATTAAATTTTAAGTTCATTGCAATGCTCTTGTATATGCAATATTTTTGGTGATTCCATTTGGCGTATAAACAAACGAATCCCTTGGTTTTCCTTCACGGGAGCATGCAACGTAGTCCATCAGGAAAACACGGATTCTCCAAATTCAATCCACATACTTGCAATGCCCGCCTTGTGATTTGTTTATCGTTATTCCAAAAGCCAGTTTAATTGGAAATTGCAATCATTTGAATTGGAATTGCATATCTGTTGGTATCATTGGTATACGTAGTATTAGCACATCCTCTCCTTTGAATTTACCACTTAAAATTGTTGCTTTAATTACATTGTTTAATAATCACTTGACTGCCAATCTGGTACCATTACAAAGACGGGGTGTGTCAATGTTTCTAAGAAGAATGATAGGACACAAACCTTCAGAAAAATCAAGTGAATTTAAGAATTCAGTTCTGTAATTTACTGTCGTGGCGTACCCAGGATTTAATCTTGTGGGGCGAGTTGAACGGATAAAAATATTTATAATGCAAATTCAATATTCATAATGCAATTTTTATTTCATTGGGGGGGAAGGTTCTTTTTGCCCACCCCCTGGGTGCACCACTGATTTACTGCTTCATCTTGATCTATAATAGTATTATATTGATTTTTAAGTAGCTGTTTCTCCTGGTAACATACAGAGCTTACAGACAACATGTCTTCTTACGTGGGGTGTCAGAAAACACTTTCCCTCCTTCAAGACTCGAGGGTCATGACCTACCTGGGGGTCATTATCCCTCGCCTCCCTCACAGGAATGTTAAACATCTACATAAGAGGGGGGCTATCAAGGGTTGTTAGGTGCTGCCATCCGTATGTTTTGTTTGAAAGTACAAGGTTCCTAGATAATACCTCAACAGACATCGAAAGAAAAATATTTTTTTTTCTACTGGTCAGATCGAGGATTTCAATAGCTTTAAACCTTCTCGGGACAACACGGACCATTTTGCAAAAAACCACGTGTAAATCGGTCCAGTAGTTTTTTAGTCTATAAAGGACAAACATACGCACATTGCCTTTTATATATATAGATATAAGTAATGCACCTTTTCAAGTTGTAATTGAATAGGTGATGCTTTATGGGGTACAGATATGGTACAAAAACATTGAGAGAATAAATTAAAAAAATGAAACAAATACAAAGCCCATTTTTACTGGGGATTACTCATTGTTATAAGACGGTATCGACAGATGCGTTGGCTGTATTGGCGGGGTGTCAGCTTTTAGACATCAAAGCTAAAATTGAAAAGGATTTATTTATATGAGATTTTATATGGGGAAGCTATGATGGAATATGAAGGTATATGCTATAAGACAGAAAATTGCGAGGTTAAGTATAAACCATTTAAGAACGTTAAGGAATTATATGCTATAGAGTGGACTTGTAATAGGAGGCCCAGGACGGACATAGAGTACTACACTGATGGCTCGCGGAAGAATGGCAGGACGGGCTCGGGAGTGGTCTGTTATGAGAACGAGGTGGAAAATAAGATTATCATGGAAAGGTTGTCTGATAATGCAAGTTCTTATGCAGTAGAAATCAGAGCCATATATATGGCTCTGCGCGATGCCAAGAACAGTAATAAAATGGAAATAGATTTGTATACTGATTCTATGAGTGCTTTAAAAGCCCTGGAAGCGGTAGATTACAGGACTAATTCCGTGGAAGAGATTAAGAGTATAATAAGAGATGGGGGAATAATGCCACACTTTCATTGAGTTAAGGCCCATGTAGGCATACTAAGGAATGAGAGAGCAGATGAAGTGGCCAAGGATGCCACGAAATTGGAACATATTAATACCAGTATTAAATGGCAGAAAGGCCAGGTTAAGAATATCATAACTACAAAGGCCATTCGTGACTGGCAAGATAGGTGGGACAAGTCAAAGGTAGGAAGGCTAGTATATGAAATATATTCCAAGGTTATCCTAAAACGGTCAAGCTCTGACTTTAAATTGAACTAAGCTATTACCGGACATGGTTGTTTCGGTCTTTATCAGAATAGATTTCATAATAAAAGTAGTTGCTGCCCTTGTGGTGCTGAACAATCTGTAAATCATTGCATAATGGATTGCCCGTTATTTGTTGAGTTCAGAAATAATATGCCTTCTAACTTTAGAAATTGAGATAAGCACAAATTATTTACGGACTTTTATAGTAAAAAATGATTAGTTGCATTATGGGTGTTCTTATGCAAATGAATTTCCCTGTTTTATCTTGTTAGTGTGTGTATATTACATAACTATTGAAAGTACACTGCTGGCCACTGTAAATGCAACACCCTGAAGGAAACATGCAAATAACATGAAATTTACAACATGCATTAGCGGAGGTGAGATATGCAAATGATTAGAATTTCAGCGCAGACGCACATCACGCGCGCCTGTGGCGCCACTTCAAAGCGCTATTTAAGGCTTGGAGATTTCGACGATTTCAAGTTCGGCAATTGTGTTTTTCTTGTGGTTTTTCAAAACAACGATCAATTATGCCTCGTCGAAAACAGCGATCATCTTTTGATCAAGTATCCGAGTTCGACAGAGGAAGGATAGTGGCCTACCGAGATTGTGGATTATCTTTCAGGGAAATCGGTAGTCGTGTTGGACGAAACCAAACAACTGTAATGCGTATATGTGATCGTTAGATGCAGGAGGGTACGACGGACCGGCGTGTTCGATCGCATCCACCTCAGTGCACCACTTCACGTGATGACAGGCAAATTGTGCGCATGGCAGTGACGGATCGCTCAGTCACATCACGAACCATACCACAGCACATGCAGTCTGTAACGCATCATCCAGTGTCTGCGCGTACCATTCGACGCCGTTTACAGCAGAGTGGTCTGTCCGCAAGACGTCCATTGCTTTGTCTACCCTTGACGCAGAACCACAGACGTCTCCGTCGCCAATGGTGCGATGACAGAAGGATGTGGACGGCAGAATGGAATGAAATTGTCTTTACTGACGAGTCACGCTTCTGTCTGCAACACCACGATGGTCGCATTCGAGTCTGGAGACACCGTGAAGAGAGGATGCTGAACAGCTGCGTTATGCACCGCCACACTGGTCCTGCACCGGGTATTATGGTATGGGGCGGTATTGGATATCACTCTCGCACACCTCTAGTACGCATTGCCGGTACTTTAACAGCCAGCGCTACATATCCGAGGTGTTGGAGCCAGTTGTCCTTCCTTACCTTCAGGGCTTGCCCACAGCCATATTTCAACAGGATAATGCGCGAACACACGTGGCACGCATTGTCCAACGGTTCTTCGTCAATCGCCAGATTGAATTGCTTCCCTGGCCGCCTCGCTCTCCGGATCTTTCGCCGATAGAAAACATGTGGTCCATGGTTGCTCTATGATTGACCCAGATTCCATCCCCAGCTGCCACAGCAGATCAACTTTGGCAACGTGTGGAAGCTGCTTGGTCTGCTGTACCCCAAGAACTCATCCAAAGTCTCTTTGAATCAATTCCGAGGCGTGTGGCAGCGGTGATCTCCAACAATGGCGGCTACTCTGGCTACTGATTTTGGCAGGAACCACACTTCACAGAAGTCTATAAATTTAATCATTTGATACTTGGTCAACATGTTATCTACAAAATAAATTTTGTTGTGATATCTCTTGTCTTTCTTGGTGTTGCAATTTGGGTGGCCAGCAGTGTAATTAGTTAATGTTAATTGTAATAATCTTGATTGTAACTGAATACTTGTACTTATGTAATATTTGTTTGTGTATTGTAATATTGTAAATGATTGTAGATATATATGAAAAGTGGATATGATTGTGTAATGTGAAAAAATTAACTATTTTCGATTGATTTTCAGATGTTCTGTATGCCGAAAGGCGGGACAGTGAATTTATTGAATAAGTTAATGCTGCGAAAAATCTTTTTCATGAATCTTAACACTTTATTAGGTTAGGATCTCAAAGTCAAAGAAAAATGTTTTTCTCATTCTATATTGTCTATATTAGTTTTTCTCGTATGGTATCAATATACAATTATTTTTAATGCTGCTGTGTACTAACCCTATTGGATTCGCTCTCCTCAATGTTAACCTATGGAGAAAATGTGTCTACTATCGACAGCTACATAGATGCTGTTATGATAATCCTATAAAATTGGTATTTTCAGATAGCCTGAACTTTTCTGCATCTCGCAACAGGATACATTTTATAATTTTTGTCCACCAAAGGAAATTATGAGCGTTTAAAACACACTATACAAGATTTTCCCCCGTATATTTTAAAATATTATTTGCATTTTTAATAAGAAAACGAAAAATGCCCCGAGGTGTAAATTTTCTTTCTCTATTACGGAGTACAATTTTAAAAAACATTTTGAATCCAAGTCGGCTATCCGTGGACACATTTTCTCCATAGGTTGACATTGGGGTGAGCTAATTCAATATCGTTAGTACACAGCAACCTTAGTCTCACATTTTTATGCTTTTAGTAATCGAAAATATAAATATTTTGCTCGCTGTTTGTGTGCCTATCGCAGACGCTGCGGGAAGAAAAAAAGAAAAAGAAAACGGTAGTGATTCGTAATTGATTTCCTATCCCAACAGGAAATTGTATACAAGTTACGAGTGACCTTTGCCTCTTATTGTTTATAGATGTGTTACCCTGGCGATGAAATGTTTAAACCCCCTTTCAAAACAGATAGGAATTATCAGGCGTGTGCACAGATGATACGACTATCTGCATTTTTATATACACCTGAACTTCAAAATTCCGATAACCTAGCCAAAGAGTTGTCACATACTCGTTAAAAGTAACGAAACTGTGGCTTGAGAATATGTTGACAAATAAATTAATAAGACCATGTATTGTTTTGTAAATTACTTTCAAAATTAGCCATGAAGATATTTTAAAACGTTCCGAATAGGGAGATATTTTTTATTGTTTGTGTTTACTTTGTCCTGAACTGATTAAGTATTAAATTGTAAACATATTGTTTTACCCTGTTAATAATGCTATCTCAATTCATGCTCGGGTAGCCTTTAAGTGTGTATGCACATCTTATTTTACTTCATTTTATGTTTAAATTACGTTTAGTATTTCCGCATATTATTTGAGTTATTTTCTAGTGTTAAAAATATATATTTATCCCTTTAATAAACATGAATTTTAAGTAATTCTAATCGTAACAGCCCGACGAATCTGATACACGGAACATGATCCTCTGAATGCATTGTTAGTTGTCCAGCACGTTTTATCAAATTTTCATTTACTCGAGAAGATAGATCCTAAATATAATGTCCTGCAATAACTGCTGCCAAGTTATTCTATTAAGATATTACCCTTGGCCGTGAAGTAATGTTTTCTTAAAAAACATATCTTGACTGCTCATCTGATTATTGGTTTGAAACTGTAAATTCTACGAAAAAAAGATAACATTTATGGCTAGCAATTAAATATAATTAACGCGAATCTTAATTTTTTCAGGCAGTGTATTCGTTTTGTCTCAGGGTAAAAAAAAAAAAAAAAAGTCATCTGTGTATAGTTTTTTCTGCGTCTAAATTTTCAAGTTTTTTTTATTGTACAAAGTAGTTCGTGGCGCATAACCCTACCCGAAACCCGATAAAATCTCTTAAATATTCCCGGATCGAGTACACTTAGAAATCCAAACTTGAAAACTTCGTTTGCTTCTCATCTATCAACGGCGGTATCAATAGTCTAAATTTTTATAATCGTATAAATCTTAGAGCTTCATGACACGTAATTTCAGAAATAAGTGGACTGATGTATCGAGTTCGGCAAGTGCTAAAAAATAGGAGCCTCATATTCAAAATATTTGACATGCGATATTTATTAACCAAAATTTCCACCGATAAATTATAGATATTATTATCCAAATTTTTTTCTCACACAGAAATTGTTAATATTATATCTAAGTAAATTTTGATTTTTCGTCACGTTCAAATTTGTCAATAATCCACTACCGAAAGTTTGTGTCTCTCTTGGATTGATAAACTAGCTGGCACGTCAAAACCGATGGAATATTGTTTATAAAGTTTTATGGCACGTAATCAAGAAAGAGCTATCCACCCTGGTATATCTATGGTGCCCGGTATAAAGGGCTTAAGTAAAAAAATAGTGATTTTTAGACATTTGTTAGTATTGATAAAAAACACCTTTTGACTTGTATAAAAGGCTTAAGTCTATCAATTTTGTATACAAAAGTACATTTGTGTGTACAAAAGACTCAAGTCGAAATTATTGTTCTGCGATTGGTATAAAAGCGAATAACTTGGTATATTTAAATCACTGTTTTTTGACTTAAGCCCTTTATACAGGGCACCATAGATATATTAAGCCAAGATAAATAAAACGTGTTTTTCTAGAGCATTTAGTATTCCGGGCCCCTTTAAAATTGTGTTTTATGGTGAGCGCTGAATAGCACAAGGAAGTGAGTTAACTTGGACTGGTCTGACATTTTCAGTCCAATTTCTGCCGATTTAAACTGAATCTCAGGGGTGGCCAACCAGCGACTCTTTTCACCCGAAATTAAAATGAGCTGCACGTCGAATAACCTTTATTTTGGGTATAACTTAAAGCCGTGAGTCCTTTTATTATATATTTAGGTTGATAGAAATTGAACAACGCCCAATGTTGAGAAATCGGCATTTAACTGAATGGCTACGAGCTGTAACAACTAAAAAAATGTCAGATTTTAATAATTTGGTAAAACAAGTAAAAGAAAATAATTATTAAGGATATTAAAACTAAGATTTTAGAAATATTAATTATTCCAACAACTAGTGGATGATTTATTTTATAAAATTATTAGTTAAAACAAAAGCTTAAAATTTCTTTCGTATCTAATATAACTTCCTTTTTTTTTTGGTCTTTGGCTCTTCTAAGTATGTATACATTTCCAAACGGCTCATTAACACTTTGTCTTGGCCATCCCGGTTATATATCATTATTACCAACTTCCGAGTTGAAAGCACCCATAGACGGAAGAGCATATGAAATAACTTTTAGTCGCCGGAAAAACAGCTGCGCACGAGTCATTTGTTATGACTACGCAATTGATGCGCTCGTTAGCCGTATGATTCAGATGTTATGTTCGACTGATATTTATGAAGCTCTCTACTACTTCTCTTTATTTTTATTATTATTTAAATTCTGCATTCCGAATAAGGATTGTTCTACCGCGTCTCACACATCTTGTGTATTTATCTTAAAGTTATAAAATGTTAGATTCTTATAGCTTCATGGTCCTTTTCCATCCAGTTACTGACTGGATGGAAACTGTATGCAGCATCATGAATGTGGAATTTTAAAAAGCAAAACGCATCTAATTTATTTATTTTTAAAAACTTTAAGGGGATGGTGGACTTTCAAATTACCAAAAATCGAACAAAAATTGCAATTTTTTGGGGGTGTATTAATATTTTAAAAATATGTAAATAGTGGAATAAAATGCATTTAAAATATGCAGGGAAAAGTAAAATGAAAACTTGGTGGCTTTAGAAAAGTAAATATTAAAGGTAGGTGAAAAAATATATTTTAAATGACTTGTTATCAAAATGAGTCATTTCCAGTTTTGCGAGTCTTTGAAATGCTCCTTCTGTCAGAATTTTTGATGAAACTTTATAAAATTTATGATAGACTCTTCTTATACATTAAAATAAAGTTATGTATTCATTTCAGGTTTCGACATCATTAAGAGTATCAAAGTTTAACTAAGTGTGGAAAAGTTAAAAAATTTCACGAAAATTCAGAGTACAAGCATACAAATATTTCCTAAAAGTTAACTATTCAACGAAAGCACAAAGTAATACATAACTCTGTTCAAACTGTATTTGTAAGCAATATAAATGCAAAATTAGGGGGAGGAGTTAAAAATTGAATAGCAAGGAGCATTTAAAAAACAATAAAAATTTCAATTTTTAAATAATGAAATTTTTTAAATAATTGTTATAAAATTTTATAAGGTGTTTGATATAGTTATACTTTAATGAATATATATGCAAAATTTCATAGCTCTGAGGGTAAAAATTTCAAAAATTGCTTTGTAATGTCCACTATCCCCTTATGGGGAGCATCTGTCGACGTCGCAGATTTTCAGTCCCCACATTCAGGTATGGGGAATTACACTTTCAGTATTTTACCAATCGCAGATTAGCAAATACCCGTTTTCGAATCCTGTTTTCTGAATTAATTAGAAAATTGGTCTTCGAATGCAATCTGCGTGTTTCTCGTAAGCATTTGAATGTCATTTTTTCCCAAAGCACAATTTTTTTTTTCGAGAGAGACGGCACATTTTAAATTGTACCGATTTCATTAGTTATTTTTTCGAGAGTAAACTTAAAATTGCTTATACACTACATTTTTTTTTCCCGAAGAAAACACAAAAATACTTATATAACTTAAAACTGCTCGACGCCAGTTTTTCCAAATGAACCACAGAATTTCCAACTTTATGAAGATATTACCGATAACTTTTATAATGTCTCGATATCAATAACCGACAGAACCGCTATATTTTCCTCAACAATTAAAAGCATTTCCCTAGGTACTTTTAAGTGCAGATCGAAAAAAATTTCTGATAAGTAAATATTCATCATCCCATTTTAAGTATTATCATAGTTATTTCAAGTAAAGTAAGTCCTTACATTTAAAAATTTTCGAGAGGTCTCCCAAAATATCCGGCTGCTCCTAAAATATTCTGGCTGAACACTCTGAATTTTTGACTAAACCTGAACGTTTCTTAGAAACCCTCTAAATTTTCCAACTAAACCAAATTATTTTCCAAGAAATCCCTAAAATTGCTTGACTAACCCTAAATATTTTCAAGCCCCTCCCCTCTTAAAACCAGTAACTAACACGCACACACACACACCAAAAAAAAAAAAAATATATCACTGAGAAAACCTTCAAATTTTGCGACGTCGTTAGATATTGTAGCGTACTGGAAATATGGTCTTATTTTTTCCCGAGACCCCACAAGAGCTTGAAACACAGCTGCGTGTTTTTCAAGGAATATGTTGCTCGTTCCCACCAGTTCGGAACACGTGGAGGGGATTAAAAAACGTTTTTCCCACAGACGCAGCCAGTAAATCTGTCATCCTAACGTTTCTGCAAGGTAATAAAGTTCGGCGTCTACGAAGAAACTGTCACGAACGCTTGCCGACCCCCTCGCTTTGAGAGAGACGCTAGAGAACGCTGCCTGTGCGGATGTGTGTTTTAGGCTCCGTACGTTGTGAATCTGCACGGGATTTTAATTCAATATGTTGCACTGTTTAAATGTTAATTTTTTTGTTAATAAATTGAGTTTTTGTTTTAAAAATATGGCCTTCGTTTTTTAATTAGAACTCTGTCTTTCTTGGTATGGATCAATAGTTGTGAAATTTCTAAAAAATGCCTCGGAGAGAATCGCCTTACCTACTTACAGTGACGCCACAATATTTTTGACGAACTCAAAATATTTTCGCCATAACGATGAAAATATCCGACCGAGGCTTCAATTTCCTGCCATAACACTCTAAAATTCCGACTGACCCCGAGTTTGCAGCCCCGATGGGATTTATTGGCATGAGTTACCTACAATGTGTCGATTGACGCAAGGAAAAATCGTGTTTGTTGGTAATTTTTTTTTCGTACAAAACAAAATCTGCTTGTGCTTATTCGAGCAGTTCAACAGGTGTATAAAATGATATCGGAGGAAATCGTTCTCATGCGAGCAAAATTACTTGGTTTTATGCATTTTAATGAAGTTCGGCGAACTAATGTGACATAATGAAATAGAAAATGGAACTTTCAGTTTAGGTGTGTTAACAGATGTTTATTTAGACGATAATCGCTAGTGGCTAGTCGCTGTATTATCAGTACTTCGATTGATAACCATCGACATAACCGTCGTTATTATTTTGACATATCATAACGGTGATAATACAGGGTGAAACTTCAGCGGTGACTGCAGCCGTAAATTCTACCGAGTTATGGTTTCAGGAACTCAGACTGCGGAAGAAAAAAAAAATTTCCGCATTCTTGAATTAATAACTACTAATTTCAAAGCCAGAAATTCTCATTTATTTGGTAATGAGGGAATGAACGTAATTTACGTGTCATATTTTTTGAAAATCTTGGAGGATTAGCTAGATCCTGAAAAGTAAAGGCAATACATTTTTTTCCTTCTTTTGCTGTTACGTAATTTACAGTTTTTCTCTCTCTTTGCTGCTGTTAAATATTTTGAGTACTTTTTAATTTACGAATGATTTTTTACTATTAAAAGCAATTTTATTGAGCCAAAAAAAAAAAAAAATCTAACACATCGCCCAATTATTAATGTTTAAATGCGCGGTTGCTGTTTTACCATCTGCTTGGCTATTTATGCAACTTGTATTTTTACATGCTTTGTTATGTAAGCTTTGTTGTTTAACTGGAATGCGCAGTTTAGTGCGACAGGAGAACAACCCACAAAATTTAAATGAAATAGCTGTTAAGGTGCGCCCCATGTTTAGCTGTCTTGGAAAAATTATCATTCTAGGCTTAATAATATACTTTTTATTATCAGAAGAAAAATCACGAGCAACAGAAATGTTTATTTTAATACTTTATTGAAATTCAGTTTTCACAGTTTGTTTAGAGTGCGTTGATTCCTTTTTGCATAACAATGCCCAATTATTCTTCAGCGCATTTATTGTGTAATTTACTGTCAAGTTTTTTTAATCACTTGCTCTGTTTTTATACAGATTAATAGGAACTTGCTTAAGGCTGTTGTGTGCTAACCCCATTTGATTCGCTCACCTCAGCGCTAACCTGTGGAGAAAATGTGTCTACTATTGACAGCTACATAAATGCTGATAATCCAATAAAAAATGGTATTGTCAGATAGCCTAACTTTTCTGCACCCCGCAACAGGATTCATTTTATAAATTTCGTCCACCAAAGGAATTGATAAGCGTTTAAAACACAGTATAGCAGATTTCCCCCCCCCCAATAATTTAAAGTTTAAAATATTATTTGCATTTTTTTAAAATGAAAAATGCCCCCAGATGTAAAATTTATTTCGCTATTATGGAGTACAATTTTTTAAAAAATATTTCAATCCCAGTGGGCAATTCTTGGACACATTTTTTCCACAGGTTAACATTGAGGTGAGCGAATCGAATAGGGTTGGTACACAGCAGCCTTTAACCCCCCCCCCCAAAAAAAAAAAATAAATAAATAAATAAATAAAATAAATAAATAAATAAAAATAAATAAATAAATAAAATAAAAAATAAATCATTATAATTTTATTTTCTTCAACTGTGTCTTGAAATATACCCATTTTACAAAAAGAGTAAGTTGATACTGTAGCATTTCCGCCATTAGTTGTAGAAAATCCCTTTGCAAATGTATGATTTTAAGCCCATAGATGAGTTAAGCCACAGTGCCTCCTAAAACAAACGCTCGCGAAAATGAATTATTTGATCACGTCGAGAGTAAACGTAGAGCAAGAAAGAAACAGTGTGATGTAAATATATAGGGATGCGAAAAATATGAAGTATAAATGTGTTTGTTGCGTAACAAATAGTGTTTTAGTTTGCGTCATTTTGGAAAATCACTTTAAATCATTGGCAATTTTCAGGAACAGCATGAAGAATGATAGAATGTAAACAATGCATGCTTGTGTAATAAACCTTAATGAGGGTTGTTTTTTTATTTAAATAAATGTTATATTTTAAGATCGCTTACAAATAGTGACTTCCTAACGTGCATTGAAACACTGTCACTGTTTTACGTATATTACTCCACTGTCCAGGGTCAATTAATAACTTTATTCCCCTGTTTGGCGCAGTCTCGCCTATTGACTTCGCGCATTGCCCAAAAAATGTTATCAGCCAGTCTTTTTGCTGTACAGAAATTTCTCGACTTAGACCGAGATAGGGACCGAGACATTGGTCGTAAGTTGAGTTGGTCGCAAGTCGAGTTTCAAACAATTTTTTTTCTGTATATGTACATATATTTTTTTCTTTCATACGTAATTTAAAATGCTTTGTATTTAGAAGACACTCTTCGTCACCACTTCTTATTTTGTTAGTACAATCCATTGGTTCAGAATTTGCGACAGAAGATACGTTGAAAGTTTTTTGAACAAAGTTATCCAAGGTAGTTTGAACAGTTTGCGTCTCCTTTTCCTTGTATATTGTCTGGTAGCAAGCCAGATTTTTCCGAATACGACGATTGACACTAGTGAATCTTTCTTCGTTTGGATCCATTGCTGCTAATTGTTCCAGTCCTTTTTTAATATAATGAAAAGCTGAAGCCATTTCTGAAGCCAATGAATTTTTCTTTGAATTATCGTGTGGATATCGAAACTATTGCATCATACATTTTTATTATTGCTTCATAAATTTTTGCAGTATTGCAGAATATTGCATCATTTTTTAAAAATAATTATGTAATACATTTAGGTATGTAATGTACATTCGAGGAACAGTATTTTTGAGAAAAATATAATTTTTTTTTAAATTTAAAAATTTCAGTCGTATGTCGAGGAATACCTGTACAAGAAATACAGTATAGAGTATTTTAAAATGGTCTCTTTGAATCACAGGTGATTGTAATGTTTTACACTATTTTCTCTTTTTAGTGGGGCATTCTCGGACGATTGATGTACCTCTCAATGGATATTTTCAACGAAAGGTAAGACTTTTAAACACTATTGTTTGCTCTCGCGTATATTCGCTCCAAGAGATGCGCGCCAGACGCATATCATGTAATTGACTTCGTTTTGTTATTTATGTTGTTGTTCAGGTTTGCTCTGTAATGTGAGTTGTTTGCAGTAGCTTCACGTTAAATAATCTTCAATTGTCTTCAATAGTCTTCAATTGTCAACGCCGTACTCAAAATGTACACACACTTGCGGTCGCAGTCAACTATCCATCTGATTCCGTACCTGCAACATCATTTGGTAAAAGGTCTGCGTTGTTGGTAACAGTGACATACGTTTGCTGACAATACTCGTGCGTGAATGCCCCACCCCCCGATAATGTGCTAAATAACTACAAAAAAACAACGTTTTTATTGGCTAAAGAGAATATTTTGGGCTCATTTAAGTATGTAGACATTTCTATATATGGTGTACTGTTTATCTTGGACAACCCTGCTATATACCAAAAGCAAACCTACAATACATACAGTAGAATAGAAGACTCGTGGGCCAAATTGTTGCAGAAATAAAATTTTTGCAGTTTAATACTTTAAAAAATAAACTTGCTAGTTTATATAAATTTTAACCCCTAGTTA
Source organism: Dolomedes plantarius (assembly GCA_907164885.2). NCBI lineage: Eukaryota > Metazoa > Arthropoda > Arachnida > Araneae > Dolomedidae > Dolomedes > Dolomedes plantarius. The sequence continues at coordinate 65,281,173 of OU015490.1, forward strand.
GTTAGTAACAGTGACATGCGTTTGTTGACAATCCTCGTGCGTGAATGCCCCCCCCCCCCGATAATGTGTTAACTACAAGAAAAGCGTTTTTATTGGCTAAAGAGAATATTTCGGGCTCATTTAAGTATGTAGACATTTCCATATATGGTGTACTGTTTATCTTGGACACCCCTGCTATATACCAAAAGCAAAACTACAATACTTACAGTAGAATAGAAGACTCGTGGGTCAAATTGTTGCAGAAATAAAATTTTTGCAGTTTAATCTCTCTATTCTAAAAAAAACTAACTGCCGCTGCCGCCGCCGCTGTCAAAAGCTTGTCACGCTATCTCCTCTGAAACCGCTGGGGGTATGGGGTCGAGACCGATACCAATCGATGCAGAACAATGTGGGGAAGAAAGTAAGACATGTCTCATATTCGTCGGACTTTTTTTTATTATTTTATGTTTTGTGGGAAAATATTGACTTTTTCATGTTCAAATTACGATAACTCGCCAAAAAAGGATCGTAGAATTTTTTTTTTAACAATTTAAGACTAAAGACATTTCTCCTTCAAACAAGACCTAATTTGTTTAAAAATAGTTTAAAACACACTGATATTTTTATTAAAATTGAAAACCCACTTTTTGGAAAAATTTATGCGTTTCGAGATATATAAATTCGATGCTCTCAGTCTTATTATGTTACAAAGAAAATATTTATATCAACGGGAAGATGAAAGCTTTCTCATTCATATAAACTTCATTTCAAGTCTCTATCTTAAAATTTCGATTTTTAATTGAATTTTAAAGGAATACTTCAAAAAAATCTTCTCATTCGCTTCCTTTGCAGAAGGGCATGAAAGAAGATCCGATTTTTCACCCATAGCCGGGCTTCATCCATTTCGCCGGGAGGGGGGGGATCGCTGTAAACAACTATTGAGTCATTCATTCACTTGATTCACCAGAGGAGCGAGCGTAGCGAGCCTAGGGGCGAAGCTCCTAGTACTTTAAAAAATAAACTTGCTAGTTTATATAAATCTTAATCCCTAGTTAGTAACCGGAACTCACTTTATTAAGTAATTGAAATTATGCCATCAAAATGTCATGCTATGTTACAAAATATACGGGGTGGGGGGATTAGTACGAATCGTATTAGGCTCGGTGCACACGAGCGATCCGTCGTCCGTGTGAGTCGGTTAGTTCAACTCCATGTACTGCTTGATCGCAACTGTGGTGCCGCAACGACACCGGATCGCTCGTGTGCACCGAGCCTTAATGAGCGACTTTTTTGCTCGTTTATTCCGATGGTTAAAGCCATACAATGCATATCCTTTTTTTGCATTAAAGATATGTATTTTTTAGCAATGTAAATACCAAAAAAATACTGAACGAAAATGAAAATTTATTGCAATCGCCTTTCAAAACACGGACACGAAATGTTTTATGCTCACATTTGATTAATTTACAAAGGTCAGGAAGAATCTTTTCTGCGTCGTCTAATGGTAACGCCATGCAGTGTAGGTTTAATTTAGTTTGTATGCTTGCTTTCATAAAGTCGTGTAAATAGAATCGATGAATGTTTTTTTCAAGAGCATGTAAGTCAATTGCAGTAATTGAGAAGTTGGTCATCCTGGTCCTAATACGATTGAAATACAGAAATCCGCACTACTACTCAGTAGTTAAAAGGATCGATCCGCATTTTCAAAATAATCCTTTTTTATTACATGCCCCCTGGCCGGAACAACTCAGACCAAGTCCATAGATGACAGCGGGTAGAACAATACGGCTTCCTGTTTACAATGGTACTACAAGGGTCGGAGTCCGACTTGGCCAACTGCCACCTCAATTTTGACCCAACATCCCAAGGGGTGGCATCTGAAGGGGTGGTCATATCTTGTCCCACCTCTCTGACCTCATAGGTCGTAGATGAACATTCTGGTCTGCAGGTTTAGCGTGCCCCTAACCGACCAAGACACGAGAGTATCTGATGGCTTTCGTCGGGAATCTAAGCCCAATGCGCCACCACTAGGCTACCTAGGGCCCTAAATAATTCGTAGTCTGAGTGCGGTATTATGCATAAAAGTTAATACAGAAAAAGGTTGGAAGTTTATTCATAAAAAAAGAGCTTTCATAATATATTATGAGTTTAATTTAAAAAAATAAATAAATCCGTGACAGTAATGTAAGCATATTTCCACTGTACCTCTAAGGACGAAAAAAATTCTGTATGCAAAGGAAAGTTACCTAGTTCGTATAAACCATTTAGTGTATAAATGAAACTCCTTCATATAAAAGAAAACGCAAAGTATGAAAAAAAATAATACCCCGAAATATTAGGTCTTTTTAGCAATTTCTGTATGCCAGGCGCATTGATGATGCAATATTTGCATCCTCTATCATCACTCCGTGGTACTGTCCGACCACGGAAGCAAGGTTCCTGGAAGCTGTTACGCATGCGCGAGAAAAGCTAGTCTATTAGAAAATAGGGGAAAACGTCATATTTTCGGATGTGTTTGTTTGTGAAATTCGGAATGCATTTCAGACTGCTTTTTGTCCGCAATTTTAAAAGTTATTTTTTAAAACTTTATTTTTGATCGAATATGTGAATAATAATTTCAAAATAATAAAAGAAAGAAGCAAATCTATTTAAAAAATAGAAGTTTTATAGGAGTGGATATTTTCGGATTGCATCACAATCAAAATTACCTAAAGCTACGTTTTCGGTGGTTCTTTTTTTCTGACGTTTCCTCGGAGATTCAAATTTTGGAGTTTCTTCACCCTTTGCTTCTCTGCGTATTCTTTTTACACTGGACATTGATATCCCGGTCATTTCACTAGCTCTCTTTAGGGATTGCGAAAGTGGAACAATAACATTTCCTTCTAGTGCTTCTTTATCACACAATTTAATTACATTGTGTATTATACGTTTACAATCACTACGGAACGGCTTATTCCGAGCAGTTGTGTTGTGTTGGGTAAAGGATCCATTAATTTTAATATAATAATCAAAATAACAGACGAGGAAAAAGCAAGCAAGCAAGCGCAGTTAGTAACCGATTCTAAAGAATGTCGAGAGACTACGAGACTTTTTCCCCTCCTTCCTCAGCAGCCTTACCTACAGCGTGAATAGAATCGTCTTGGCACTATGCCAACCGTGGTTCTTCGTACTGTGGTCGGACTGTACCTCTGTTGTAATTTCGTGATTTTTTTTTCCGGCCGACTTAATCATTTTGTTGTGATAAAAATATTGCACTCATGGGCGCAAGCATTACGTCTTCAAGAGGGAAGCTATGGTTCTTGGTCATAAATTCAACTGACGTTTGAATGGACTCCTCTATTGCAGAGGTACACAAACTTTTTCGACCACTATCTACTTTCTTTAAATAAAAAATCACTGGACCCCAGTGGCGTAGCGAAGGGGGTCTATCATGCCCCCGGCGCCACTCGCAGAGGGGCGCCAAAGGTCCTCAATAACGGTCCTCAACGAATTCTATATATTATATTACTTTGTTTTTCGGGGGGAGGGGGGTGTCAAAAATGTATGCCTCGGGCGCCAGTTATGCTCGCTACGTCACTGCTGGACCCCTAATGAACATTTTTTGGTAGTAGCAATTTTTTTTTTCAAAAATTTAGGACAATTTCTCAAAAAATTGAAAAAAAATAAGCAAATTTTGGCAACTATTTTTAAAATCAATGAGCTCTAGATTGTGGATATATATTAATTTTGCATAATAACAATTAAAAAAAAGGTCTTGTTTACCTTCAATACTTGTTTTTTCCTAATTTCATATGACCAAAACTTCATATTGAATTATCAATATGTATGTGTGTTTCATCTAGGTAAAAATTAACAAAAATTAAGATTAAAAAATTATCATATCATCAAAATTATGAGCTACATATTAAAACATCGTAATTACAATCTTCATTTATTTATATGAAACTAAAATAGAAAATAATTGAATAACAAGGGTGAGCCTAGACCACGAATAATATTTGTTGAATCGACTTAGTGGTTTTTATATCAACTAATTTTGGAACCTTATATAGCAATATCACATATTTTTTAATTATAAAAAAATTTAAAGCATGTTTTTAATTAAATAATGCAATGATATAAATTTACTTCAAACTATCTGCGACACACGATTTTGCGTACCACTGCTTTATTGTAGCCCAAGTATTTCGGGTGTTTTTCATCAGATATAGTTACGTATTTTTGGGGATTTTATTTTAAAGTGACTCTCAGTTTATGAAGTTTTTTTTAACGTGACTATTGATTGCCTCAGATGTTTGCCTCTCCAGATTCGTAAAAAAATTTTTTTAAATTGTGTATTCGAAACGATCTTAATACTCAAAAAAAAATTTCAGGTTGTCTCTTCTAACGAAACTACCGCGGGTTATTAACGTAGGATTACTTATCGTTGCTTACCTCTTTTATATGTATATCTGTGTTATGTATATATATGTAAGAATGGCTTCGGGTCTAGGGGTTTTAGGGGTTGTCATAGACTTCTAAATCACTATACGACTCAAATAATACGATTCACATCAGCCGTTCCTACATATATGTGTATGTATATATATACATATATGTATTTCAAAATTTGAATGCATTTTGGTACTTTTCTGTTTAACTGTTTACTGCTTGTCCAAGCGATACAGACTGGGTTTGGCGCGCTGCCAAAAGTATAACTGGAGAGGTACGGACGGACGGTTTTAGCGTCTGAAATTTTGCTTTCCAGGGGACCGTTATGGAGGAACGTAATCCTACGTTAAAACGCTGGGCAGTGAAAAACCAAATCATACCTTCGAAATTCTCTGGCAGAATCCTCTATAGTGCGGTTCATTCACATATTAGATATGCTACAGTTCAAATTGAAATATTAACTCAAAGTACGACACTGATTTAATCGGTCATGGTGACGTGCCAATTTGTTAGTTAGTTAATAGTAAGCTAGTTTGTTAATAGTAAAGACAAACTTTCAATAAAAGATTGTTAGTTATAACAGATTTGTACCGTGCTATTAAATGAACAAAACTTCCACAGATACAATAACAGAAGTTGTATCAAATAAGTAATAAAACATTAATATAATTTATTGATTTGAGTCAAAACAAACCAAACCAAACCTACATTTTTGCGGTTCTTACAATGCACAGGGCTTTTTTCTTTAGTTTAATCTAAAACAGCTTTTGACACCCTCGTGTGTATCTCTAACGTTTTTTCATCACTGATTTTATGGAATTCATTTTAATCACTGACCTATCACACTTGTATTTTAGTGATTTATAATTTTTTCTCATATCACTGTTCTTTTATCCTTTTTGTAGTTGTACTACCTGTTATATATGGTCGTGTTCATCACTTTTTATGTATGATTTTTATATCACCTTTTATATTTGACCCACTTTTTTATCACTTCTCAAATATTACTATTGAAACCTCTTTGCATGTACTACTGTTCCTTTCACATAGTACTTTGAATATCTTTAATTCATATGTATACAATTTTATCATCGTTTTTAAGGTTTTAACTTATATGTATGTTTTTTCGGGTTTCACCATGTGTTTGGCGCAGCATGTCCTATATCTGGACCTTGCGCCATTAAACCCCAAACAACCAAACCAAACCAAACCATTGATTTGAGTTTATAAATATCAATTGCCAAATATTTTATATCACCCGAATGTTTAGTCGCTTTGAGTAAAACACTTGCCGAACTAGGAACATCAGTTCATTTATTTCTGAAATTCGAATTTTATGAAGCTCATTTCCTATGAAAAAGAGGCAATACAGCCATAGGTAGTTCACAGAAGCAAATGCAATTTTCAGGTTGTCACTATTTCAACGTCGGCACTTTTTCCGATAACCACTCGATTTCATTTGTTTCCATATCATCTGCAGACTCGGCAAGCGTTTGTTTGTACACAGAACTGGATTACAAACTTATTAATTTCATTTCAAGGTCCTCCAAATTCAGACAAAAATCGATCGTCCGAGCACCAGCAAAATTATTTTGCGTGCCACGTGTATCACGCGTGCGATTGGTCCACCATGTATGGTTTGGTGTATCACAAGCATTACGAAGTATAACGAGTACAGAGTTTTTGAGTCCAGGCCTACCTCGTTTTGAGAAATTTTCTTCGCGGAATCCACGACACTCTTTTTCTTGAAGTAATTACATTCCCAGAAGCATTACCAGTCAGAATTGCGCAACGAGTCTCCAAATTCATTGTGTCGCGATTTTAGAAACTGACGGCGTCTTCTTCGGTTATAAATTTTTATCTTGAAAAATGTTTCTTTATCTTATCGGTTTGTGCGATATGAAACAACGAATTTTCATAGCTGTTACGGGCGGATCCGCGATATCTAAATGCTCTCAAATCCGTTTCGTTTCTTGAGCATTGTTGGGTGTGTTTTTTTTCCCTCGCCACATGTCAGCTGCTGTTTGCTTTGTCTGGATCGGTCATTAGACAGCTTCGAACGGGGGTGGGTTGTGGCTCTGTCTGAACTTCAGCTGGTAAGTTACTTGTTTTATTCATCAGCGGGGAGAAAATTTTTTAAACTGGCCAGTTCATTTAGGGAATCTTCTTCACGGGCATTGAAGGAAGCAGTCTCCCTAACAGCTGGTTTTCGTTATGAGAACCGTTCATAACGAGTTTCGTTATGCTGGACTGTTCATAACGAGTTTTTAGATGGTTAACATAGATTCAGTGCCCCTTTTCCGAAAGAATCTTCCTTCACAAGTGTTGAGGCACGGTCCCCCTAGCACAGTGGTTCCCAACTGGTGGTCCGCGGACCACAGGTGATCCACGAGAGCCTCGGAAGTGGTCCGGCACCACATACAAAAATTTGCCGAATAAATGGGGATTTTGAAAGCTGTGTTCGCTGAAGTAGATGGGCCGAATATATCCGATGACTCTCAGGTGTTGAATTAAAATTTCTTAACAGTTTAACATAATTATTTTATTATTAGAATATGATACGAATTAAATGGTGGAATGGTTAGAATATGATTACGTTAAACCTGTATCTCTATTTCCTGAGGACCCCCGGAATGTTCCCCCCACCCCGTCAAGTCGGTGTGTGTGGTGGTGGTGGGGGGGGGGGGGATGGGATACGCACATGGTTCAATTTCTGGCTTAGTGGTCCGCAGACTTCTACGGCTTGGGAACCACTTCCCTAGCCATAGGCGTAGCGTCGGGGCCACGTGCCCCCCAACTTAATTTGAACTAAATTAAAACGTTAATAGAAGATCAGTTAAAATCGGAAAATTGTAAAAAACTTTTAAGAAAGTTCTTTTTTTTCCCACTTTTTCAAACTGTGAAACTGAAGATTCCGATTATATCTTTAGCATTAACATAGTTTTTAAAAATCATATGATCCATAGCAAAAATTCGTTGCTATATTTTTTTCTCATTTTATTTCTATTATATTTATTTTTCTCATTGTAGAACTTTTGAACACTCCCCAAACATCAAGTCTATTGTTATTCAATTTAAAAAAATTTCATATTTTAAGGACCGTTCGACAGTCAATGCACTGAGGAGGGCCTTAACTGAATTTAATTTCTCCCCCCCCCCCCCCCCAAAAAAAAAAAAAAAAAAAAAAAAGTTAGAAGCCTATGGCCCTAACTACTGGTTTCCGTTATGCGAACCACTGGACTGTTCATAACGAATAATTCAAATGGTTAATGTGGATTCAGTGCCCTTTGTCCAAATTTCATGTTCGGAACGTCTGCAATGGAAAATTACTCACCTGATCTCTCTGAGATTTTTTAGACTTGCTGATGGAAAGTTCTGTGGCTCAAGAGTGTTCGTCGCAAATTGTGTTCCCTACTTATTTGATCGTGAGTTGTTCAGGTTTGAGCACAGTCGCTGCAGCTCATAACGAATGAAAGAATTCCAATGTCTTCGGAGGAAACAGTAATACGGTGACACCTTTTTATGGCGACCAGTCATGGTTCCGAAAAAAAGTGGCCGTTTTGAGGGGTGGCCAGCCAGAGAAGTTTCACTTCACTTTGTTTAAGTTTGAAAGATAGCATAGATAGAACTGAAAGTGAGCATCTCATTTGACGGGTTATTAATACTTGTGTCTTTGACTACGCATAAATCCTGTTTGCTTTTACGTTGTTACTGCAATGTTATGTGTTCCTATAGGGCAGGGGTGGGAAACCCTTTGGCACGCGTGCCAAATGTGGCACGTTGATGACTTATTTCTGGCACGCGAAAGAAGTCCTTTTCAAATTTATTTTTAATTAGTACCTTATGTCTGTCTGTTTAAAAAGCCTTGCACCAGTGTTACTTATCCATATTTTCTTTTTCATACATAATTTTTTTATGCATCATTTATAAGGTATTTAAAATCAGCAAAAGATTATCTGTATTATAACCTCTCTTTCACTGTGTTTCATACAAATGTATAAATGGGAAAAATAATGCCTGTTGAATCGAAAAAAAAAAGTTATCGTAAACTCTTTGTGTTGTTGCTAATAATAGTGTCTTTAAATTGTGTTAATATGTATGACAGTTACAGGCTAATACAAAATATCTACAAAAACACTTTTTTCGTGAAAACCTGTAGCAATTTTTTTCATTAAGTTGTTTTACATGATTTTCATTATCACTTACAAATCAAATATCAAGATATCAAATTATATGTTCTCAAGAAATTTTGGTTGGCACGTGGAAAAATTTTGTGTCAAGAGATTTGGCCGATTTTGGCACGCACTCTCGAAAAAGTTGCCCAACCCTGCTATAGGGTAATGGGAGATATTTCACCAAATTTCAAGATTCTCTTGATAAATGAGACCTTTTGAGGGTTTTTAGTGCCAAAATATAGCGCCAATATTTGTGACCGTTATATATCATTAAAAAGTTTTACCTCGAGGATGAACTCGTAAATTTTCTAAAATTTAATCGAAGAATCAAGTGTGGCGTTTAATGGCGAGTATTATTTTTTTCCTGACAGTCCAGGATTGCACAACCTGAATTGTTAGGAAGGCCATATTTCTTTATGGAGAACTACTGCGATCCGCAAGAAAATACGATTCATGGGAAAGCGAAAAATATTTTATCAAACAAAAAAAATAAATTATTTTTAAAAGTTAATTTTATTATTCATCATCTATTTATTCCTTTCGTAGTATTACAAATCTTAAAATAATATTCCGTATTAAACACGCCTGGTTACGTTGAGAGGCTAAGTTCTGCAGGTCTGCAACGTTTGTGTTTCAATGATGTCGTAACGGTGTGTGTTTCAAAAAATTTTCAATTTTGAAGTAGAATGCCTGCAGCTTCGAGATTCGATATCATGGTTTTAAATTCAATTTAGGAATCTTAAGAATTAGAACTATTATGATATACTTTAATGAGACGGTTATGTTATTGTTAAAGTGTGCCCTGTGTTACGGTAAAAATTCGTTGGCTGTTTACGGTAAAAATCCGCAGTTATCATTGGTACCTATTATAGCACTATTTAACAACATAAAAATGACTTTTTTTTTACTCTTCGATGAATATGCTACTTGTATAGCTGATTTTCTAATGAAGTTTATTGGTGACTGTCTGGCAAAAGAAAACAGGAAGTTCATATTTAAGTAGACGGATGTTGTCTAGAAAATCTGCCTAGGAAGACTAGAGATTGTCTAGAAAATTTACTCTAATTATTTTAATTTAATGGGGTCCGGGACACATTTAAAATTTTTTTTTATTTATTGAGTTAAAATTTTGAAATTTTTTTTTGTGATGGTTAACCATATAATTTGTAAACAAAATCAAGTCATAAAACTTCTTAGTTTTAAAAAAATTTAAATTTTTTTAAAAAATGGGATAATTTAAAATCGTTTACTCTAAATATTGTTTGTCGAATTTCAAAATTTTTCATTTAATTAAACAAATATATAAGTTAACTTTGATTCAGCATTTTTTAAAATATTAATTTTAAAAAAATTAAAAATATTTACAGTAAAAATTTAAAAAAAGGTGATGTAACATATTTTAAAAATCATATTTTCAAAAGTAAATATTTTTTTCAAATTTGTCGAATAAAAATTAAAGTAAAATAATTGAAAAAGACATGTTCCAAGTGTCAACCCTTTATCTTTAACGGTTCTTGACTTATAACAATTTAAAGACGAGAAATGATGAAAAAAAACCATCATGCAGAAAAACGCATTTAAAGGTTTAAATAAAGATTGGCTGCTATAAGAATGTTGCAATAATAATAATAATAATAATAATAATATCTCCTGTTCTAATTAATATAGAAACATAATTTAATCGTCATTTTAAGCGAAAAAGAACACAAAATTTTTTGATGCAGTAAAAATGTTTTCGAAAATTTGAAGAATTTTGTGTCCTGGACCCCCTTAACACATTTAATTTACTAAGTAATGTTATCCAAGAGCTGGCATAGCATTTTGCAAAATATTCGCTTTGTCTGTAGAGAACGTTTCAACTAATTCTGTGTAAAAGAATATAAATGGTGGCTTTCGTTTTATTTACTGAAAATACGTTGTTTGATAAATATTATTCCGTGAAGGAAGAACCTTATAGTTTTTGTTATTTTTATTTGAAGCTTAACATAAAATATTTTTTCTCAATTGGGCTGGAGATGTATTATATTTTCATTTGGTAGTGTTTCGTGGTCAAGAGCTTTTTCCGTCAGCAATCCGTTGAAAATACTCATATAAATATAAAAATATTCGCCCTTAATCATCAGAATTTTTCTTACATAATAATCAGTCCTAGTAGTCCAGTGATAGTATTTACTTAAATTTTGGAAAAAATAACATTGTTTTAATTTTTAAAGTTAAATTTTTTAAAATATATATACTTATATAAAGAAGTTGAGTAGAAAATTAAAGGTTTTTCTATTTTATCTATGTTTAATTAATACCCATAAGTTAAATGTTCCTTTTTAGATTCATTTTTTAGAAAAAGTCTTTCAAATCCAGGTATTTATATACTATACCTTTACTGGGCGAAAGGGCGAATAGAGCAAAGTTAAAAAAAATATCCTTTGTTGATATGCAGTGAAGTTTTCCACGAATTTCATTCAATTAGTTCATATTAGTTCATTGGAATTCCCAATATTTGGCATTGATGAAGCAAAGTTCACATTAAAATAGTCGGAAATTGTTATTTAAATTCAGGTTTATTTTATTTTAAAGTTAATTTTCTTAGCATTTTCAGAAATCTGATATCTCATTTTAACCCACACTTACGCATTTAATTTTACGTTTGAAAAAAAAAATTAGATAAAATCACAGCTCTGTTTAAGCGCGATAACGTTATGAACTGAGCAAAATGAAGATAGTGGATTGTTCAAACCTCTGTCTTGCCATGCGGATTCATTGATAATGAGTTTTGTCAGTGTCTCTAGGAGGAGATAGGGCAGTCACCACTCCGTTAAATAATCGCGTGTTACAGGCGAATGCTCTTGAGTTACGGCATTATTAAAACGCCGTTTTATGTTTTAACATCGTTGTTTCATTTTCACAACAGAATTAAAGCAGAATTTTTTTCGGGGGGGGGGGGGGGACGACTGCTTTTTCAAATACCATGACAGCGATTTTATACAACGGAAGTATCTTTACAAAGTGGAGGTGTGTACTAATGTTTATCGTTTTTCTTAACGCGCTTTGGTATCGGATTATACATACATGTAAATATGACTGATTTAGATTGTTTACTTGAAAAAAAAAATTGTGCGCGTTATACGAAATCTCTCTCTATCTCTCTGTCTGTCTGTCTGTCTGTCTGTCTGCCTCTCTCTTTCTTTTTCTGTGTCTCTCTGTCGGTCTCTCTCTCTCTCTCTGTCTGTCTGTCTGTCTGTCTGTCTGTCTGTCACACTCTCTCGCACATTATCTATGTGTGAGATGTAATGTGATTATCTTGTAATATTAACGCCACAACGGTTTTAAATCTAATCCATTTATTCGCAACATTTGATCTTGTCTTTCGCGTTATGTAAGTAACTTCCGCGTTCCTTCTGCATGACACCTGGGCATATGGCACAATAGGGAGGGTCAAGTGGGAATCCGAAATTAAATTTCATATATGCTGGTGTGAGCGTCGGAATTGCGCACTTCGAGATTGAGTCATGGCGTGAGGCGTGAATGGTTAGTATAATCCGTTCTCTCATTTTGTATACAGCTTATTTTGTAAATAGCTTGTTCGTATGTATATTTCGTAGTAATATGTCAAATTGTTATAACGTGTTTAGATAAAAAAAAACATTCAGTTTAACTCAAGCATTTCATTTGGAGTTGATATTGCACAAGGCCCGATTACCAAGATGAATTACCGTTCTACTATTTTCCGAGTACCGGTCGACCAGTGGATTTCATTATATATATATATATATATATATATATGCAATAATAGCGCCCCATATTAATTGTCCTAGATCTAACGCGTATCCTAAATTTTCCTCAATAAAGCACAGCCCTATTTCAAAAACGAAATCAAAATAACCTAATATTCTATTCTCTTCAATGCACGCGCGGGAAAGTTATTTTTAGACATGATTCATAAGTCCGTGCTTTCGATCCCTTTTCGACACGTATACCAAATGTCCGGGGTCAGCCAATTAAAAGAATTCTAAGCCTAGCGACAAAATCAGAAGTTACTCAGTATAAAAGGTGAGACACAGGATTTTCGTGCTCTCTGCTTCATTACTTCTTTGCTTCTGTCCGCGTATTGCTTCCACTCCTATACCATAATGTAAAGTCTATATTCTCAAGCTCCGGCAGCCGGCCCGCTGGCGTTGCTATTGTGTGTCTCCTACTGAATCCGGAATGTCTTCGTTATGGAGAATAATAAAAGATGTGTATCGTATCAGTGTTGTGCGTCTTCATCAATGCCTCTCCTCTCTGTAGTTATTTCCTCCCCGATGTGTTTTGGCTTTCCTAAAAAAGGTTTTCGTCTCTGGATCTCAAGTGTGAATGATTGGAATGGTTGGTTTAATCTGTTCCGGCTCTTTCCTCGATTGTGTCCACCGCCACGTCTACAAAAGAGTGAATCCATCACCTGTACCTGTCCGTTAAAGTTATCGAGTGTGTAAGGTCCCGATTTCATTATATATATATATATATATATATATATATATATATATATATATATATATATATATATATATATATATATATATATGTGTGTGTGTGTGTTGTGAAGGATCCACAATTTGGACATTTTGAACTCCTTCCAACGTTATAGCCATTTTGTTCTTCCAACACGATTACGGGACATAAAACGGCCATATTGGAAAAAGGAGGAACTGCACCAATTTTCCAAGAAACATCGCACCCCCTGAATTCCTCAGGACGGGGGAAAGAAATTCCAGGAAATTCAACGGACATCCAATTTTCTTGGAAATAAGCGTACCACGTGGGTCAACCATGGGAATGTCGGAGCATCCTGCCCTCGAATAAAAAACTCGAAGAGGCAATAAATTTACGTGAAAAACTGACCTGGGAGGAGTTATGAAAAAGATTGGGGGAGCCCCGAGTGTGGGAGAAACGGCGTTCGGAGGGAGAGCGAGAGAGCGATTTGAGGTAGCGAGCTGCGAAGAAAGCCTGGGAAGAAAAGACCCCCGTAAAATGGCGAGATGTCGGTCTTCAACCGCCAGCGCCGAATCCTGTTGCCTCCGCCAGTGAAGGGCCACATGATTATTAGCCCGATGCCTAAAGCCTCCTCCGGTAGAAGTGCCTCAACGACGCCATGCTCTGCTGTTTCATCAAAAACTCCCCAGGTTGGTCATTTCTTCCCCCTTTAAATAGTGCTCATGCCTTTTGAGAGATTACGAGACTTTTATTTCACTCGACCCGTAATGGTTATGCCGCAGGAAGCGGATGAAGTATGCCCTAATTCGGTTAAAAATATGTATAGCCAAGATCTTAAATATAATATGTAAACCCTACCTTTTCTTGTAAAATATTGTATAATAAATGTTATTTTTATTTATAAACGCATAGTTCCCTTTGGAGTTCACCTCCCTAATTTTACACAACTCAAAGGGGTATCTCTGGTACCCCTCATAACAATATATATATATATATATATATATATATATATATATATATATATATATATATATATATATATATAATTTATAATGCAAATTATAAGACGATTCATTCGAAAGTGGCTCCGGATATTCTGTAACAACCCTTGCTAGGATGAAGCAATTTGAACCAAACAAATACGCTATATACCTTGACTTATGTGTAATCGATTGCATCACTTTCAATGCTGGAAGTGATCTCCGTTTTCTGCCAGTCACATTTCGACGCGGCGCTCCATGTTCTTAAAGTTATCGGCAAGGATATCGGGAGAGGGGGGGGGGGATAGCAGCAATATAACGTTGAATATTTTCCTTCAAATCTTCCACGGTGCGAGGCTTGTTCCGATAGTTTTTTTCCAAAGGAAGACTTATGGTAATGTGAGATCCGGCGACCGCGGTGGCCAAAGCCCCTTTAAAAGCTGTTGCTTTAGAAGGACTCAATTTCCGCATGTTCTTTTCCGATGTGCGACACGGTGATCTTTCTGGAAGTAACCTTCCGTTAACGCACGATCATCCAGCTGATTCACGGAACTGTTCATAAATGGCCAGGTGCATATCGGTGTTCATGGTGGTATCGAAGAAAATTGGGACTATGATGCTCAACCGAAACGCGCGCATCACACGCCAACTTTTTGATCACGGGACGGTGTTTGGTCAGCGACAAAAGGATTTTCAGAGGCCCATTACGGGTGAACGGATATCATTTCTAGCATCGCATGTAATGCAATCGATTACACATTCGTTAAGGTATGTAGCTTATTTTTTGGTTCTTATTGCTTCATCCTAGCGAGAGTTCTGACAGAATATTCGGGGCCTCTTTCGAGTGAATCATCCTATATTTTAGCGTATTTAAATTAATATTAAGGAACACATCGCCTGTACATTCCCTTAAAGTCATTAAAACCCCCTTATTTTCAGTTTTTAAGGGTCCTTAAAAAGTTTTTTTTAAGTTTTCATGGATTAACTCTGGGACGATTGGCTTGGGCTTACTTTGGGAAATCAGATACTTTTTTCCTTTCCTCGTATGGGCATGTTTAAGTCGTTTTGTATTATTATTCAGGATGGGAGCAGTTATTTGATATTAACCTTCTCCTCTCTCTCTCTCTCGCTATGTATGTATGTATATACAGTGTTCGAAATTGATTTATGAAATCATGGTTTTTTAACGAAAACTTCTTTAATATTCATTAAAAATGAATGAATTTTCATACATTATACATGCTACGTATAGCAAATGATTTACAAAAATAAAATTTCATACATAATAATAAACAAAAACATAAGGTCAACAATTAGATTTTCGTAACTTGCAAACATGGAAATTGATTTTTGAAATATCACATTTCATTGAAATTAGTAGTTAGTAAAGCTGCCTTTCCACGTCAAAGTTTCTTTTATTCCACATGGCATTGATAAAACAATATTTTGAATGTACTTCTGATCAATTAATTTCCAGTTTTGACAGATTGAAGCTTTCAATTCTACAAGTTTATGTGTACTGCATCCCGTCTGCATAAACCATTCGAACAAGCTGTCCCCTAACGTTTTCGATGGGGTTCAGATCAGGACTATTAGGTGGATGATCTAAAAGAACAATATTCTGTTCGTCAAATCAATCTTTCATTGCTTTTGAAGTGTGAATACTTGCATTGTCTTGCATGAAGATGTAATCTAAACTATAATATTGCCATGTAAATGGAAGAAAGAAATTTTCTAAAACTAAGCTGTAATCATATGAATTCTAACGACCATTTATAAATACTATTTCACTTCTGCCATCATAAGCAATCGCTGCCCAAACCATCAAACTTCCGCCACCATAATTTTTGTTGAATGTAGATTTTGGTTCTTTTCGGAGATCTCTCCAATAATACCTCAAACCATCGAGACAATCCAAATTAAATTTCTTTTCATCGGAGAAAATGACTTTCTTTCAATTGTCGCTCATTGTCATGTACTTCTCAGAAAACTGAAAACGCATCTGCTTGTGCCGCAGAAGTATCTTTCTAGATTTCATCTTCGACCATCTCAAGCTCCATGAAGAATGTAAAATTTGCCTAACTCTTCTAGAAATAACAGGAAGTGATAGATCTGCACAAATCTGCTTTGAATTGTGGCCAGTTTTTGATAGAAGCTGAAGAATCCCCCTTTTCTCCATCTCAGTTAAACGTGGATTACCTTTTTTGTTAAAATTTTTGCCAAAATTTTCTGAATCTTTTCTATAGTTATATATCACACCAACTGGTCTTTTTATTAATTTACTAATTTCCGGAACAGATTTTCCACATTCTAGATATGCATCGATTTTGGCTCTTTCGTCCACAGATAACACCTTTCGTTTACCCATCGTGAAAAGTATGACTGAAACGTATTGCTTCCAATATATAACGCTTTTTATGTCTACTGCGCAGGTCACGTTACTTTGTTTTATGCAAATTTTTGTCAAATTACTTCAGAATAGCCAATGAAATGTGATATTTCATAAATCAATTTCCATGTTTATATGTTACGAAAATCTAATCTTTTACCTTATGTTTTTGCTTATTATTATGTATGAAATTTTATTTTTGTAAATCATTTGTTATACATAGCATGTATAATGTACAAAATTTCATTCATTTTTAATGAATATTAAAGAAGTTTTTGTTAAAAAAAACCATGTTTTCATAAATCAATTTCCAACACTGTATATATGTATGTATGTATGTATGTATATACAGTGGAATCTCGATCTATCGTTTTTCAAGGGACCGATTGAAATGAACGATAAATGCGGGAAAACGATAGATGCGGAAACATAACAAAGCAATATGATCGTTGGGACTGGATAAAATGAACGACATATACGGAAAAACGATGGATCCGAAAACGATCGATCGAGATTCCACTGTATATATATATAAATATATGTGTGGGGGGGGGTCGGTCGGTCGGTCGGTCGTCTAGGGGGTGTCTAAGAAATACACACTTTCTATATTGAAACACTACACTTTCTAAAACTCAACAATAATCATTTATTAATGTAGATAGCAAAGACGTGATGCCAGAGAGCCTACTTTTACTGTCTCCGTGCAATATAGCAATAATTATCGAGGTAGCCCAGCTCGGAGGCAGCCTTCCGCCCCCGTAACAATTACAAATCCTTCGTGCCTACGCACGGAGTACCAAAAACACAGCCTCTCTCAACCGAGGTCTGTACCCCTCTCTCGTGCACGAATGTCCCGAACATACACTCTTTGGAATCGCCTACAAGAGTCGGGATCATTAAACCCTTTCACCCGGCCGTCCCCTCAAGGAATGTCGTACATGTACCTAGGGGGTTCAGCCAAGCCTAATACGCTATGCATGACAACAGAGAACATAACTATAGCACAAGCAAAATCTCTCTCACACACAGAGAGAGAGAGAGACGGACCGACATTACCCATCTCCCCGGGGTTGCAAACTTGACCAGCATACGCTTCCAACAGAACTTAACCATTTTTATTAACCTAATAAGGGAGTTACCACGCAAACTCGTGATAGTGAGTCACGAGGGTCCGTGCCCAAAGTGAGGGGCCATTCATTAAAAAAAAATTAATACACTTAATTCTGGTTTTACACGATAAATACGTTCCTGGTGAATACGTGTAAAAAAAATCGTGTTAAAAAAGACGTATCTTTGGAAGAAAAGAATGATTCCGGATGTAAAAAATCAGCAAAAATAATTAAAAAAAACCATATGAAAATATTCGTTTTAAGCTTATTATTTCACCAAAATACACATGTAATAATATGTAATGAAAATGAAAAAAGTTCTTCATGAACGAAAAAAATATGTATTTCACATAAATTTTTAAACATTTATTTTCGCTTTCTGACAATAAACGGCGCATACGTTTGCGTACGACTGGAATGTCACTGCTATCACTCGAAATGTTGTGGACACCTTTTTCTTCCTCTATTAATGGAATTATTTCTGTGATCTCTTGAGCAAAATCAGAACGAGTCTCCTCTGGTGCTGATTATTCACCGGTTTTACGAACAAATGCAGTTATTAACCGTTGTGTTCATGTTTTGGTTAGGCCGTTATATAATTCCCTGTAAGAGGCTGTCAACAACTTCAGTTCACATTCAAAAACTTTCCCAGCGCGTTCCTCTTTAGGGTCATGTTTTACAAAATGATTGCCCGGTTTTTTGGCCAGTTGCAGGCCTTCTTTTATTTAATCTGCATTTAGAACAGGATCATTTTCTTCATTATCACTACGTCCTGTGGGATTAGGAGTCTTAAGGACAGCCTCTAATATTTACTTTCCGCTTAAGGCTTTATCGACTAATAATTCATCAATATCTTCAAACTTTAGTTCATCGAATCCTTCTCCACCAATTATGTGTGTCATTGTTATGATGTTGGGAAGTTCGGTCGTAATAGGGATGATGGGATCTTTGCTTTTTACACATTCTGGCCAAACCGCTTTCCATCACGCATTCAAAATTGCTGGTTTTAATTCAGTTAACGCTAGTCCAACTTGATTGATACAATCCATAATTGAGAATTTATTCCACTTATCAATGAATGTTCGCATTTCATCACTCAGTTTGTCCAAAACGTGTTGGAATGTTCGTTTTACGTAGTATGTTTTAAATATAGCAATTTAAAAAAAAACATCCCAGATTGTCTAGCAAGGCTAGACAATCTCCATGAAACCAAAAATATCTAAAAAGTCTAAAAACAGTAGAGGGTTCCGAAGGACCTCGTCCTTTTTAAAACCCAAACAAGCCAAAAGATGGGCAGGGGAGGCCATGTCGGCAGAAAACCAGTGGCACTCCGGGAAGATCTTCTGACCCTGCCGAAAAGTGAGTGCTCTAATATGACTACGCATGAAGCGCGAGAAGGCTGTTTGATATATTCTGATGGGCTTGAGCTGGAAAGAAACACCCGGACTTCTTCCAAAGTACCTTGGGTGGCAAGGAGGAGTTCTCCAAAAATGGTTTTGTTCTATCTTCTTAAGGGAGTAAATCTCTCTAAAAGTAAGAGCCTCACAAGGGCTCACGTACTCCTCAGCAGCAGTCCTGGAAAAAAAGTCGGTCCTTTCACTACCGTCAATCCCAGCATGGTAAGGGATCCACTGAAAATGAATAATGTGTCCAGATGAAAACAGGTCAAGATCTATCTAACAATTATACCCTGGTCTAGCGGTTGTATCAAAGATGTACTAATTTTATTTCTGCCCCCTAATACTACGTTTAGGTGTTCCAAGACAGGATTACCGGGTGCATTGTAAAGAATCAGAACTTTAAATTCAAGACCTTTCACATTCATGTAACGTCTGACTTCTGGGACGAAACATTTGTTGAACCATTCTGTAAAGACAGCAGTGGTCACCCAGGCCTTCTTGTTTGACATTGTAGCGTCACGACAAGTAGGTAAGGCTATTCTCTCTGAGGCGTTGCTAAAAATTACTATCATGGGATCCATAACAAAGAAAGACAGAGTTCTAATTAACAAACGAAAGTCAAATTTTTAAACCTAAAACTCAACAATTTATTGACAAAAAAATTAACATTTAAACAGTGCAACATATTCAATTTAAATCCCGTGCAGATTCACAACGTACGAAGCCTAAAACACTCATCCGGCGTTCTCAAGGGTCTCTCTCAATGTCTGGATTTTCAGATGGGGTGGCGGGGCCGGCAGATTATCGGCTGACAGCTCTTCTTAGACGCCGAACTTTATTACCTTGCAGAAACGTTAAGAATTCCCCCACGTGTTCCGAACTGGTGGAACCGAGCAACACATTCCTTGAAAAATACGCAGCTGTGTTTCAAGCTCTTGTGGGGTCTCGAGAAAAAATAAGACCATATTTCCAGTACGCTACAGCTCCTCCACGCTCCAGGAAACTTTTTTCGCGGAAGAAAAAGTTTGTCCGTCGACCACACCTACTCCACCAATAGCACAGTTTGTGCACCGGCATACAGAGGAGTTGAAACAAATACACATAGCCAGCACCACCTTTAACACTCAAGTTGCAACCAAAATTTAACAAAGCACATAACCTATTAAATTCGCGTTCAGTGCATTTATTTTGTACGGGATGTCATTTTCAATAAAAACACTTAATTTCCATAAATCAATATTCATTCACTGATAAGCAACAAAAATAATACTAATAAACACTTAAATACACATACAAAAATACAACAATCATATACCTTTCTATTGCATGAAAAAAAAATTTAATAACACATACAAGCAATACAAGGTAAATCAACCTCCTGTGTATTTAATCTGGATTTTCAATATGGGCTATCCACTTACTAATAATTAAAATATACAAAAACGTGATGCCCATGCGAACCACAGGTGGATGCATAGTGCAACTCATTCCAGGCTTACAACCCGAAACTAAATACAAGTCAATCAAATTCTCTCCCGACCGATCTATCTCCGAAATCAACTCTTTGCACTTCCTCATCACCTCTCCCGACGCAAGATGTTTACTCCCTAACCCGAAAGAAAAACCGGAACTCTCAGGATTGGACAATTTGGCCCTGGCAAATAACCCTGATCTCTTAACCGAAATTCCAGCTTCTGAAACGACCACAGCATTTGCCATCTCTACATCTATCTATCTCCTCTCCCAAATTTCTTTCCAAACTTAACACCCTTTTACCCTCATGTTCTTCACCTTCTCTCATATCCATTACCCCTTTTTCAATTCCGACATTTCCTAACTCTCCCGGGATCACTTTCAATTCTCCTAAGTCTTCGTTGTCATCTTTCAAACGTGAGTCGTGTTCCTCGGGTTCATCGACCTCCTGCCCTAACAGTAACTCTTTCTTCCCATCTCCACAACTCTGCTGGCCTTTCTCAGATGCCCCCCGAATGTTTTCAAAACACCGCAAGGTTATTCCCTCATTTTCCTCTATCGTAATTTTCCTTAACTCAACTAGACTTTCCCCTTTCGCCTCCACCCAAAATCGTTGAGCAGGGTCCTTTCCCCGACTGTTTTTACAGCTAAAATCTACCTCTTTCTTCTCTTCTTCAATTTGCTCATAATCATAATTCACTGTTTCCATTACCGTATTCTGGGGTTATTCTAAGGTCGCCAAACGGGCCTGATACATAATCTGCAATTGTTGTAATTCGAGAGCTCTATCTTTTTCCAGCTTTTCCATAGCCAAAATCCTATCTTTTTTCTCTTTCTCCCTTTTTTCCTCTTCTTCCCGTAACCTATCTTGCATAATGGTCTCAAGAAGACCCCTAACAAAATTCTCCTCGTAATTTGGACTGCTCTCTATTAATTTTTTTAGATGGATTATTAATGCATCTGCGGCGGGCTGTTGACCCAACCTCATCGCCAAAATTTTCAAATCTGCCTTTCTCCCTCTACTTAGATAAGCCATTTTTACACACTAAATCAGTCACAAATTTATAAGCACAAATCAGGAAAATAAAAAAAAACTCAAAATAACTAAAACACCTTCAATTAAATTTTCTTCGTGAAACCATGTATTTTACAATGGGATCATACACATAAACAAACAAAATACCAAAAATTTCATGTATAACACTTCAGCTTAACTTTTCCAAATTGCAACAATAACTTTTTCAAAATCAAAACATTAGATTAACCTTTTTAACATTCAATAACACACAAAAACAATACTTCTACATAGCAAGTCGTTAATTTATCGTTTATCCCGCTACTATAATTGAGATATACAGCTTGTATATTTTCCACAAAGGCACTAGTTTAGTCAACCTTTTATTTAAAAAAAACTGAATTGATAACCAAGTAGCAAACGTTAATCAACACTTATACCGCTACAAGCATTAACCGGAATATACAGTTTGTATATCCAACCCACAAAGGCACTAACTTAGTTAACCTTTGAAAACAATTAGAATCTTCTAATTAACAACTTTAGTTAACGTACAAAAACTCTCAATACATGCTTTAAAAAAATTATCGAGAGAAACAACAAAAAAAAAATACCACTGTATTTATTTTTTAAAACAAACAGTTTGCGACAGATAGCTTACCTAAAAATATCAAAAAACTCAAATAATAACTGTTTCAAAAAATTATCGAGAAAAAAAAATACCACTTGTATCTATTTTTTAAAAACATTTTAAGCAATACAACCAGGGTAGTTTTTACCCTCCACAAGAATTACAACCACCACTTGCATCATAGCTAGCTTAGCCATTCACACGTTACATATAAACACTACGGTTGCAAAATACACTACTTTTGTCCCCACAAAACAATTGCACTGATATGTATTTTTCCAGCAATTCATCACAACTTAAAACTTAAAATTATTTCCGAAAAATACCTATCCAAAAAAAACAAAACAATGCAACTTTGAGTATCTAAAAGCAGTACTTACAGCTTTTGGCAGGCAACAGCAGAAGAGTCATCGGTCACTCGCAGGCACTCTCCGCTTTGAGGATGACGCATTAATACACTTTTACTTCCAGTAGATCTTGACCACAACACAAAATACGCAGAAAACGAAACTCATCAGCATGGTGAAACATTCTCAATTTCACTGCGCCGGGGAAAACGCGGGCCAGAGCCCTCTGAAAACACCCTCTTCTTGACTGCACCATGAAAACCACAGGAGCATCGGGGTACTCGCTATACCCCTACCTCGACGCTGGTTCGATGACCTCCCGCTGAAACTTCCACGGAGGACGCAGTCACTCCCCCGCTATGGCGGCGTGCTAAAATCTGCACATTCTATGAGTCCGAGAAAACGACCCGCAATTTGGCATACTGAACTCTGCTTTCGGAATTAAGAAACAGATACGGATCCCTCCGCTGAGCACCAGATTAAATTATGCTGTAGCGTCACGACAAGTAGGTAAGGCTATTCTCTCTGAGGCATTGCTAAAAATTACTACCATGGGATCCATAACAAAGAAAGACAGAGTTCTAATTAACAAACGAAGGCCAAATTTTTAAACCTAAAACTCAACAATTTATTAACAAAAAAATTAACATTTAAACAGTGCAACATATTCAATTTAAATCCCATGCAGATTCACAACGTACGAAGCCTAAAACACACATCCGCACAGCCCGCGTTCTCAAGGGTCTCTCTCAATGTCTGGATTTTTAGATGGGGTGGAAGGGCCGGTAGATTATCGGCTGACAGCTCTTCTTAGACGCCGAACTTTATTACCTTGCAGAAACGTTAAGAATTCCCCCACGTGTTCCGAACTGGTGGAACCGAGCAACACATTCCTTGAAAAATACGCAGCTGTGTTTCAAGCTCTTGTGGGGTCTCGAGAAAAAATTAAGACCATATTTCCAGTACGCTACAACATCCTGTGAAGAGGCAGTTTATTGAAATCTACACGTTTCATTGAACGTGGATTTAGGGCTCGATTTACCAGCAGTGGTTTCAACATACGATATCCTGAAGCGTTGGAGCAAAATAATGAGATCACACCACGATCCTTAGCTACCTTAAAACCACCAGCAGTTTACTGCGATTTGTCTACGTGCGTTCTGTTCGGTATTCGTTTACAGAAGAGACTACTTTTATCTGCATTCCATACTTGATCAGGAGTGTATCCTTCATCTTTAATAGCCGGAAGATGGCCGAATGGCTAAGGTGCTGGCATTCGGTACCAAAGTGGGTTGGAATCCCATTCTTAGCATGGATGTTTGTAGCCGTTCGGAATCGGCTTTAAGCAGTAGGTCCTGACCTAATTCGCCCTCGTGTAGCAAAGTTGACAGTAGCGCTCCAAACTAAACCATCTTTAATAATTTTAGCAAGTGCCTGCGGGAATACTTTAGCAACAGATTCGTCTGCAGATGCAGTTTCACATTTAATTTTTTTTACTATGAAGAGCATGTCTTTTAAGAAACCCTGTCATTCAACCTGAACTGAGATGAAGTGCTTGTCTCTTTTTCTTTAATCTATATAAATTCTTAGTGCTGTTTGCTTGATGGCATTTCCATCTACTGGTACTCTTTTTGTGACTTATTTTCTATCCATATTACCAGATCCTTTTACCATCTTTTCCTTGACAATATCTCTTGTATATGATGATGAATTAACACTTACTTTTGTTCCAGAACATACCGACTTCCTAATTGCAGCTTCAAATTTTTAAAAATTGTTATTATGGTAGCTTCACCAAAATGCTTTCCTACAGACGTATCACCTTGTCCAGTTGTAAGACGATCTAAAATTTGAATTTTAAGTTCCTAAGAAATCGCTTTCCGTTTCGTTTTGGTAATGGGTGCATTGTGTGACATTATATCAGGGCTACCGAAAAATATTTCAAATAAAATTAATTAATAAAGGCATGAAAAATTTGTAAACTTACAATTTATTGATTTTCGGTAAAATTTATAAATTTATATAATGTGCACAAATTTCACTACATGTAGATTCTTTCACTTTGAAATAAAGCTACATATTAAATGTCTTCCGAAGATACAATGCACGAATACGGTAGATGTGCACTAAATTCAGTAATAAAAACGTATGTATGTATGTATATCTAGACGAAAGCACGTATCACGAAAATACACACTAGCTGTTATATGCAATCTATTCGTGCGCGGTGCGTGTAATACATATAGAAAATAGAAATGATTCTATTACTGTTCCATTTTATTTACCTAGTAATAGGTCTGATTGTTACACTTTCTTACACACCTGTTTACTGCCTGTGTTACTGCCTGTTTTTTGCTCTAAGATGTCGCAATGACATTCATTACTGTTGTCAGTTTATCTGGTTCAAAGCGGGAAAATCCAAACATCATTGCTATCTGTAAAAGTATTTTCGAAATGTTATTATTGCAAATTCATAAACTTGATATTTTAAGAGAAACATTCGTAAGGTTGTGGTGAACCTGATTGTAAAACGAATCCTCTACCTTCTCCTGGAAGATTCGTTGTTTGGTTCGTGCAAGAAATAAATCACTTGGCAAAATAACTGATGAAACACAAAACAAAACTTTAATCTGACTAAATAAGGTGGGAAGCTCAAACTGTAAGATTTCTAACTTCAATATCTATATCTACGAGTATTAAACCCTCAACACAATATTCTTTGTTTCCTCGATTAAACTTTCCTGACCACGGATTCCCTAAAATAATCTCAACTAACAGCTCCCGTGCCTGTTTCCACACGGGACAAAACACCAACACGGCCTAGCCGTCTCGTGGCTAAAAACCTTCTGCCTATAGACCACACTCTTAATCCCCCTTGGGGTCGTTGAACTTACTCCCTCGCACCCCTTCCAAAAAGGAATGCGCTACAGAGGGTGGCTATCGGTGTTCCTGGAAACACGAAGCAGGCGCTGGGAGGGGAACGCAATTCTGATATCACTACACTGATACTAAAATGTGTTTGAAGTCGAAACTTCGAGGATAAAACACATTTTAAATAATTTTTGACGCCGTTTGAAACACTATCTCAGGTAGCATTTTAACTACCTCATTTTTACCTTTAACGTGTATAAACCCTGATTATCTAACACAGGATTCCCAACATTTTTACGTTTGCGGCACCCTTAGGAATGAGCTTGGGAACTTGGGGAAACCTTAACGTGTTAAGTTCAAATTAATACTTTCCCCGTAAATTTTTTTCATTCGTTTAATGAAAGATATAAATAACAAACAACACAATAGAATATTTTAATACATATGAATCTGAGACTTGCAACTCATGCTTAGAGCACAAATGTTTGATATCAGGCGTAGAAGTTGGACGACGAAACACGCGTATCATTTTCAAGGCCTAGCAGTCTCTTCCTTTGTATTTATAGTCGCAGCTAGCGGAGAAGGCTTGCTCACACAAATGTTAAGTCGAAAAGGGCAAAAGTAAGTCTGTTGCTTTCTTCACTAGGTTAGGGTACTCCGTTTCCACTCCAGGCCAAAAAACAGCCACCGATGTCTCACTTTTGGTAAATTTTGAGTATGGAGTCACCGCAGAGATCAATGAATTCACTTCGTTCACAAGCTGAGGGCGACGATTTGTGTCTGGAAATAAATCGAGTGATTTGGTTGCGTTTTGAAGATTTTACAACATTTGAAGATGGTAGACCAGTCTGTGCATTTTCTCCGTACTTTACTTTTTTACTTCCCTGGGGCGTCAAGTTTGTGAAAAGTCGCGTAAAGTTTATGGTGACAAAGCTCTGCAAGAACGTTAGTGCTGAAGATGGTAAGGCCCGCTGCACACACGGCGTTTTTTTTTATCCGTGGCGAAAAAAATCCGTCGGACGTCGTTCCAACAGTAGACCACAGAAGTCAATTGGAGCTTGCACACTGGGCGGAAAAAAAAGATCGGTAAATTTTCCGTCGACGGTAGCTTGTGCAGCGTTCGAGTGCCACTGTGCGCCGGCGGATGTTTTATCTACTGTTGGAACGGAACATTTCCGCCACGGATAAAAACGCCGTGCGTGCAACGGGCCTAAGCTTCTATAAACGACGAATTATGCAAATCCGTGAAATATCGCAAAAGGTTATCGCAAAAAATAGGCAATATATAATTGATTGATCTTTATATAATTAAATGACTTTTGAAAAAACATACAAAATATGCATCATGACTTTTCCGCCAACCCAAATATATACAGTGAAACACCTCTATGGCAGCCAGTAATGGTTCCGAAAAAATGAGGCCGTTTTAAGGGGTGACCTTCGGAAAGAGGCTTCTTCCATAATATTGTCTCTATGGAATCTTACACCGGTTCTAAGCAAAATTTGGTCGTTTACAGGGGTGGCCGGATAGAGAAGTTTCACTGTATATAAAAAAAAAAATACCACTCATTGAAAAATTGGCGGGGTCGCGAATAGTTTGAAGTTAGTTTATATCGTATTGAATTATTTAATTAAAAAAATGTGCTATACTTTTTCTATAATTACAAATTTTTAATATTTTTTTATATCAGAAAATGATATTGTTAAATAACATATCAAACAGTCTTACAATGCTGTACTTAACATTGCTTCCATTCACTTCTACCTCTATGTCTGTGAGATTGGGTTTTCTGAATTAGTAGCTATGAAAACCGAACGACGGTCGGAACCTGAAGACGATATGAGAGTAGCATTCTCAAATATTTCATCAAATATCGAACTAATATTTTCTGAGGTCCCGACTCCCTTTCTCATTAATTTTTTTCTATGTTAGTTTCATGTATCTGTACGTCAGAGGCAAACCATCATAAGTGTATTTTCTTCAGTGAATTATCCCATTTTTCAGGAGAGCTTTGTGAGGGTTTACCTCTCATCAGGACATACATATGCGATAGTTGATAAGTCTATATTTCACCCATCATCTTGTTTTGCGTATAGGACAGTTTTTCTTAAAGAAGCTCCATCCAAAAGGAGTCACTTACAATAAAAAATATCGAAAATGAAGAAAAATCACTTACGATGGTTTACCTCTGACTTACAGATATAAGGTTGGCCCAAATGAAAGCGAAACTTGTCTTTTTTTCTGTTATTGGTTGAAATATGTGAACATACAGGAAGAAATAGTGATAGATGGGCTACATATTTGCTGCACATAGTTGCCTTGGCTTAAGTCTGCTGTGTACTAACTCTATTGGATTCGCTCTCTTCAATGTTGACCTGTGTCCAAGGATTGCCGACTTGGATTCAAAGTTTTTTTTTTTCCTTCTTTAAAAAAAAAAGAAAACTGCAGTCCGCAATAGAGAAGGAAATTTTACACATTGGGGCATTTGTCGTTAAAAAAAATGCAAATAACATTTTCAAATTTAAATTATTCTGGGGGGGGGGGGGAATCTGGTGTAGTGTGTTTTAAACGCCCATAAATTCGCTTGGTGGACGCAATTTATAAAATGAATCCTTTTGCAAGGTGCAGAAAAGTTTAGGCTATCTGAAAATACCATTTTTATTGGATTATCGGCATTCATGAAGCTGTGAATAGCAGACACATTTATCTCCTTAGGTTAATATTGAAGTGAGCGAATCCAACAGGGTTAGTATACAGCAGCCTTAGGCAAGTGCCCCAGTGTTTCACTAGATTTTGGATACCTGGCGCGATGGACGTCCGCGACTCGCACCCATTTGCCGAGTCTTGGGACAGTTGATGACATCACGAATGAAGTAGACTTTAAAATGCTTGACATTATTATGTGCGTGTTATGGTTCAACAAGTGGCATGTTCTGCATAAAATAAAGAGTTTGAAGACGCTCCAAAACAGTGTTTTGTTAATAAGAAATGTGGAAGATGGTTTCTGACAGAGGAAAACGAACCTCGATGGGGTTGTATCCACAAGTTTCACTGTCCATAAAAAAAAAACGTGGCCAAGTGATTAAAATGATAAAAAAAAACTAGACTAATTCAAGTCGCACTTCTCGAAAGGAATAGCTCTTTGCCATCTTTTAGGAGCTGTTAATTCTAAAATTTTTGTATATTGGATCCGACGAAAACTCACCCTATATCTCACTTTCAGCATGGACAGTTAGCCGTATCCTTGAATGTCTGATGCAGTACGATATAGAAATACAAGTCAGTGCAATTTTGATACTGCAGAGTAATTGAATCCTCTATAGGATCGTTACGGTTGATGAAAGCTGCATTCGCCAGCAGTCCCGCTCTCTAAGTCAAAAAGGCTCTTTGTGGAATGGAAAATCAGACTTTTCTCCGAGTAGAAAGAATATAAAGCAACTCAAATGACTGACAAGAGCTCATCTAGCTGTTGGCTTGAAATGTAATGGTGTTATATTACTTTATTTTTGGGGTTACGGAGGAAACATCCGGCGCTTGTTTGCTGAATTTCGTCTTGCTGGAATCTGTCGAAACCCAGTTTGTCGTAAGTGTTTTGATTCGCTAATACTGCCCTCCCATTCTGTCGCTGACAGAAGCCAAACTCGGCGAAATCGTGTCGAAAGTTGTTCTGTATGGCCTTTGTCCTCCTCGACTCGACCTTCATGTGTTCTTAAACTGATAAGAGTGGAATTCGCTTTGTTCCATTTCATTGTAGGTTGCACTGGCTGGAAGCTTTCAACCAACAGTAAGACATGTATAGAAAAAAAAATCTTTTTTTGTCGTCTCTGACGTACTTGTCGGTTATGTTATGTTAAAAAGATTATTACAGAAATTAAATATTTGTTCATAGCAGCAAGGTACGCTGAAGATGTCTATATTTGCTTAAGTAACTCCTCCCCTTTGAGGGTGTGTTTATGGATAGTTAATTTATCATGCTAAAGTGTTTACTCTTTAAATAACGTTTGTAGTCCTTTTCACTAGTGTTTTGTTGTAAATTGTTGTCTCCTAAAAGGTCCTTAAATAAGATATTTTTGCAAAGAGCCCTCTCTTCTAAATGTCTGTATTTTCATCAAAATATCAGAGAAATGATATCAATAATTCTGTTCCATTACAATAAGGAAAACATCTATTAACGCTTATCAAATTTCATGGAATCTGTTTATAAGCTCAGATTCATTTTCATTTATTTTTTTCAAGTTTGGTCTTTATTTCCGAGCTGAACTAACTTTAGCCAGTGGATATTTAGCCTTACAACAAAGGCTTGTGCAACATGTGTTGTGCTTTCAAATAATCTGCAGGTGGAAAGACGCTGTTTGTTGTAGTACACATCAGCTTCATTTCAGTTTTATACAGTTTCCGAACAATTGCTCTATCATTGAGATACACTGGTGTAAGAAATTAGGAGAATTTGCAGACTTGGATTTGTCGATTATCTCTAGAACTACTGTGCCGATTTTAATGAAATTTGATATGTACATACATTGATACAATACAAAACAAATAGCCATTCAATTATTGTAATACACACGCATGATCGTGCGTAACACTCGTTGGAGTCTGAAGGTATGAAACAGCGATTGCAGAATAAACAAAAAATGGGTTAATAGATGGATTAATAGGGGGTATGGTCCCCTCTTACAGATATACAGGTCTCGCAGCGTGATTTCATACTTGAAATAAGGCAGTTTATCATTTCCTGTGGCAATTGGTCCCACTCGTTCAGCAACGCTGTTTTTATTCCCTGGATGGTTCTCGGAGGGGGGATGCGAGTTGCAGTTGCCCTCTCCAGATCGTCCCAGACATGCTGTATAGGGTTAAGGTCTGGAGATCTGGCTGTCCAATCCATCCGGCGAATATCCTCACTCTAGAAATTCGTCGACCAGAAGAGCTCTATGTGGCCTCGCGTTATCGTCCATTAAAATGAACTCAGGGCCAACTGCATCCCTGAAAAGACGAACAGGGCTCCAAGACCTCATCCCTATACCTCACACCAGTCACAGTGGCTCTTTCAAAGACATGGAGAGGTGTGCGGCCATCCAACATGATGCCTTCCCAGACCATTAAACCTCCTCCGCCATAATGTTCGATTTCGCGGACATTGGAGGGTAGGTAGCGAGTCCCTGGTTCTCTCCATATGAATGTACGGCGAGAATCGGTGTTTAGGCTGAACCGGGACTCATCAGTGAAGAGAACGGTCGCCCATTGATCCATACTCCAATCTCTATGCTCTCTGCACCATGATAAATGGATTCTCCTGTTCGTAGAAGTGAGCGGGACGCAAACAGCAGGTCTTCTTGCAAACAACCCTCTCTCATGAAGTCTTTTGGAAACAGTCACCCTTGATACACGGGTTCCTGTGGCTGCATACAAGTCACGAGAGAGCTGAGAAGCTGTAGCTCTCCTGTTACGTCTCGCTATAATCGGCAAATGGCGATCTTCTCTGGCCGTCGTGGCTCTTGGACGACCTTGCCCAAGCTTTCTCTCGATGGATCCGGTATCCTGGAACTGTTTCCATAAGTTACACGCGACGCTGGGCGTTAAATTGAACTCTCTACAAATTTGAACTTGAGATTGGCCTGCTTCTAGCCTCCCGACAATTCGCCACCTCATTCCATCATCTAAACGTTGGTGGTTACTCATTTTTACTGTTACAATTTGAAATTAACAGATTGCTGCAAAATAACGCCAAGAAATTCGTTGAGGTGTGCTAGCTAACGAAATGCGTCTTAACTTACGCGCGCTTACAAAGCCTGTTTCTCTATTGGCTCCGCCTACACACACGTGTACGCTTACGTATTTGACGTACAAGATTTGCATTTTTGTCTAGAAGCAGTGGTTTTACATTCAGTTCAGTTCTTTTCATGAAATTCGATAAAATATGCAAATTCTCTTAATTTATTTCACCAGTGTATTTATTATCTCGAGAATCGTGTCATCTTTTAGGTCAGTGTTTTTTTATTGTTTAAAATGGATATGAAGATATATCTTTAAGTACTGCACTCTGAATGTTTGAAAGTTCTGGTGACTAAATTGCAAAATCAAATGACTGGCTACTTATGTAGTTCGTTAAAGTTGCACATTATAGTTCCCAACTTCTACATCGTTTCCCAAGAGGCTGGTCCTCTGCCATATCATGACATTCAAAAAGCAGTTCTTTTGTAACAGGCATATATTAAAAACACTGATGCTATTAACTCTTTCAGACTGTAGACATCATGATCATGCATGCACAATGATCAATTTGTATAAATTTAATGTTATTGATATCCATCTAATATTGAGTTATAAGGAGATATTTGTAAAACGTATTACTGTCGTTGGATACTCTGGCGAAATTCTTGTCCAAAAGATAAGCCTCTCAGAGTGCAAAGAAAATGATAATTTGAGATTTTCCTTTTGTGTGTGACTCACGACAAATCCCTACTCGAACGACTGATTATATTGCTGATTGAGAATTAAGTCAAATTACATCACCAGAGTTATAACTAAAATTAGAGTGATAACATGGGAAAATGTTTATCATGATTGGATTGCGTTATGCAACAAGGCACCAACACGCAGGAGTTTAAAAATCGAATTAATTAACCGGTAGGGTGCGCCGGGGAAAAATATTATTCTAGGCCAAATATTTGTTTTATTAAATGGAGAACCAGTTATCAGCCACTGGAATGACTTATTAAAACAATTTTCTCGGTTTCAGCGTAGTGCGGGTTGGTTCCTTGCATACTACCGTCCACTTATCGCAAAATCACGTTGATTCCTATAGCTTTGGCGGAAGATCGTTCGAAAGCGTCTTTTATTCTTCCTGTAACAACAGCAAAAAAAAAGTGTGGTAACAAAACCACATGACTGAGCTATTTTTCTTTTTAAAATGGCACGTGCTGCAGGACGAAGATGGCGAGCGAAGGCAAACCCTTGGGATTTTCCAAACGTAAGAACGTTGATTAAAATATGTAAGTTTTGTAAGCAGAGACTGTGTCTTGACACTGTGACGACACTGTAAGTTGTTGGCATCGACGTACAGCATGTGGTATGACACGAAATTTTGAACTTCCTCTGAAATTTTAAAACTTCACAAGCGCCGGATTCGTCTTTCAACTGCTAACTCGGTTTCATAAAAATACGGTTCCTGACTGACTTCTCTCTTCTTCTAGGTGTTGAAGGATAAACTGAAACCGACGCCAGATTTCTAGCGAGCAATAAGATATACGGACGGTGTTGCTCTTGGACATGGCCTGCGCTGAATTGACGACAGAGTACTGTTCCAAAGAGCAGTTCGCCTCGAAGATGGAGGGACTGGGTGTCGGTGAACTCATAAAAGCGTGCGGGCGCTTGATAGACCTCACAAACATTCTGAACCTCGAAGACTGCGACAAAATTCTCCCTTTCCTGTCGTATCCTTTCGTGGACGACTTCGAGAAACTGCGCGCACAGACTTGCGAAGTGAGGAAGATCTACGAGGGCTACAGTCTCGACAACCCTTTCGATGGCGACCTCTTCCGGAAGATGCAGGTGTTGGCCCGCCAGCTGGCACCACGCGCGAACGCTTCCGTGGCCTACTGCGAGTTGAAATCGCAGTTGTGCATCGAGGAGAATGATTTCTTCTTTGAGGTGTATTCGAGGGTGAAAGTCAGGGTCCAGTCGAGCACCTCTGAAGACGAAATTTCGCCGCTTCTGGACATCATGTGTCTGATTAAAACCATTTATGACGTTTATTTGTAACTGTTATCGATGTGCGACAGTGCTACTAAAGCACCATTCGGACTTTAATGAACAATTGTATCCTTGCAGACTGTGACATTTATTTACGAACATTTTACAATCGATTTTCGCTGTCTCTTGATTTAATTACATGACGTTGTGTCTGATCTCAAATAAAAGTCGTACTTTGCACCAAGTTTCTGTCTTACATCAATTAAAGAATTGTCTTTAAGGTCAGTGGTTCTCAGATTTTTATGTTAGACTTGTGGAAACCCATTGGGTGACACTTAATGTGTTTTGAAAATATCCAAGCCAATTAATTCGATACTTCCCCATAACGAAGGCTTATTTCGACGATTCAGAGGATTTTCGAAATTTTAAGCATTTTTGAGAATCGTGTTGCCTGCAAATGCATTCCCTAAACCATGAGAAATTTTGTTCTGTCCTGGTTGTTCATCGAAAGCGCTTCATTCAAAATTTAAAACTGTGATAGCTGTATGAACAAAATCTATGAATTCTCCCACTAACACATGCTACATACATTGGTGTGCTAAAAAACTGTAAAGAAACTTTTAATTTATTAGCAGGGTCCAAATGTGTTTGAACTAATAAAAAATAAGATATAGTACCATTGTTGCTTGTCCGCTGAGATAGGAATAATTTATTGACAGTAAAATTGTTTTATTTTTTTTAAATGACGCTAATTCGGTAAATTACTTGATCATCCCCGGTTAGTTTGGGCGTTGCCATATGTATGAAGAATTCGGGTAATTTTTTATATTAATCTGAAACGATGGTTAATTTTTCAGATCATTTTAAGATTTCAAATCATTCGTGTCATTAATAATTGAAGAATCTGGATTATTCCTTGAAAATTTTCAGAGATACTTCTAGTCTGTATAAAGATTGATTTTGGTTGCTTTACTATCTTTCAAAAGTATTTGTACGGAGGTGAACGATGTTTAAGAAAATAAGCACAATGGACTGTAAAAGCAATAAAAATTTAATAACGAGGCATTGTTTGCCATAGTAAAACTCCGCTTGTTGCAGGAGCTGCTTGATAACACCGATACAGAGTTCGTTCTGATTTATACTTCACGCTAGAGGGCGTACATAAACAAGTGGGTGGAGGCGTTACGTCATACATTATTACGTAGCAGTATTCGAACATTTTCCTTTCTTTTTTCTAAACTCGAAGCTACGTTACTGAGCTATTGCCTCTTTTCGAAAAAGACTAAATAATTTAGAGAATTCCTATATAACAGGAAATGGTTTTTATAGTACGGCGCTACCGTCTAAAGTGGTGCAAAGAGTACAAGAACTGGACACCAGCGCAGTGGGGGAACGACCGATACGAAAGAGGATGTCCCCCCTCCGCACGCACACTGCACTGGTGACCACTGTCTAGAATGGTGCTCTTAAAGTGTTAACGGTACACAGCGTACAGGCCGGTGGGCAAAGAGTCCACCTCGATGGAATCGGCTGGTTACTTTAAACCACGAAACTGGCGTCCGGAACTTCTTTGCAATAGTTGTCGCTACCTGCCGATGATCTCTTGACCTGTACAACAATAAATGCCATCAGTGGTAGATATTTACCGCGGCCGACCACCCCCAGCCATCCGAACAGCTGTACCTGTCGTTTGGAACACCGTCAATTCCCGCGAAGCGACACTAGGGGCCACACACCTGAAACTTCGCCATTCCTCCAGCGTCCCACTGATTCTACCGCACGTAAAATTGTCTACATATGTCCAGGTGGTCATTTCGTGGTCTGTAATATGAGACGAAACTCACTTGAATGTCTGTCACGGTCGTAAGCACTGTTCGGAAATCTGGAAAGAATTTCAAAGCATCTGCTTTTATCCTTTATTCGATACTA
Organism: Dolomedes plantarius; assembly: GCA_907164885.2. Classification (NCBI taxonomy): domain Eukaryota; kingdom Metazoa; phylum Arthropoda; class Arachnida; order Araneae; family Dolomedidae; genus Dolomedes; species Dolomedes plantarius. The sequence goes on from OU015490.1 coordinate 65,316,062, forward strand.
GCCGGGCTTCGCCTAGCTACGCTCAAGCCATCCGTGTAATATATTTATGTACTTCGGGCCCCACAAAAGAAAAAAAGGCCTATAAATGTATTAAATTCAAGTCAATAAATTCCTGTCAATTTTCATTCCTGTCGCTGCCGACAGTATGGCTGCACCATACTGGATATAGATGATTTGATTTCTCAGCGGTGGAGTGATTTTAGAATTAAAATAACTCTAAAACTATTGAATTAACAGAATAAGTGTACGCAGAAAAAATTATCAGTTTTCAAAGCTCTTTCCAAATATGTAACATTTATGTACTTTCGTGAGAGAAAAATACACCGATTTGTGTATTTGTCGGCCATTTTTTTGGATGAGTGAGACCCGGAGACGTGACTGTCACGTGATCCGACAAATACGTCTGTTACTTTATTTATATAGATGACGCCACCTCTGAGGTCACGATTTCAAAATTTGAATATTCACCAGCTTTCTACTAAATATCCTCGTCATGCAAACCGTCACAAGTTGTTTCGTTTAACGTCCAGGTTTTAAAATAGTAGTGTTCTTTAAGTTTTGCACACCAGTGTTAAAAAAGTAGCATGTGGATAGATCATGCTGTGACATTAAAATAAATTTTTCATTAACAAAACTCTACTTTAAATTCTCACTTCCAGAAGGAAAATGAACTATTTTCATTTCGAGGTTTAAAAAGACTTCTGGTCTTAATTACGTTAGAAGTTTGATTGAAAGGATCAATCGTAGGCAGTGGACTGTTATTTTTATTTTATTTTTAGAATGAGTGAGCACAGTTTCTACGGCGCGTGCCGCTGCTCGACTCACATATTACAGATAGTTGCCACTAGGGGCGATACAATTAAAGAGATATTTCTTTCCATACTCCCCCCCGTTGAAATGGAAATTTCAACAGGAAAGAATGAAGTTACATTAGAATAATCACAACATTTGAAACGCAAAGTCTAACATTTAGGTAACAAAGTGATGTACAATGAGTATTTTCTGCAATTAGAGAACTTAATACAAAATTTGAATTATAATATCAATAATACACAATACCTAAGCTAATACATAACCTTTTATGACTTGTCATTTTACTCAATTGTATTTGAAGTAGGCAAAATGCAAATTTTAGAAATAGCTCGAGTAAATACACCTTTTTATAGTTTGCACCTTGACTACTCTGACCTTCGTATCAGGACCTGGTATTGCTTCTATTATCCGACCCATATGCCACTTACACGGTGGTAAGTTGTCCTCCTTTAATAAGACCAAAGTTCCTTTATTTACATTACTTTTCTCAAATTGCCATTTGTTTCGATTTTGTAAGTGGTTTAGGTAATCTCTACTCCAATTTTTCCAAATTAATTGCACTGATCTAGTGATACGTTGCCATTTCGACAACTTATTTTCAGCTATATCAGTAATGTTTGGTTCTGGAATGGCTTCGATCGGTCTGCCGATGAGAAAATGTCCAGGGGTTAGGACTTCATAGTTATTTATCTCTGAGGATAATGGGACTAAGGGTCGAGAATTTAATATGCCCTCGATTTGAATTATAAGAGTTAAAAATTCTTCAATTGGGAGCCTTGAATTTCCCACAGTTTTTTTAAAATGAGTTTTAAAGGACTTAACATCATTTTCCCATAGACCGCCGAAGTTCGGAGATCTAGGAGGTATAAAGTTCCAGCTTACACACTCAGAAGCCAAATAATTTCCTACCTTTTCATCAGGACTGCATACCATTTTTTGAAGTCTGTTCAACTCTGTTTGGGTTCCTCGGAAGTTAGTTGCGTTATCTGAAAATATAGAAGAGCTTTTGCCTCTTCTGGTAAAAAACCTTTTTAATGCCGCGATGAATGCTTCTGTTGTTAAGTCTGAGACACGTTCAAGATGAATGGCCTTTGTGGCTAAACATATGAATATTGACACGTATATTTTGGAATAATTTACTTTGCGCTGTCCCTTATATTTTTCTTCAAAGGGGCCCGTAAAGTCAACACCAGTATTAGTGAAAGGTGGGCTTGGTTGTATCGTAACTGATGGTAAATTACCCATTAATTGTTCACTAACGATTGGATTGTGTTTAAAACATTGCATACAATTGCGTACAACCTTCTTTGCTAGACTTACCTTGAATAGGCCAAAATGACATTCTAATAAAATTAATCAAAGTTTGGGGTCCTACATAAAAAAATCTTTTATGGAAATATGTAAATATCAACTCAGTTAATTTGTGATTTTTTGGAATAATCATTGGATGTTTTTTATCATAGGATAAATCGGAATTTTGAAGTCTACCTCCGACACGAATAACTCCATTATTATCGAGTATCGGGCACAAATTTTTTAACTTACTCTTTCGAGGAATTGGCTTGTTACTTTTTAATGCCTTTAAGTCCTCTGGAAAATCCTCACTCTGGACCATTTTAACTAGTTTAGAAATGGCGTATTTTAGCTCAGTGTTTGTTAGCGTACCTTTTCTCTTAGATTTCGGATTTTTGCAATTGAGATAAATCTGTAAATATAAGCTATAAGCTATACTAAAATCTTTCTCCTTCCATTTTTTCATCAAAACTCGATCATTTGTCGACCACTTTCTCAGCTGCATTCCAGCACTCGACACGATCTTCTTCGCTTCGTAAGATACCTGAAAAGCTTCGTCAACAGTATCTCTTCCAGTGATTAGGTCATCGACATAAAAACATGAGTCTAGTATTCTCGCAGTGATTGGGAATTCATTTTGGAAATTTTCTACATGTTTCTTTATGGTTGCTGACAGTAGAAAGGGACTTGCATTTACACCAAATAGTACACGTCGAAATCTGTATATTTCCACACAAAATTTTTCTTCATTAAAGTGATTTTCATTTATTCAAAGAAATCTAACTGCATCTCGATGTTTCTCGGTTAAAGATATCTGAAGAAATGCCTTTTCCACATCTGACGTAAAGGCAACTTTATGTAATCTGAAATTTATCAGTAACTCTAGGAGATTAGGATTTAAATTAGGACCTGTGTATAAACAATCGTTCAATGATAAATGACCGTACTCTTGTGCACTGGCATCAAACACAATTCTGAGCTTCTTCGTCAGACGAACTTGTTTGCATACCGCCTGATGCGGCATGTAATATAATGCTTGGTTTGCGGGTTCTGTTGAGTTTTCAACCCGTTCAATTATTCCATTTTTTAAGTAATCACTAATAATGTCCTTGTATTGTAAATACATCTGTCGATTTTGGTTAAGTCTACGTATCAAACTTTGTAGTCGCTTCTTAGCTACAGAGAAATTATCTTTTTAAAGTCTTTTTTCCACGGTAGATGTACTTCATACCGTCCATTTTTGAAAACGGTACTTTTATTATGAATCTCTAAAGCTTTGTCAGTTTCGTGATGATTAGATTCGTCTCTAATGCCTATAGTTTCAAGATCCCAGAACTTCTTCAGACTGATTTCTGGCATTTCCCCTGAGGCATGATAGCAGTGAAGGGTATTAACAGGCTCGGTTTCTCTAGTTAACCCTATTGTTCCCGTTGTAAGCCAACCAAACACAGACTCTTGAAGAATAATATTCTCATTATTTAATTTTATCTTATTAGCTCCCATAAGTTCATAGAAGAACTCTGAACCTATTAACAAGTCAATTTTATTTGGAGATGAAAAATGTGGGTCAGCATATTTTATGTTACATGGAAATTTAATTTTTGATATCTCAAGAGGTTTAGAAGGCGTCAAGTTCGTAATCTTATTCACTACAAGAAATTCTATATTCCTTTTAAAATATCCGCTAGCGTTAGAAATTACAGTAGAGATCTTATTTTTTACTGTTAAGGATGAACCATTCAAACCCAAGATAGGTGCATTAACTTTTTTCTTTTCAAACCCAATAAATCCGCGCACTCAGTTGTTATGAAACAAGATTGGCTGGCAGAATCAAGTAACGCACGTAGTGGTTTAGATATTCCCCTTGGAATCTCGAACGTAAACTATAGTCCAGTCAATTTGTGCTCAAAGGGGGCCCTCGAGGGAAAATTTTGGGGTAGTTTTGATTTCTTCCATTTTATATGTTTTTTGGGGTGCTGAATCCGAATCTGAGGTTTGTTAACAAAATTTCGTGACGCAACATTGAAGAAAATGCAAAAAAAGGTAAAAATTTTCATTTTTTGGAGGTTTTTTCCTTATAACACGGAAACTATCAACTTTTCGTATTTAACCCCATTTATCAAAATTAAAGTACATAAAATTTCCTACAAATTTCCCTATTTACGTTTTTTTCTCCGACGGACCGTTTGGGCTCAAGCGCTATTTGAAAATTGGCGTATTTCGGCTGGCTCCGCAAAAACCCACTTTTTACACTCCAAAACTTATCATTAAAGGCTGTCATTTAATTCCTCCTTCCAATACAGTGTAGGATTTTCAAAATAACATTGTATTTAAATTCTGTGCAAATATAATTCCGTCTTGTACGTCTTTTCATGTTATTTATTCTCGGCGAGCCTCACCAAATGATTTTATAACTGCCCCGTTTGGTTTAAAAGCCCTCTTTCCTTCCATTCGATTCCTTCACAGACGATTCAAGGCCAACTACTTCACCGTGTACATGCGTACCCAATCAACACCCCCTATATCCGATATAGGGGGTGCTGATCCAGTTTCAAGTCCCTTCATATTGTTCAAGAGGTTTCCTCTCCTCCCCCCCCCCCAAAAAAAAAAAAAAATTAAAAAAAATAAAAACACCGGCCATCCGATTCCTACCAGTGGCAGTGCGAAGGAAGTAAGTAGTTCCGTGTTAGAATCCAACGACAACACGATTCAAAAGTTATATTTACGCGTAGTGTTAAAAATGGCTTCAAATATGTGTTTTATTTGTGATGAAGTGCTGGATAATAACGTAGAGAAGGTGATAACGGTGCGGCAAACAGGTTTGAAAACGTTTATCGAGTCAAGCGTTTGACGAGTCAAGAGGAAGGATGGTGAGCATGTTCAGATACGTGAAAAATCTGCAGTTGATGTTCATGAGCGATGTCGTACAAACTACATTAATAAAAGAATGACTTCAGCTCATTTGAAGAACGCGGAACAGGGTAGAGAGCAAGTCAAAAGACGTTCTACTGAAGCGCATTTCAATTTCAAAACTCATTGTTTTTTGTCTGGCCTCGTCATAACACCTGACTTTATAGAACAACAAAGAAAAAAGAAAACCAATCGTAATATTGTGTATCAGGTTCGAATTTAGAAAGTCAAGGAAACTATCATAAAAAGGGCAGAAGAACGTGGTGATGAGTATGGACAAGCCATAATCAAACGTCTTTTGCCTGTCTCAGACTTGGTGGTTTCTGATTGTCAGTATCATAGTTTATGCATGAGAAAATTGTACAATCGCCCAAAATTCAAGCGAAAAAGGGGTCCATTCGCCAATCATGTTGAAGCAGCAATGGAATATGTCTACACTTATCTTGATAATAGTGATGCAGAATGTCAGTTTACGCTAGACGAGTTGGTGGACCAAATCAAGGGTGATTATCGTCCTGACATAAAGACAGTTAAAGCTCATCTACTCAAAAAATATGGAAGCGATATAATAATGACCTTTTCTCCAAACAAGAAGCTGGTAGTGTGTTTCAAAAACACAGGGTATAAAATTTTAAATGATGCTTGATACCAGCAGGCGTTAAAAAATAAACAAGAGGAAAGACTCCGGATTATTAAGACGGCTACTGCAATTGTTGTTGAGGATATCCGGAGCCAAGTTTATGAGACAGAACAGTACCCCTCACCTGATAAATTTTTGGAAGGAAATGAGGAACTCATTCCTGAAAGTCTCCGTACATTTATGGAAACAGTTGTACTAAACAAAAAACGTGGGGACCATGATATGTGGAAGAAGAACACAGCACTGGCTCATAGTCTTGTAGCAGAAGTGAGGCCCAGATCATTCGTTTCACCAGTCCTCGTAGGGTTGGCAGTGTTTCTGTACAAGAAGTACGGCTCAAGGAAATTAGTCGATGTGGTTTCCTCATTGGGATTTTGTTTGACTTACACAGAGGCTGTCCGCCTGGAAGCATCAGCTGTCAGCAGCGATCCACTGAAAGTTAACCAGCCGTGTTTTTCACAGCAGGTGTACGATAATGCTGATTTTAATGTACAGACAATCGAATGGATACAGCACCTTTCACGTCATGGGTACAGACTGAAGAACAGACTGAAGAAATACGCTTACATGATGCGGAAGGTATGTCTAATCTCACAATCTATTTCGTAATCACTCATCTCTCCTTAAGATATGATCACAAGTTGTTGTTTTCTCACCACCTCTTTCATTTTCCAGATGAACAAGCCCCGACTCTGACAACAGAACAACCCGAACCTGTGCCAGGACTCGCCGCCTTCGAATAACCTCAGCCAGGACCCTCTAAACGACAACGGCTCATATAATAATGTTATATATGATCATATGTATTGTAATACAATATAATAAAATGTAATAATTTTTCAAGATTTTTCTTTGGAATTTCAACTTTTTTGTAACAATTACAAATAATTTGTACAATTTCGGACTTCTTTAAATAACTTGAACATTATTTTATTTATGAAAAAATTACCTGTACCTCTACATACACGATCTAAATAAGGTATGTGTTGAGAACTGGGAGGAATTCACTAATTGACAGCCATTAATAATAAATTAGAATTTTGGAGTGGAAAAAGTGGGTTTTTGTGGAGACAGCCGAAATACGCCAATTTTCAAATAGAGCTTGAGCCCAAACGGTCCGTCGGAGAAAAAAACCTAAATAGTGAAATTTGTAGGAAATTTTATGTACTTTAATTTTGATAAATGGGATTATATACGAAAAGTTGATAGTTTCCGAGTTATAAGCAAAAAACCGCCAGAAAATGAAAATTTTTACCTTTTTTTGCATTTTCTTCAATGTTGCGTCACGAAATTTTGTTAACAAACCTCAGATTCGGAATCAGCACCCCAAAAAACATATAATATGGAAGAAATCAAAACTACCCCAAAATTTTCCTCCGAAAAACACAATTTGACTGGACTACTATGGCTGTTTGTAAAAGCACAAATTTATTGCTATCGGTTAGAGATGAGAAACAGTTTGATTCCGCAGCGCCTGCAACTTCATTTAGAGGGGGAACACTAGTGCTTGTTTGACCTTGAGTAAGTTCCGTGCATGGATAGTTTTTTATGCTAGTAGAATTGTTCATGCCATTTGGCGCCTCTACGAAAGTGGGTTTCGACATTATATCATGTCGGTGAATTAGAGAATGATGGCGCTTGTTACAGATTTTACAGTTTTTAAGACTTTTACATTGACTAAATTTATGGGGTTCCAAGCAGTTATAACATAGCTGTCTTTTTATAATTTCATTAATTCGTTCCTTAACTGTCAAATCATGAAATATTTTGCATTTGTAGATTACGTGGTTTGTTTTTCCACACATATAGCACGAAATTGTCTGATCCCTTTCCAGAATTAAACTTTTAGATTTAAATTGCGTTTCTGATTTCGATTTGGGAACATAGTACCTACGCTGCATGTTTTCCAATATTTGGCAGCGTTTATTTAGGAAGTTTACAAATTCTTCCCAGTCAGGAAGTTTGCCAGTCACCTGGGTCATTTCATACACCTTCCTCGTTTCTCTGTCTAATTTTGAACTGATAATGTTGATCATAATTAATTCAGAAAGTTTGTTAGTACTTAAATCTAACAATTTCAGTCCTCGTACATACTTTAATACAGAATCATTAAGTCTTCTTAGTTCTTTAGCAGATTCATGATGAATCTTTTCGATGTTTAGAATAGAGTTTATGTAAGAATCACCGATAAGCTTTTTGTTCTCATGTCGCTCTTTTAAAGTTTTGAACAACGACGTAAATGTATCGTCGGGCGTTTGAATGGCTTTCACTTCTCCTTTTAAACATGATTGGAGATAATGAAGCCTTTGTATATCATTCAAAGAATCGTTTGACGCCACTAGATCATTAAATTGGTTTTCAAATAATGGCCACTCGTCATAACTGCCCGAAAACTGTGGCAGTGGAATGTCAGGTAGTTTCGGATTACATGATGATTTAAGTTCATCTTTAAATGCATTTTTAGATAAAGTTCCAGACGAAAGAAGATATTTTAGGCTTACCTCCAAACTGTCGTGCAGATTCTCTAGTTCAGATAATGCAGTTTCGCTACTTTCGATTTCTCCATCTGATAGATTTAAAGCATATAATTCCTCGTATAAGTTCTTAATATCACCTTTGATCTCAAGGAGAGATTCCAGTTTTTGAGAGATTTCTATTAAACTCTCTTTCTTCTCGGTAAATTGAAAAACGAATTTTTCGATCTTCACAAGTTTCGATTTAACTCGCCCGCGTGTTCTATTTAGAGTTTTTAGTGATTTATCCATTCTAGAGCTGGTTTATTCCACACTAGGGCTAGCACGGACCACTTATTTGTGGTCTTAATTACGTTAGAAGTTTGATTGAAAGGATCAATCGTAGGCAGTGGACTGTTATTTTTATTTTATTTTTAGAATGAGTGAGCACAGTTTCTACGGCGCGTGCCGCTGCTCGACTCACATATTACAGATAGTTGCCACTAGGGGCGATACAATTAAAGAGATATTTCTTTCCAACTTCTTTCTCATTAGCCATCCAAACATCTAACAGCGCTGGGTAGTTGGGAAAAAGTCTATTTGAACTTCTCAGTTTAGTTTTATTCTACTCGTAAAATTTGTTTAATAGATAATTAATTCTTAATGCTTTGATAACGGTATACTGTGAAAAGCATATAGCCTGAATTCCTACATAGTTTTCAATTATTTAATAAATAAAAGTGAAAATATTTAAAACAGTAACATTTCACTAGAATTTGAATAGCTCGGTAAAAGATGAATGTGTCTTTTCTTTCGACAAGCATTAGAAAAGAAATCATCACCGTCACTGACATCACTAATATTATTATCACTTTGTATATCTGACAACGCATCTGCAAAAATTTCCCTGTTCGATTCAAAAGACTGATCTTTCATTATTGACTGCCTTCTCATTACTAAATGAAAGGTTTTCAATAAAATTTTATAATGTCTAAAATTAAATATACTCTAATAACGTTTCCATATTATTCGAGTATAAAATGCAAAAACGCATTTGTCACATGCTTGTTTATGACGAGAATTCTTCAATGTTTTATTTACTTGTAATTGCAGTTTCTTACTCGATATAACTTGAAGTGGCAAATGGCGTGAATTCACGTTTCCTGTCGCCAACAGTAGGAAAATGAAAGATTGCAATTCATGTCCCCCGTCACCAAAGTGGAAAAAGCAACACTTTGGTCGCGTCCAAGGAAATTTCTTGCGACGAATATAACTTGGTCACCAGTTACAATATTGCAATGTTTATTGGTGTAAAATATTTCAAAGATACATGTTTTCAGATTTTACGTTTATCATACTTAAACTTACCTTATGCGTCAAGTATCCTTTACAGCTTTACTCTGCTTTCTACATCAAGAAAGTTTTGTTAGTGTGTGTTGGTAGATTGAAAGTTGATTTGCTCAGAAAGTTTTTTTTTTTTTTCATAGTTTGTATTTGTTAGTACCAAGGTGCTATTGTTATCACTTTGACAGATTTCTTTCCGTTTCTGCCTTTTGCAAGTTCTCCAAAATTTCCAATTCAACAAGTAATATAGCAATGTCTTGGCGACGTTTGACTAGAGATGCGACATCGATAACAAAACATCGATGTTTTGAAACATCGATATTCAATATTAAAACATCGATGTTTTAGAACATCCATATTTTAAAACTGGTTTAGTAATCTCTAACATTAATGTTACTTTGGTTAATCGTGGGGGGGGGGGGATGATTTAATTTTACTCTCTGATTGGGCTGACACAAATGACAAAAACTTGGTGCCTTGGGCTACATTGATGACTCAATATTCTCTTTGTAAATATCGCCATGTTTTGCCTTCAGATGTCCAGATAAATTCGTGGTATTGCCAGAAGTTTTGAGGGACTTCAGGCAAATATTGCATTTCGCCAATTTGTCAGAGGTTTTGCAAAAATATTTCAAAACGGTACTTTTGGGAGGCATCCTACTAATAATATTAACATTAACTTATATAAAACCAGAACAAAACGAAAACTTAAATGGCTGCTCTCGTGTATATACTATTTGTAAAATAAAACCCTGTGGAAGGTTCTGGAGTGTCAGGAACATTCCAAGCGCTCTGATTGGTTCATTGGTTGTTGATTGCCATTTGCCTGTTTGCTAAGGAATCGTTCTCCCTTTTGTATCCGTCCTTTTCAGAACTCTGACTTACGTTTACTGAGTGTGAAAATTATGCTACGTGGTAAATTTTTTTAATTATGGTACTTCTTCATTATAAAAAAAGAAAACATCGAGACAACGTAAAACATCGATGTTAAAAAAACATCGGCTTCAATGAATCGATGTTTAAAACATCGATGTTTTTATCAAAACATCGACATCGATGTCGCATCCCTACGTTTGACAGAGGAAGAAAAAATTATAAATTCAATTAATGATAACTAGATGCATATTTAAAATCTCGAACCAAGTTTTTTTTTCATAGTTTGTATTTATTAGTAGCAAGGTTCTATTAATATCACATCGACAGATTTGCGTTTTTGCATTTTCAAGTCTTCAAAAATTTCCAATTAAAAAAGTAATAGAGCAATTCCTTGGCGACGTTTGGCAGAGGAAGAAAAAAATATTCAATTAATAATACTTAGGTGCTTATTAAAAATCAAAACCAAGTTGTTTTAACGTAGGATTACGTTCCTCAATGACGGTCCTGCAGAAAGCAAAATTTCAGCGTTGTCGCGAGTTGTAATTTTGGCAGCGCGCCAAACTAGTCCAGTCAATTTGTGCTCAAAAGGGGCCCTCGAGGGAAAATTTTGGGGTAGTTTTGATTTCTTCCATTTTATATGTTTTTTGGGGTGCTGAATCCAAATCTGAGGTTTGTTAACAAAATTTCGTGACGCAACATTGAAGAAAATGCAAAAAAAGGTAAAAATTTCATTTTTTGGTGGTTTTTTGCTTATAACTCGGAAACTATCAACTTTTCGTTTATAACCCCATTTAACAAAATTAAAGTACACAAAATTTCCTACAAATTTCACTATTTACGTTTTTTTCTCCGACGGACCGTTTGGGCTCAAGCGCTATTTGAAAATTGGCGTATTTCGGCTGGCTCCGCAAAAACCCACTTTTTACACTCCAAAACTTATCATTAAAGGCTGTCATTTAATGCCTCCTTCCAATACAATGTAGGATTTTCAAAATCACATTGTATTTAAATTCTGTGCAAATATAATTCCGTCTTGTACGTCTTTTCATGTTATTTATTCTCGGCGAGCCTCACCAAATGATTATATAACTGCCCCGTTTGGTTTAAAAGCCCTCTTTCCTTCCATTCAATTCCTTCACAGACGATTCAAGGCCAACTACGTCACCGTGTACATGCGTACCCAATCAACATCCCCTATATCCGATATAGGGGGTGTTGACCCAGTCTCAAGTCCCTTCATATTGTTCAAGAGGTTTCCTCCCCTCCCCCCCAAAAAAAAAAAATAATAAAAATAAAAATAAAAATACCGGCCATCCGATTCCTACCATTGGCAGTGCGAAGGAAGTAAGTAGTTCAGTGTTAGAATCCAACAACAACACGATTCAAAAGTTATATTTACGCGTAGTGTTAAAAATGGCTTCAAATGTGTGTTTTATTTGTGATGAAGTGCTGGATAATAACGTAGAGAAGGTGATAACGGTGCGGCAAAGAGGTTTGAAAACGTTTATCGAGTCAAGCAAGAAGAGGAAGGATGGTGAGCATGTTCAGCTACGTGAAAAATCTGCAGTTGATGCTCATGAGCGATGTCGTACAAACTACAGTAATAAAAGAATGATTGCAACTCATTTGAAGAAGGCGGAGCAGGGTAGAGAGCAAGTCAAAAGACGTTCTACTGAAGCGCATTTCAATTTCAAAACTCATTGTTTTATGTCTGGCCTCGTCATAACACCTGACTTTATAGAACAACAAAGAAAAAAGAAAACCAATCGTAATATTGTGTATCAGGTTCCAATTTTGTAAGTCAAGGAAACTATCATAAAAAGGGCAGAAGAACGTGGTGATGAGTATGAACAAGCCATAATCAAACGTCTTTTGCTTGTTTCAGACTTGGTGGTTTCTGATTGTCAGTATCATAGTTTATGCATGAGAAAATTGTACAATCGCCCAAAAATTCATGAGAAGAGAAAAATGGGTCCATTCGCCAATCATGTTGAAGCAGCAATGGAATATGTCTACACTTATCTTGAGAATAGTGATGGAGAATGTCAGTTTACACTAGACGAGTTGGTGGACCAAATCAAGGGTGATTATCGTCCTGACATAAAGGCAGTTAAAGCTCATCTACTCAAAAAATATGGAAGCGATATAATAATGACCTTTTCTCCAAACAAGAAGCTGGTAGTGTGTTTCAAAAACACAGGGTATAAAATTTTAAATGATGCTTGGTACCAGAAGGCGTTAAAAAATGAACAAGAGGAAAGACTCCGGATTATTAAGATGGCTGCTGCAATTGTTGTTGTTGAGGATATCCGGAGCCAGGTTTATGAGACAGAACAGTACCCCTCACCTGATAAATTTTTGGAAGGAAATGAGGAACTCATTCCTGAAAGTCTCCGTACATTTATGGAAACAGTTGTACTAAACAAAAAACGTGGGGACCATGATATGTGGAAGAAGAAGAACACAGCACTGGCTCATAGTCTTGTAGCAGCAGTGAGGCCCAGATCATTCGTTTCACCAGTCCTCGTAGGGTTGGCAGTGTTTCTGTACAAGAAGTACGGCTCAAAGAAATTAGTCGATGTGGTTTCCTCATTGGGATTTTGTTCGACTTACACAGAGGCTGTCCGCCTGGAAGCATCAGCTGTCAGCAGCGATCCACTCAAAGTTAACCAGCCGTGTTTTTCACAGCAGGTGTACGATAATGCTGATTTTAATGTACATACAATCGACGGATACAGCACCTTTCACGTCATGGGTACAGACTGAAGAACAGACTGAAGAAATACGCTTACATGATGCGGAAGGTATGTCTAATCTCACAATCTATTTCGTAATCACTCATCTCTCCTTAAGATATGATCACAAGTTGTTGTTTTCTCACCACCTCTTTCATTTTCCAGATGAACAAGCCCCGACTCTGACGACAGAACAACCGGAACCTGTGCCAGGACTCGCCGCCTTCGAAGAACCTCAGACAGGACCCTCTAAACGACAACGTCTCATATAATAATGTAATATATGATCATATGTATTGTAATACAATATAATAAAATGTAATAATTTTTAAAAGTTTTTCTTTGGAATTTCAACTTTTTTGTAACAATTACAACTAATTTGTACAATTTCGGACTTCTTTAAATAATTTGAACATTATTTTATTTTTGAAAAAATTATCTGTACCTCTACATATACGATCTAAATAAGGTATGTGCAGAGAACTGGGAGGAATTCACTAATTGACAGCCATTAATAATAAATTAGAATTTTGGAGTGGAAAAAGTGGGTTTTTGTGGAGACAGCCGAAATACGCCAATTTTCAAATAGCGCTTGAGCCCAAACGGTCCGTCGGAGAAAAAAACCTAAATAGTGAAATTTGTAGGAAATGTTATGTACTTTAATTTTGATAAATAGGGTTATTTACGAAAAGTTGATAGTTTCCGAGTTATAAGCAAAAACCCGCCAAAAAATGAAAATTTTTACCTTTTTTTTGCAATTTCTTCAATGTTGCTTCACGAAATTTTGTTAACAAACCTCAGATTCGGATTCAGCACCCCAAAAAACATATAAAATGGAAGAAATCAAAACTACCCCAAAATTTTCCTCCGAAAAACACAATTTGACTGGACTAAAACCCAGTAGCAGTAAAGCAGTTAAACAGAAAAGTACCAACATGCGTAAAAAAAAAAAAAAAAAAAAAGAAGAGGTAAGCAACGATAAGTAATCCTACGTTAATAATCCGCGGTAGTTTCGTTAGAAGAGACTACCCGAAATATTTTTTTTCATAGTTTGTATTTATTAGTTTCAAGGTGCTATTGTTATAACTTTGACTGATTTCCGTTTCTGCCTTTTTCAAGTCCGCCAACATTAAGCAATACAGTGATTTCCACTTTTGATTCTTATAAGCGGTTGATTCTTATAGCCGAAATTTAGGTTTTTGGACAGGCACACACACGCACACCTATATATACATATATTAGATAATTTACCATAAAATACTCTTTAATTTACGTTAATTATCTTTTATTAAAATTATTCTTTATAATTTTAAAAATACAACTTAATTTCTAGACCTGTAAGTAGATACACATGATTATAATAAGAGGAGAAAAAATCCAATATTTGTTACAACATACCTGCTTAACAGTTTAACATTTCAACTACAGGAAGGGTGCAAGAAAAAGTTTTCTATGGTAGTTTGACGTAATGAAATTTTCAGGAGGCTGTTTATACCTCTTTCAATACCAATAGTCTCAGACGATGATTCACATTCTAGCTTTCGTTTCACGGTTTGATAACGTGATGAATCTACTAATGTCACGTTTGCCTAAATGATAGTGGACACTTCCCCGAAGATTTATGTGTTTCGGGGTCTAGGAAGCAGCAGCCAGGATGTGGGAAAAAAGAGTCCCTGTGTTTGTTTGTCAGTGGAGAAAAGTGAAATCGGACTCGGACGGGTTAGCCCTGGGTCAAGCTAAAAGGGCAGTGTTTAGCTAAAGTGTTTAAGGGAAAACATTATGTTATGTCTAACAAAGAAAGGGATGCATTTTACGACTGTATTCCATCCCATCTTATCACTCTTTCTTTAAAAAAAAAAGAAAGAAAGAACTTCGTGCCTTTTGAGGGTTTAAGTGGCTTTTTTGGAAAAATGAAAGGAAAGCGAAGAGTGTAAACTGATTCTTAAAACCGGTGGATCGATTCTTTAAAGCGAAAATTTTAACATGGAAATAATACAATTGTTTTTGTTTTTGCGATATTGATTCTTATAACCACTGATCACTATAAGCGGTGGTTATTGTATAGCAATGCTTTGGCGACGTTTGACAAGGGAAGAAAAATTGATGAATTCAATTAATAACACATTGATGGATATTTAAAATTTTATTTTTAAGGTGATTCACTCGGCAGAGGCTCCGAATAATTTGTAATAACTCTCACTTGGACACAGCTATCTGATCGAAATAACGTACAATGTGCTCCTTAGTATATGGCGAATTACATAATCTGATTCTCGTATGAGGCGTGGTTCGATTTGTCGGGTTATGTTGTAGTGGGAAACAGTAATACATAAGTTTAGTTCCTTCACTCGTTATATTCTGTTGCCTAGCAACGCTGAGGGTTTATCAGTTTTTGGTAACTTTGATTAAAAAAAGAAAAAGAATTACTTTCTAATGTTATTCTCCGCAACGTTAGCTGAGTAATATTAACCCATTTGTATACATTAAAATTTGGGTAAATATGAAGAACATGATGCGGTTTCCCAAGCCGTTTTTTGCGTAAAATATTTGGCGTATTTTGTGGGTTTGCCAGAAAGAGCAGTTGTAATTTACACCACATGGTTCGCTGATTTGAAATTGTCAAGTCCATGGTGTTTTTCCTTATGTTTAAAAGGTTTGTTTTGTTTTCTGTGGCAACAGCGATTTGTATTCTAACGATAATAAAATTTAATTTGGACACGGCATTTACAGTCCATAATATGCTGCTAGCATAATTATTCCCTTTTTATTTGAAATTTTAATGCGATAGTAATGTCACGTTGGCGACCGTATCATGTTCTTCATATTAACCAAAATGGGTAACTGAATACGCAACTAAAAACGATTGTAAAGCAGAATATGTTCGAGTACTGTGAGTTGTCTCTAAGAACATAGCACTCAACAATGTTAACTCGCAAAACACCCGTCCGTTGAAAATCCTATTGCCACTCACCATACACCGGTCCGTGATCAAAAAGTTGGCTGTGGTGTGTGGGTTGCGCATCTTTGACACCGATGAGTGCCAGGACATTTTTGAATCGATCGTGAATGAACTAATGATAGGTAACTAATTTATTAGAGTAGAATTTATTAGAGTAGTATATTTAATTTATTTAGAGTAGAACCTGGAACGGAAGGTTAATTTCAGTGAGATGGAGCAACATCTGTCACACATCGGCGAGGAGCATGGCAAAAATTGAGATTTTCATCGGCAACAGGGTCATTTCAAAGGGGCTTTGCCCACCACGGCCACCGGATCTGACACCACCAGTAAAAACGTTATCTCAATAAATGTAATTTGAAGCTTTACCCATGCATATATTAAGTATATCCAAGACAGAAGGAAACAAGATTACCCTAACAAATTCTAGCAGATGACACAAACAATAGTCAGTTTTTAATCTGTTAGAGTAGGATTCATAGCCTTCTAAAAAGTTATAAATAAGTGATTGATATTGATGTAGTAGATAAAATTAGTTACCTATTAAGAACTGCTGTTGCACTGAAACTAACTTTAAGAAAACCCTTAAATTTTTTTACATATCAAGGGGAAATATATGTATTTATTTTACAATCTTTTTACTACATTATACATGCATATTATTATACACAGTAAAAAGGTATTTCATACTTGGTCCCTAAAAATTACAGGGATCTGACCCACAAGACCTCATTGCTACGTCAAGTGCAAAGTCTTTGTTGTTTCTAATGCCCCCCTTGCAGGAAGTTCTAGACCAGGTCTGTATAGGCTTCGGGCTGAGTAGTACGGTTCTGGTTTATAGTAGCACCACATGGGTCAGAGTCTGGCTTGAGTAGGTGCCACCACAATTTTGCCAGCACTCCCAGGGGCGACATCTGGCGGAATTTGTACCTTCCCCACCCACTGATTCAAAGGACTTTCTTGGTCTATGGATTTAACGTGCCCCTATCCGGCCAAGACACAAAGGTACTTAAGGGGCTTTGTCGGGATTCAATCTGAGCAACTTCAGTACTAAAAGCCAAAGCGCTACCGATAGGCTACTTCTGGCCCTGCAAAGTCCCTAAAAAAAGGAATTCAATTATAGGGCAAAAATGCCTTTGTTAGTAAATTGTGTAAATAAGCAATAACATTGCACATTAACATTCCATGTTGCAAATATAAATATGGCCTTAGCACAGATTTTATAGTTGCTACATGGCTTGTGGGTGTTTAAAATTAACAGGACTTATGTATATTATTTCTGCTATCTTCTTAAATAAATTTCTTGTAAGCTTCAATACCAAAATACTGTTTCAACTACTGCATTTGTATTGACAATTATTTGTCGATGTTGTCTTGTAAGTAATAAATTAAACTTTTGTAATAACCTAAACTTTTTGGATCAAAGCAAATATATTTCGTAAATGGTAATTCAGAATTGCATCATAATGTACAATTCTTTATCAATGCATTAAAATTTGATTTCGTGCTCGTTAATTTTTGAATGAACTAATCTATTTTTAGTATAGTGTCTGTTTAGTACATTCTGAGTTCCTCATAAATTAAATTTAACGGTTAAAGAAATTAATCAAATAGTTAGGTATAGTAAAGAACTGAAATAAATTAGAACATTAGTAAATGAATCTGTGTTAGTTATTTGGTCTCTATTAATTCTTCTAAATTTTTTCCAACTAAACGTAAAAACATTGTATGATATAAGAACAGAAATGTCTAAAAAGAAAAAACTTTGATTTAACTATATTTTTTAAACAGGATTCATTTTTTTTTTTTTTTTTTTTTAAATCAGACTTTTATCAATTGCTTTGAAACTGGAAAATTCTTGTTTAACTTTAACAAAAAAATTAATTATGGTTACAATATTTTGATTTTAGGTTCATAAGCTGCAACTGATACAAGTTATTAAAAAAAAAAAAAAAAAGAATTTTTGATATCTGAGAAATTTATGAAAGAAATTCTTAAATTTCAAGCATAGGATTAAACAGGATTGAGTTGCGGCTTCATCAGTTGGGCATTAAGAGTTTAGGTTAATAAGCTTCAGCTAATACAAGTTATAAAAAATGAATTTTCTGATATTTGAGGAATTTATGAAAGAAATTCTTAACTTTCTTTTTACTCAACGAGCTCAGCTAGATTTTGAAGCAGTTGAAATGAACATTGGATGTGACATACTGATCAAGAAATTATCCAGTAGCATTATATTTTTAGCTTATTAAAGTGCTGTGAAAGATGACTCTGAACAGCTGCAGAAGCACACTTGCTATTTAGGTGAAATTAAACATGACTGTTACAGATTTTATATACCTGTTTGAGTTTAAATTAAATGAAATTTTATCTTTATGCAATCAGCACATATGCAGGTGCAGCTTATCTCCTCAGAACTGTGGTAAGTACATTTCGTATATCTTCCAATTTAGAATTTATACCTTGAAATTTTATATAACTTGAAATTTTATGATCATTTAGAAAAGGACTTGTGGCCAGATCCACCATCTTGGATTTTAGACACTGAATTTACCCTGTTTGGTGTAATGGAAAATTCTCACCAATGTATTTGAATGGTATTTTAAAATGTTTTGGAAGCCTGGCTTTGAAATCGTTTACATTATTTGTTCACTTTTAAACTTTTTTTGAAAAGTAAATAATAATAAAATCAGATTATGTTGCCAACAGCATGTAAAATTGCTTACATTATCATTTTACCATACGCAATTAAATAAAAAAATGCCAGCGAGGTTTACTAGTACATAATAATTATCATCAGAGAGAGAAACCAACAAATTAAGCCAAAACGTGGAAAAATACCAAAAAAATTCAAGATGGCGGACCTGGCCCTAGATACTGTACTTCCCCCTGCTTTGGGGGAGATGAAATCATGTATTTGGAAATTTTGATTTTTTAGTCCCTTGCAGTTGCCTGAAAATTAGTAAAATATAGTTTAAATACAGGGTGCAGCAGAAAGAACATTCTGATTTGGAACGTCAATAACAAAAATACAAAGCAAGATAGAGAAAAAAATCTTTTATACTTGAGAAGTACACAATATGCCATTGTCATCCATTAAGTTTTAAAGATTACATTAGTTAAATGGCAACCATCATTTTCGATGCAGTTTTGAAGTATCTTTCGGAAATTTTGCATGGATCTGCAGACTATGCCACGCGGAATCGCCGTGATTTCTTGTTTAATTGCTGCCTTGAGTGCTTGCAAATTTTTTCCTGTGGGGCTATCTTAAATCAAAAGTGTACCAACACTGGCCAACAAATTTGCAAGCACTCAAGGCAGCAATTACGTAAGAAATCACGGTGATTCCACAGGACATGGTCCGCAGATCCATGCAAAATTTCCGAAAGGGACTTCAAAACTGCATCGAAAATGACGGTCACCATTTAACTGATGTAACCTTTAAAACTTAATGGATGACAATGGCCTACTGTGTACTTCTCAGGTACAAAAGATTTCTTTCTCTATCTTGCTTTGAATTTTTGTTATTGACATTCCAAATCAGATCGTTCTTTCTGCCACACCCTGTACTAACTAAAATAAAATCTTTAACAGCAGTTTGTTCTGTAATATTATTTAGATATTAAATTTTCAATTCAGAGAACCTTCATCAGTGCATGTGTATGTTTCTTTCAGTTTGGATAAGTACTAGTGATATAAAAACAGGAAAATTCAGTTAACTATATTTTTATATAACAAAAACATACAACAGCAGAAACATCTGCTACAGATTTCTATCCACAATACATAGATATATCAAAAGTACAAAATATAATTACAAAATGATATATATCAAGCCTGATTTAAATAAATGTACAAAACTGCCAGAAACAAAGGCTGTATAGTATCAAACTTAACCACAGCTATTTGGGTGGTGTAACTAAATATATATATATATGTATATATAATCTACTACTTGTAGAAGTAAAATAGAAGATTATTCATGTAAAGTTTTTCAACTGCTGTTATGGCACGTTTATTTGCAAACCGTCTCTATGTGTTACTCATTATGTGTTTCAGAAGATACAGTTGAGGTTATTTAAACTTCGACACCAGGTGAGGATGAAATTACTGTTGATATCTGGAAAGGATAAAAGGAATTATTAATTATCTATTTCAGCGTAGAGTTACTGTTTGTCAAATAAACAAGATCACATAAGTTTTCAGATAGTACAAAAAAATGTCATAAAAGTAGTTAGGGCAGAGTTAATTTTTTAAACTTCTTTTTGCTATGAATTAATAAGTAAATTTTCAAATATTAATTAGACTAATAAACTATGTCAAGGTAGAGGTTACGGTTTATTAAATAAGATCATGTTAAGTTTTGAAATAGTTCAGAAAAATGTCATGAAAGTAATTTTGGCAGAATTAATTATTTAAACTTCTTAAAACTATGAATGAATTTATGAATTTTCAAATATTAATTCGACCAATAATCTATTTCAAAGTACAGTTCCTGTTTGTTAATTAAACAAGATCATGTAAGTTTTCAGATAGTACAGAAAAATGGCATAAGAGTATTCAGCACAGAATTAATTATTGAAACTTACCATTCCTATGAAATAATCACTTAATAAATTTTCAAATATTAACTAGACCAATAATCTATTTCAATGTAGAGTTACTTTTCGTCAAACAAACAAGATCACATAAGTTTTGAAATAGTACAGAAAAATATCGTAAATGCAAAACAGATTTAATTATCTAAACCTCTTATTACTATGAATTTATAAATATTCAAATATTAAACTAAACCAATAATAACTCAATGTAGAATTACTGTTTGTCAAATAAATAAGATCATGTAAGTTTTCAAGTAGTTCAGAAAAATGTCATGAAAGTAGTTTGGGCAGAATTAATTATTTAAACTTCTTATTACTATGAATTAATTTATGAATTTTCAAATATTGACTAGACCAATGATCACTCTTCTTTTTCCTATTAAATATGTATGGTAACAGAAGTCTCCAGTAAAAATTTATATGTAGTTGAATCTCAACTTTTGGAGTTTGATTATTAAAGAGTTGACAGTTGATAATTATGTAGCATTTTTTTTTTCAAAGTTTCACAGCCCAAATTATGACATTAAGATTTTTAAAAGAAAATGTTATAGATTTAATTACATTTTTTCCCTATCACACTTCTAAATTAGTAATTCTCCTTCCATAGCCAATGAACAACACACATACTTTGAGGTCCATTAATTTCCTTTAATAGAATTACATTGCAGATAGATAGATTAACCTAGTATTAATATCTAATGCATGGCTATGACAAAATGAAAGTAAATTTGCTAGAGTCGAAAATGTTTCCTATATTTATAAACAGAAGTCACAAAAATAAAAAACTTTTATTGCTATAAATTACTAGTTTACACAGTTTTTACTATTCATGATAAGAAAATAAATATATTTCAATGCTACATACTTTAAAGCTAAATCTAGAACAATCCAGGAAGTATGAATGGATTTAAAGCCAATGTCTGTCACCATATAATTAAAACAATTATAATTTTTCTAACATATCACAGAGATAAGAATCAAAACTTAATTCAAAATCATAGTATACAGCTACCCCTAGCTTGAAATCTTGTTTAGCACATGATATCATTCAGAAGTACTTTTCACGCATAATGATTTACATTCCAAAAGTTTTCTTAATTAAGTTATTTTAATTATAGAAAAGAAATAAAATTTATTCTTTCTTATACAATTTCTTCAAATATTAATTCTTCAGAAGACAAAATAAAGTACAGTAAAACCTCGTTTATCCAGACTAACTGGGACCATAGGCAATCTGGATAATTTGGGTGATAAGCAAAACAAAATCCTTAACTAAGCAGACTTACTGTTTATTATGATAAAAAACTTTGTTTTGTAACAAAATTACATAGTATTGTTTACAGGACATTAAAAAATATAAAAACAACTTTTCACATCATTTCTTAACAAATTGGCAAGTCTAGTAAAGCTTTCTTAAACTGAACAAAAAGCATTTTATTACCATATGTACAATCAATGCAGGAACTGTACATTGAATCAAACTTAAAAAGCAAATATTTGACGTACTTGTAGTTACGTTCTTGCTATCATAGTTAAAAATTATGATCTAATGTGAACATGAAATAAAAATGTCTACATATCTGATCTGGATTATCCAGAGATGTGGATAAACGAGGTTTTAATATATATATATATATATATAGTGGAATCTCGATCGATCGTTTTCGGATCCATCGTTTTTCCATATGTGTCGTTCACTTTATCCAGTCCCAACGATCATACTGCTTTGTTATGTTTCCGTATCTATCGTTTTCCCGCATTTATCGTTCATTTCAATCAGTTCCTTGAAAAACAATAGATCGAGATTCCACTGTATATATATTTTCAAAAGAGGTCACAGTAAATTTCCTCCACATTTCACATTTATTATTAAAGACAAAAACTTTGACACATTGTCTTAAAACATTAATGTAAGCTAAGTATAAAAAAAAGTCTGTAACAACCCAAGTAACTTTAAAAATATGCATGAATATTTTACAAGGAAAAAAATACTGCTCATATTTAGCACATATTTATATAGATAAGTTTCTTTGAAAATATATCAATAAAACATAAATCACCAGAAGAGAAAACAAAAGAGAGGACAGAACTGAAATAATCATTATAAAATCACCTCCTCGTGCTTTGGATGGGTATTGATGGCTTCAACACTGGTATAAGAAGTACGTGATATAACACTGTCACTGCGTTCAACCATTTTCAAACGCTGTACATTTTCGACATAACTGTCCCCAGAGGTGCTCAAGTCAGTGAAGATGCCACTCTCTTAAAATGTTATTCAAATAAATAAAAACCATGCAGCAAAATACAACAACATGCAGAAAATCAATAAACGATAATCAAAATTAACATAAATCGAAGCTCATGCAAAACAGGAACTAAAATGATATCTATGATTAAACCAATAAAATTATAAATAGTAATCAACTATGATATAAAATTTTATGATATTCATACAACTCAGTTTATTGTAAAAGTAAAGTACATACATGCAACAACATTTTTAAAACTAAAGATATCATTTTGATTGAATAATGAATATTTTGGTCTAATCTAAAACCTTTCTCATATACTAAAACACATCTCCACAACGTAACTCCTAAATCCAGGTGATAAAAAAATTTAAATGTCAAGAACTTTGTTAGTCTCTAACTAACTCAACCCTCAAGAATTTCCTAAATTATCCATAAATGAAAGGGAGTTCAGCCAAAACCCAAGATAAAACAAACAAATCCCAGGAGATTAAAAAAAAGTAAATATATTAGAATCGATGCCTTAATCAGGATGGTCAAAAAATTTACTGAAATGTCAAGAATTTTGTGGGTGCTTAGGTAAAATTTACTAAATGAATCCATAAAATGAATATGCCAAAACATAAGATAAAACAAAAACTGCCAGTGGACAAAAAAAAGCAAATATACTAGAATCAATTTCACTAATCCGGATGGTCAAAAAATTTTCTGAAATGTCAAGAATTTTGTGTGTGGTTAGGTAAAAGTTACTAAATGAATCCATAAAATGAATATGCCAAAACCTAAGATAAAACAAACATTGCCAGTGGACCAAAAAAAAAAAACTAAATATACTAGAATCAATTTCACTAATCCGAATGGCAAAAAAAAACTTAAGAAATTCTCATAAATTTTGCTATAACACCGTAAAGAATTTCTGAATGAATCTATAAATGAAAGGGAGATGTGCCAAGACCCAAGATAAAACAAACATTGTCAAAAGATTTAAAAAAATATATAAGTTAATATATTGGATTCAATTTTTTTCAGGCTATCTGGAGTTGAAAATATAAAAACTGCCCAAATTTGAATTCGGAAAAATCACCACCTCACAAATACTTGCATTTTCTAAAATTACTTTTGATTTATGGCAATTTATTAACCATGTTATGAAACCTGACATATGTATGTTTAAAATTCCCTCTAAATCTCTCTGAAAATGTATGTACAGAAATATTTTATGTAGAAATATATTTATCACAAGTCTGATTTAAAATGCTGAATCTAAATGAAAAAATTAAAACGGGCAGAAAATAGCACTACTAAGAGTGATATAGGCCTAAAACACTCTTATGTTGACATTTTTCTTACGTCCAATAATGTATAAAATAGAAATTTTTTGGTAAATAATTTGTTTATTTAAATATTATAAACTGAAAAGAAAATATTGTAAAGCACTCTAAGAGTATTTCTTTTTGCATAACAAACACAATAAGCTGAAAAAATAAGATATTTAAAAAATTGCCATGACCAGAAAATAAGACAATGACAAGCACATTGTATTTTAATCAATATCTTGATTGAGATGCAAATACTGAATTAATTTTAACACCATGAAAACTCAAGTTAATTACATGTATATCCAGAGGCTTACAGAAAGAAGAAGAAAAAAAAAATCTAACATATTGAAAGAACCCAATATATTAGCACTGACTAGAATGAGATACTCATTCTAAAATCATAATTAGAGAATAATTTTGGAGTATTTTTAGTTAATGACAAATTACTAAATGTTTTCTTATGTAACAACCAACCAGTTTTTGAGAACCAGCAAATATATTTTATAGATTTCTTAACGTTAATCAGGTCTTATGTATGTTTTACCAACAAAAATAAAGAGTTTCCTAGACATTTTAAAGACCTCAAAAATAATTTAAAATGTGTTTTAATCTTAAAATTTAAATATTTAAAAATATTTGAGTATTAGAATTGCCCCAACCTAATGGTAATTTCTAAAAAAATATCAACCTTTCTAAATTCTTAACATCATTAATATTAAAAAAAAACACCTTTACAAGTTGCAATATATTAGATTTTCCTCATATTTAACTTGATAAATTTACACCAAATCAACAGTGTCCTAGTGACACATAGCAAACAATAGTTTGGTAGTTTATAAATATTAATATATTATATTATTAAGAGGTGTGAAGAATATCAAATAAACATTCTACCCTGAATAAAAATACAAAAAATGAGTGAAAAATGTTCATATGTAAAGAAAAAAAATATTTGCATTTTGCCAAAGCCAATTATTGACAGCCATAAATAAAAAATTCTTGTACTTAACTTGAAAATAAATACAGGGTGTCCGGCTAAAGGTATCCAAAAGTTATGACTTATTTTTACGGAACTAACCATTAGAATTTAAAAATATTTATTTAAATAGAAAGAGCATCTTACCAAGTTTTAATATCAATCATAGATTTCGATTTGTACACTTTTTGTAGCATGACAAATGTCTAAATAGTAATCCAGTTCTCTCCAAGTGTTTCATAGCATATCAGAAGTTAGATTTTTTTTGCTTGGGGATTCATTAAGTCCGTTATGTATAAACAAAAAATTGAATCTATATGAGTTGAAGCATATCATTCAAGAAATTAGTTTAATAACTCCTGATATGCTATGAAACACTTTGAGAGAACTGGATTACCATTTAGACATTTGTTGTGCTACAAAAGGTGCACACATCAAAATCCATGATACTATGATAGAAAACTATGATTGATATTAAAACTTGGTGAAATTCTTTCTATTTAAATAGTTTTTTTTTTAAATCCAAAGGGTAGTTCTATAAAAATAAGCCATAACTTTTGGATTCTTTTAATCAGGACGCCCTGTACTTTTTAAGGACACGTAAGGGGGGGAGGGAGTAAGGACCTGGGATACAAAAATAAGAATTTCTGAAAACCTTCTTAAGGGCACTAAAAAACAAACTGATAATAAGGAGTATTTATGTACTTTACAAACCCTCTTAATGTTCAGGATAAATTCTATATCCTTTAAACATCAGTGTTCAGGATAATGAAATTCCATACCCTTTGAATGCCCTAGCATTACCTTCAGAGGATAACTATGGAATATTTTTAATTAACTATGTACAAATTACTGAATATTTTCAAAAATAACAATCTGTATGAAGCAATAAATACTTTACCAAGTAGTCCAAAAGATAATATTTAAGATCAATGGATATTCATCGAGCATCAGAATATCTTACACTGTATTTACTTAATGGGTATTAATGAATTAATCATGACTGAACAAAATTGACTCAAGTTGTCATGACTGACAACTTGAGACAAAAATTTTATAATGCCTAAACAAACACCTAAAATGACAAAATAGAATAGCTCACCTGCAGAGCACTGAGACTGTTGCGCCATAGACCTTCGCTTGTCTGTCTCAACCTGCTCCTCCACTTCTATTAGAGGATCTGCTGTGTCATAAAATGTGGCAGATCCATGGCAATCTCCTGATGAGGAAGATCCTCCCAGTGAAATTATAGATAGAGGTCTTCTCCGAGGCTCATTATTGTTGAAATTATCTGAACTGGAAACTGCGATTGAGTTTCGAAAACGAGGCACTGGAAAAGGAACAAATGGATTCTTTCAATTATTTGGAATATTGACATTAACCCTTCAGCAGACACGCCCATGTACAAAGTGCAATATTTTCGTAATTTTGAATGGTTTGTTTTTACATGTAACGTTTGAATGTTCTAAGCAGTTTCTATTTATAGTTACACCCTTTCTAACACAGGTCTGATTTTCTGACCCTTGTATTCCTTTCCATTCATTGTTAGTCACCGTTGTAAACCAGCGATTATACTGGTTTACAATGTGACAAAAGCAGGAGTTGATGTAGTCGATCAAATGTGCAGCTATCTTGCATATCACAAAGGTGCACTCTCTCGTTTTTTAGGTTTTTGGACATAATAGGAATCAATTCGCAAGTTGTCCTTAGATCCAATAAACCGGACAGTTTTAAAATAATGTGATTGTATCTGCATTCTTTGGCCTTTAATTATAAATATATCTCAATATTATAAACATTTTATATCTTGTCATAAAATGCAGAATTATTGTTTTCAATGTGAAAAAAAAAGATTATTACAAAAGGAATAATCAAGGTTGAAAGAGACTATGCATTTTGTGCCACCCGTGCCTGCTGGTGTTCCGAAAATTGGTGTGCCCGCTGAAGGGTTAAACAATCAGAAATTTATTTGAAAATGTTGTAGGTAAAATTCCTTAGCACTTCCATCAAATACACCTTTTAAGGAAAAGACAAAAAACCTAATGAAAAAAAAATCAGTGCTTTAAAAAATACATTTTAGAAATAAATTAAAAAGTTATTTTGAAAATTATTTAAAAGCAATTATACTCATTCTCCGCAGTACTGTATTTTCAGACTATATTGTAACTGTAACAAATTATTTCTTCAAATTATATTATAAGTCAAAATAGAGTTTACTCATCTTCTCAAAACTTTGTTACTTAGTTGTTAAACTAGGTAACAAATTCCTAGACTTTAAATATTTTATCTTTTCATCTCATTCCTAGAAAATTTTTGGCATTCTGCATAGCTCCATGAGCTTTTATTATTTACAAATCACAATTTAGGTTAACAATTGGGGCAACTGTGCAAAAACCAAAAATTAGAATATTTATGAAAAATATTCTGCTGCTTTCAGTTGAATAAAAATTATTTATTTTATTGTATTAAAAGTCATGTAATATTTATAAAACTTATTTGTCTCAGATTATACATTCTTAGGTATTGTACTTATTCATATTTCTATGATTTTTAAACATTCATTTGATCAAACAAAAATTATAACTCATAAAAATCTCACCAAACACCCAATATTTAAGCTGTATTAACATAGCCCATGAGCATTTGACATAAACTGAAAACTATGAAGGTCAATATTACGTACAACTGAGAATTCAATCAACAGTAACTTACCTTTATTCAATTGTTGCAGACTGATAGACCTGTCACAAATTTGGTCCCGACTAGGTGTAATGTCCAAACATGGTTTATTTCCTATACCCATGGATGACATTTCCTGGAGTCTCAGCTCTGAAAAATAGGCATACAATTAGGACGTGGTAAATAATACCAAAATGTGCAGGCTTCACTCTAATGGTTCTAGTACCAAACTAGAGAAGTATCATGGTAAAAAAAAATCCTAACTTAGAATATTTTGAAAAATAATGAATGCTGTGTACTAAAGGCTGCTGGGTAGCCACATTAAATTCACACAGTTCAATGTTAACTTAAAGAGAAAATGTTTCTAATGATTGTTGCCTTGGATTTTAAGATTTTTTTAAAATTGTAATTCGTAATAGAGATAAAATTTTTTTACTCTGGTATCTTTTTTATTCTCTAAAAGAAAAGCAAATAATATTTTTGAATTTGAATTATTCATCAGGAAAGAGGTGGTACACTGTATTTTAAACGTAAATTATTTTCTTTGGTTGATGAAATTTCTAAAATGAAAAATATAGCAGAGTAAAAAAAATTTCTTTCTCCATTATGGAGTTCAATTTTGACATTCCCTAAATATAAGGATGAATAAGATGCACTCAAAAGCTAGAAATTAAAACCTAACCTAATATGCTTTTTCCTGGGATGCATCATAAATAATGAGGTAAAAATCAGAATGGGTACCAGAATCAAGTACAAATTAGGGATGCAACATCGATGTTGATGTTTTCAAAACATCGATTTATTGAAGCTGATTTTTTTAAACATCAATGTTTTGTGCTCGATGTTTTACATTGTCTTGAATTTTTTTTAAATGAAAAGTACCATAGTAAAAAAAATTAACCATGTAATATAATTTTCACACTCAGTAAATGTAAGTCTGAATTCTAAAAAGGACGAATACAAAAGGGGGAATGATTCCCTAGCAACGAGACAAATGGCAATCCACAACCAATGAATAATAATTACATGGCCCAATAATTGTTATTTACAGTAAAGAAAAAATAAGCTTTTTTAGTTTTCCCCCATACGCTGGTTTTGCACCAGCACTTCAAATTGGTGTAAATGTATGTAATTTTCTTTTGTATTATATAATTTGAAAATAAAACATTTGTTAATAAATTGTTCTTATTAATTTTTTAATATTAAACTCTGTTGAACCACACTCAAAAATTCTTTTGTCTTGTGTTACAGTCATGAACTTCAGAATTTTTTTATACTAAATTATTTAAGCCTCCTGGAAGTAAATTATTCTCCAACTTGTAAATAAATATGACTTGACATTTACAATAATTTTTTACATTCAACCAATATAAATTAGTAAACACCACAGATATTTCTTTATGGCTTTGGTCCTATCAATTCTTTTTATAGCAATAATTTCTTCCTTAATTTTCTGGTAAAAATAATAAAATGTATAATGGAAATTCTGTGATATACGCTGTCTCTAGCAACCAAGTTTTTGTCATTTGTATCAGCCCAATCAGAGAGTAAAATTACCCCCCTGCCACGACTTACCAAAGTAACATTAATGTTAAAGGTTACTAAACCAGTTTTAAAAAAATGGAAGTTCAAAAACAGCGATGTTTAAAAACATCAATGGTTTTGGGGCAATGTTTTATTAGCATCGATGTTTTGTTGTCGATGTCGCATCCCTAGTACAAATAATGTAGCGATGACGTGAACAGAGACAATGAACTCTGATCTTACGGGATAGGAGGTGCCGTAAAAAATGGCCAGTAAATGGAGATCATAAGAAATGGTAAAAGTATGTTTGAAAGGAATTACTTCTATTTCTCTCAGCCTGCTTCCACAGAAGACTGGTGATCTCTTCCACCCAAGCATTCTTCACTTCAGGAGAAGGCGCCTGGAGTACATACAGATCTTGTGCCTTGCATTTACGAAACCAGATCTCAAACTTGGAGGGGCTCTCTCCAACCTGAGCTGTCAAGCCCAAATCAGAGGTCTAGGAAAATAAAACAAATATTCAAAAACTTGCTAATCCTCATTGAAAAAGCAAATTTTAGAAAGAATTTAAAAACATTGTTCAACACTTTAACTGTTTTATTATTGAATATTGTTTGTTAGTGTAAAAATTCAACGATATAATTCACAACATTTTACAAAGAAACTATACAAACTATAAAAATGTTTTTACAAAGCTTCTTTGCAATAAATAGATACACTTTTGTAATTGAAGTTCATAATGAATTAATTGCATGGGTATTGAAATAGTTTCAGCTTAAAGAGCTTCACCAGAAAATCAAAATTAAAAGCTTATTCTAGACTGCTTTTTAATTTATTAAATTAAGTTAATTATATAAATTTAATTAAATAAACTATTATATTATATTTAATTATTTTATTTGATAAGTGCATAGAAATTGTTCATTTAATAAACTTATTAATTTTTATCAAATTTATAAGTTTTGAAATGAACCAGCATTAACTTTAACCGTATGATTTCTAATTCCACCCCCCCCCCCCCCAAAAAAAAAAAAAAAAATCTACACAACTCTACACCCCTCTCTCCCCTCAAACATTGCTGCAGTTGATATTAAAAGCTTTAACATAAACAAATCCTTCCATTAAAAATTTATTAACTAGGAATACCTTTACATCGAGACTCTAGCCAAGTTAATGTAATAATAAACCTGGTTTATTAGACAGAAGGTTCCTGACTATTTTTTTAGATTTTGATAAAACTTCAAGTTATATAAGTCGTTTGATAAAATTTTCATTACAATATGTAACTAGCTACTTTGCTGCAGTATAACAGTAAATTTGGTTTATTTGTAGCAACCCACAGCAGGTTCCTGAATATTTTTTGGCATTTGTTAAAATTTTAGTTATATCAGTTGTTTGATAAAATTTCCATTATATTCTGTAATTAGCTAGTTTGCTGCAGTAAATGAGGGAGGATAAGTGGCTATTGAAAAGAAGAGAAGAAAATCTAGACGAATTCAATATAAAACATAAAAAATTACCTTGAAATATTTACTTACTTTAATGCTGTTTTTGTACTGATAATAATCGTGACCTTTGCATTCAGGATCCCTTCTAGCTTTGCTGAAAAGAATAAGATCCTCAAAAAGGAAAACATGACGTAGAGCTTTCCGAGACTTCCCTTGCCAGACCAAAAATTCATCTTGCCTCAGTAAACGACCTTGTTCTTTTATATTTACCTAGGTAAGACAAGAGTCATTTTAGAATTTTTTTGACGGATTACTTTCAGGATCAGTGGTATGCAAGAAATATTCTAGTATAAGTAATATTAAAAAACAGAAATTTTTTTGAAAACATAAAATCTAAGAATCATAAAAAAAAACTGAATAGAATAGGATGAAAAAAATGACATACATCACACTCTCTTAGAGCATCCATCGCTAAAAGGTCATTTCCATGGCGAAGTTGAAAGCATACCATTTCTTCAGCCGCCTAAAATATATCAAAATCATATTAGAAAATATAGTATTGCCATCATTACAAAGCACTAAGACATATTAATAGAAATAAAAAGCATGAACTAATGGACTACAATAAACTTAGGTAGCACATTATAATGTAATTCAACACATTTATTAAAGAAGCACATGATTTCATAATAAATAGCCCTTAAAACATTTGTTCTTAACCAGTGGCCTGGAAGATGCCAAGAGGTGGTCAGTGAAGTCAGCAGTAATAAAAGAAATTGATTTCATTCTTTCAAAATGACCACAAATTAAATAATTTTATAAACAAAAATTTCTGTCCTGATGTTTTGAGGGCAAAAAAAATTATTCTGCCTAAAAATCCCTGATATTTTTCTGTGATTGAGAGTTGTAGTGTTACAACAAATTGACAGCTAGTAAAGCAAATTCTAGCTCAAAAATCCTTAATTTTTAAGGTTTCACTGGCTTTTTATGTTTGCTATTCAGTTTACTTTAATGTTAAATGTTTTATTATTTTTAAAGATTATTTGCAACTTTTTATCAATGTTGTTTAACACAAAGTTTTTTTTTTTTATAAAAAGTGAAACCCATTTTAGCCTCTAAAGGGTTGGTTAATATTTTTTTTTAACCCAGGAAACTCAAAAGATATATTTCAGTAAAATAAATGTTGGGTTAATTGCTATTTTATTTACATTCTGTTTCTGTTTATTATTGTTCCATTTTCCTGGGTTCGATACGATTGAATAAAATCTCTTCAGAAAGTGCACACAAAATAAAATTTATTATTCTATAAATTCTTCAGACACATACATAACTTCAAACAGAAAACACGTAACAACTGTTTTCTATACAGCAGAAGACTCTAAAAATGCAGGTCAGGATAACAGTCTTCAATACAATATACACCTGACGGACTTTCAATACATTCAATTCTCAGCAGAAAAGAACACTCACTGAGCCTATGTCAGGTATATTTATAGATTTCCAAAGTGCCCCCTATCGGTCAGTCAACTAAATATCACTAGAAGATTCCAGAAAGGTCTAGACGGCAATTTGGCGACTATTTGATGCCATATCGCCAAATTTGGCGACCAAAATAAGTCACCAAATCCATCGCCAATTTGACGATAACTCTCATATTTGGCTAGATTACCACAGACTCGTAAAATTTGTAACATTATTTATCAGATTTATTTTATTTATTTAAGACATTTATTTTAGTTAGTAAATTATGAAAACCTTTATATGCAAATTTTGTGAGCTGTGATGTTCTCATACACTTATTGGCTAAGCAGTTGATGACATCATGGCCAGCTTATCTTAAAAGCTGGAAGTGTTTATGAGATGGGCTAGCAGTTCAGGAAGTTTTAGCAGGTAGTGTAGCTTGTGGTATGAGAGAGGCAGCATGCATCTGTTATCTCTATTGTTTTGTAATATTTTAGTTTTATGTTTTCCAATTAACAAATAAATATTTGTTAGCCATTTTGTACATATTATTTTCACCACTTCTTACATCCAATAATAAAGAATAATAAAAAAATAGCTTTTTAACTATAGGCTTCTCATAGCTTCATATTTATAAAATAATAGCTGAATACTTGTGCTTCACTATAGAGTACATTCAAATTAAATACAATAGTCAATGTATGTAATTAATGAAAAAAAATTATAATAAATACAATGGTCAATGTATCAATTAATGCCCCCCCCCCCCCAGAAAAAATATATTTATAAAAAATTCATAACATATTTTTATAGACAAAATAATGTAGAAGAAAACATTCAAATTAAATCTAATAGAACATACTAAGGAATATAGTACAGTTTGAGGAACATTTCTTTTACTTTATTTTATTATCTTTTTTGGATAATGTCCAATCGTATGCCACATTAGAAAGAAAAGAAAAATTTTTTTTGTCAATTTATTTTGTTGTTATGCACGTGACGCAAAATTAGTTTTAAGTATCACAAAAAGAAAAGAAACCATGTGATAAGCATTTAATTAAATTCTAAAAATTAATCTTTAAAAATTCACCAAAAATCACTAAAGGGAGGTAAAGATTCGAAAAAGATTTCATTTTACAGGAATTTTTATGATTTTTCTCGTGATATAAATTTTATAACCCTCAGATTATTATTTCAAATCCAAACTTTAAAGAATGTTACTAAAACAGCTTAAAAATTTAACTTTAAAAAAATCTAAGAATTTTTCAAAAATCTTTCTGAGTGCACCCCTACACTATAAGAAGAATCACCATGCAAAATTTTAACCCTTTAGGTCCAGCGGTTTGGTCTGTGAGTTATTTGTCAGTCAGTCAGTCAGTCATGGAACTATTTTATATATATAGATGACAAAACTAATTTATTCCTAACCATCTTTTAACTAAGTACTGAAATGTACAAACCTTCAGATTAGTGTAGAAATCGCTACTTGTCTCAGGACACTCTTTCAAAAGCTGCTTTAGAAGCAGTGCATATTTCCCCATTCTCTGAACAGGTTTGAGTAAGTAGCTGGCCAGATCCATTTTGTCTCCAAGCTCTTGTTGTTTCTTCTGAAAATGTATACTTTATGGTTAAAAACCTTAAATGAACAAAAAAATGCATATCACACAACAAAAAATTGAAATTGTGTAACTTTTTTCTCCTAAACATCCACCAATCTGAAAAATTATCAACAAAAAGACAAAATAAGCTCTAAGTGCTTTGTAACAACTTTGAGTTAGACTAAACAGGTATAGGAAACCTTAAAATTAGTTTACTATTATGGTTCCATATAGCCTATAAACTTAGCAGATGTATCCAC
Organism: Dolomedes plantarius; assembly: GCA_907164885.2. NCBI lineage: Eukaryota > Metazoa > Arthropoda > Arachnida > Araneae > Dolomedidae > Dolomedes > Dolomedes plantarius. The sequence goes on from OU015490.1 coordinate 65,350,203, forward strand.
TTGCATTTTTATATCACTTATACTACAATTCTGTACATCAGAGGTAAACCATCATAAGTGAATTTTCTTCATTTTCAATATTTTTATTGTATGCGACTCCTTTTGGATGAAGCTTCTTTGAGGAAAACTGTCCTATATGCAAAACAAGATGGTGTGTGAAATATACACTGATAAACTGCCGGATATGTAAGTCCTGATGACAGGTAAACAATCACAAATGTGTTGCAAACATCTTGTTTGTATATATTATACTTTATGACTATTTAAATAAACTCTTTTGAGTTCCCAATAGTTTGTCTTCATAATGTGTGATATAATACCTAAGTGTAGTAGAAGTATATGATCATTTTTTTCAACTCCTATCTGTAAGTGCCACTGCATATTGGTGACTAGTTAAAGTCACTAATGACTTCATTATGGTAGTCATCAATACAAACACAATGTCCAATAAAATCAGACATATACGAAATAACCAGTTTATATGCAATAAAACAGCTCATTTAAAAAAAAAGACATACCTTAAAAAAGCTATTTCCATATTCTGCCATCAATGCATCTGACTTTGGCTTATTTTTATTATACAATGCATATAAATAAAACTGAGTTTCCTATAAAAAACACAAAAAAAAAGGAATAATGAAGCAAGAATTTTCAAGCAAAAATATTGTACAGACATAAAATATAAGTGTTGATACCAGAAAAATTCTAAACATAAAATGAATATTTTATGTGGAGAATGTAAAAACAGTTATTGGGATCTTTAGCAAATACAATTCTTACAGGGATAAAACTGGACAAATTATGCACATAATGCACAAGGATGCATGATGAGCAAACATGGGTCATGCTAATAATTTAGACATTACTAATTATTTGATAATTTATGTAATATAGGGGAAATAGATGAAGTAAGGAGCCAGAGGCCAACATTATTTTGTATTCATTTTTCTTTGGCTTGGAGCACTACTATCAACTTTTTGCTACACAAGGGCTAATTAGACTGGGACCTACAGTTTAAAGCTGATTCTGAACGGCTACAAACATCTATGCCAACAGTGGGACTCGAACTCACAGGATCTGAACCAAATGCCAGCACCCTAGCCATTTGGGCATCACCTTTATGGTGATTTTGTGTTAAACAAGCCACTATATTAAGAAAAGGTCATCACATATACTGATAAGTGTGTTAATTTATGCACTAAGAATTCAGAGATCATATTCTAAAAAAGTATACAGAAAATTGCATAACTTAAAACTTCATATAGAATTAAGTCTTCAAAGATAGCCACTGTGGCATCGCTGGTAATGACTCAGTTGACAAATTGGCCAAGGCTGGCTCGAACTTACAACAGCCTTGTACACCTTTGGAATATCATACTGTTAAAAAGCTTGTAAAGACAAATATTGCTTCCTTTCGTAAAAATATTTACAAAGATTCCGCGAGAGGGAAAGCTTGGGCCTCTTTGCTAACTAAGCCTGTTCCGTGCAATCTCCACAGGCCTGTGGGTGTTGCAAATCTCCGTCTCAAGACGGGACATGACTATTTGCAGAAACACCTTCACCGTTTTGGTTTGACAGACTCTCCAACTTGCCCCTTGTGTGGACTTGACAACATGACTGGTGACCACCTCTACTCTTGCCCTGGACTTATTGACGTCGCAGTTCGAAATTCTGCTGAAGATGACTTTTCGTTTTATTCGAGATTGTATTGGGCTGCTCGACAGAGACTGATGGCTGAAAAGCCAAGGTCGGGCGTAGGTTTAAATATTTAAAAAAATGTAATTTGTTCTTTCTTATTTATATCCAAGTGTAATATGAATTAAAGTAGTCTTGCTGCAAAAGTAAACAAATTATTGTAAATTGCATTTTGAAAACAATGAATCTAAAATATTTTTACATATTTTCTTTTTAGCACAGAATGGCAGAAAAAAAAATTCTACCATTAATGGTTTATAAGAATTATATTTGAGTGAGAAAATATTTTATTGCACAAGAAAAAATGTCTTCCTTGCAAGGCTACTCACAAAATAATGAGCAAATGTTAAGAAAAGAGCAAATCGAAAATAAAACTATATAAAAATTAATACAGTGGAATGCGGTTAATTGGACCACCAGTTAATCGGACCAAATCCTAAAGAACCAAAACAAATCCTATTGCATAAGCCAAATAGGGCATGTTCGTGTAATCGGACCAGCCGGTTATTAGGACCAAAATGATAGTGTCCCGATTAACCAGAATCGACTGCATAATGTATTCATCATTTAGCTATTTATTTCTATTATGGTAAAAAACAAATAAAATAAAAATTTAGGTGAAGTTTAGGTGACATGTGTTTTGCTGCCAAGAAGCAGAAAGAAATACAACTTTATACCAAAAATTCAGGCAATGCAAGATAGCTCTAGAAATTTAAAGCATGCCTGAATGCAGTTCAGAGAAGGCAAAATTTTACCAGACTGTGTGGGCTGAGTCCGGGCAAATCAGTTACATGGTTAACTAAGTTACATCTAAGTTAGCTATATTTTTGGTTTCATTTTGATAAAATAATGAACATGCTAAAAGCATACTTACAAATTTCAGAAAGCATTCCCCAACATTATATGGCATAGATTCACACTGCTCCAATTCTCGTAGAAAGTAACAATTGTGAAATTCGTAAATCTTTTCAATATTACCAAATATAACATTTCTCTGGGACCGTAATGATTGACTGACATTGCTATTTTGCAACAGTGGTACATAATTCTGAAAATAGAGAATCACTTAGTATATTGAGTAAATGCATTTTATATGAAATAAAGTAGGTTTAAGGTTTAAACTTACCTCAATAATATAACCCAAAGATTTAACATAATCTCTTTCTGTTTGAACCATTTCCATCATAATTAGTTTTAAGGTTCGGCTGAAAAACAAAATGTTGAGATTTAGACACTATTTTAATTCCATTCATGTAGTGTAATGGAAAAATATTTTTTCATACATTCCTTGTTTTTATTAAGTGAGTTTTTAAACAGTACTGCGATTAAATGATTTTAATGTTAATGTAAAGAAAATAATTTTAGTGTTTTAAAGTTTCATTAAAATGCCTAAAGTAGAAAACTCGAGTGAAAAAAACAAACATTTTTTAAATGCAAAAGCATTGATTGACTTATAATAACAATACAACTAAGGCAACAAAAACATCATTTAAAAAAAATTGTGTTTTTCCTGCATGGCAATGATATAATGAATAATATTCAGTCAAAAATTAAATCAAAGAAAAAACTTATTTTGTTTAAAATATATATATATATATATCCTTTTTTTTAGCCCATTGGCTTTTCTTTAATTGCTTTTATTGTCGTTAATAAGCATTTACTCTGCTCCTTTTATACTGTATAGTTTCATTTTCTCACATTTTCTTCTTTTAATTCATAGTTACCTTAATATTATTTCATTTTCATCCCCCAGAATGTGTATTTAGCTGTGATATTTAATTCCCCCCCCCCCTAATGCAGTTTTGTTTTACAAATTCACTTCTCTATGTCTCTTTAACCTTTCATGGGAATTTGTTTACCCATATCCTTAATTCTTTTCATTTATTTTCTCGTATTTTTTTTACTGTTTCTAGTTTAGCATTTCTTTTGCTTCTATTTATTTTCATCTGATTTGTGAAAAGCCAAAGGTTTTATTTTTTCTCTTCTAAACATACCTTGTAGTTACAAGTTGCTGTTAACTCCTGACAATAAAAGCTACTTACAATAGTTAAAAATACATATAGAATTATTTGTTATGATTAGGGGTACGTAAATTTTGCATAAAAAATATCGAAATTTTACATAAATTTTTTTACAATATATAAAATTTCACATTTATTTGCAAATATATATATATATATATATATATATATATATATATCTATTCAAAAATTTCACATTTATTTTTAAAAAATCACAATTTTCTTACTTTGATAAGTACCAAAATTCTTAGTTAAAAGCTAACATTGTAGTAGTCTCCACATTCTCTTCCTTAAGTCTTTAGCAATAAGTAACTAGCAAATTTCGAGAGTGAAATCTCAGTTAAAGACTGTGGATGGTCTTAGATAAGCAATTAAGTTAATTAATTATTACTATCATTATCTAATTTTGTTTAAAACACCATTTATTACCGAGTTTTCGCCGAAAAGTAGTAAAAAATTTTATTTTGCATTTATTTGCTCACATCGGCAAATTCCGCATTTATTCACATCTATTTTGTAAATACGAAAATTACGTATCCCTAGTTATGATACAAGATTTATTTTGCTTTGTAAATTGCTTATATGGTAAACATTTTAAAACTTAAAACACCTATGAAAAAGGAGGTATATTTACTTATTTATTTTAGTTTTGGAAGAATCCAAGTCTGTAGATTTACTGGATAAAAGCTCTTCAAAGTCTGAACAAGAAGCACATCGCATTAGATGCGAATTAACAGGCATAGGTTTCTGAAATTCCTCTGGGTTTGACACAGGATAACTTGGGGACGAAAAACTTGTACTGAATGGTGGTCTTTCTTCCTTTAAATTACTAAATGAAAAAACACTGAATAAAACTTTTGTGACATAGAAAGAATAAAGCCATGGTCTCATATATATGCAATAGAATGTTATTTATACATGCTTCAATTACTCCTTATTCTGTAAGTGCAGTAGCCCAGTTGGCAAGAGAAGCAGGCCAGTGATCTGAACGTCCCTGGTTTGATGCTCGTCGCTGCAAATCAATCACCATGTTCACTAATGGTGGCCGAGGCACGTACAATAGGTCGTGGGTACAATGTCCTCCAAGTTCTGAAATTTACCTCTGGAGGTGCAGGGTCAGGTGTTCCAGTCTCGTCACTTGACTCTGTTCAAAATTACGGGACCAATGTTCTTCGAGGTCAAGTCAGACTTCAGCCCTAGTGGTACATTGCCTTACAGTGAAGCTGCTTACTACCCTTCACCAAGGACCTAGGTCTTTTGGACTTGGTGTAGGCTTTCCTGCACTAAGGGGATTGGAAACAACACTCCTTATTCTTAATAAAAAGTTTATACAGGTAGGGTTGCCAAAATATCTCTTTTAATGGGAAAATGTCCTATTTTTCCTTCAGTTACCTTTAGTCCAAATTTTTTTATACTGCAAAATTTGTCTTTTTAAAAAAAATTATTATTACCAAGACATAACAGAAATATAGAAAGATTATTTTCAATGATTGGGGCAAATTGGACAAAGGAGAAATAATCTCGACATAGAAAGTATTAAAGCAATATTATCAGTAACATATAAATATAAAAGTAACATGTAAGTAATTTTATAATGGAATAAAAAGTGATAATGAATTGCTATCAGTAGTTATTAGCCCTAAAAAAATAAAAGAAAAGAAGAGCACACTTAGAGACCTGTGACTAAGGAAACCTTATAGTAATTTTTAAAAAATTATATAACTAACTTTCAGCTGTTAGCATAAGGAGTTTAAAGTTTAGATTTGTTTTTTTATTTATAAATGTTCTATTTTGATTAAAAAAGAATTATATTAAAATAAAAATGTTCTTTTTTTCCCAAATTGTATTTTGATTTATATTTTATTTATTTATTACAAATGCCTGGAAGATTGGCTATGATACCATTTGTTTACAGTAAAGGGTGAGACTATTGGCCATTCATTTAAGGGGGCACTGTATAGATGGCCAGCATTACCCCCTAAAAGCTGGTCAAGTAAATTAGAATCAAGTCAAGTGACGAGACCAGAACACTTGACCCTGCACCTCCAGAGGTAAATTTGAGAACTTGGAGCTATGACAGATTTTTCGTGCACTGGCCACCATTAATGAACACAGCGGTGGATTTTGTCAGCAACCGCCATTGAACCTGCAACCCTCAGATCACTGGTTCAACGCTTTTGCCAACCAGGCCATTGCACTCCAATTTCGATTTATATAATAAATGTAAATTTTAGTTGATAGCTGTGAATAAATATTATATTTGTATATTTCCATACACTATCCTCTTTTTTTTTCTTAGATAAGTTCTCATTATGAACTTCCAACCTCTGGCAATAGTAACATCATTGATAGATATTTTATCCAGCTGGGAAGAGAAAATATCCTTTTTCAGACAGAGAAATTCAATAGCTAGAAGCTATAGGTCTTATCAAATGTATTAAGATATTTTTACAGCAAAATGCAGTGGTGGTATAATAGATAAGCAAATGATGGGAAATTAATTCCCAATTTCTAATATCATTGCTAGTAATTAGAGATAAGATGATACAAAATATATACAAAATGATGATGATGAATAATATGTAAGAGAACAGTAGTGAACAGGAATAATAAATTGTACAATGTTAACAGCTACCTTCTTTTAATGATGTGTTTGGTAATAGTGAAACTGTATTTAATGAAAGGATAATTTGGATGAAATCACAAAAATAGCCCTAACAATTTTGACTGATGAAATTTTTTAATTGTATTCTAAGAAATCTAAGAAAATTAAGGTATATTGAAATTTTACAGACTAAAAATTTTTAATGTTTTAAAATATTATTAAACTCAAGATCTATACTTTGAGACTGTTATAAATGTAATTAAGTTCAGAAAATGAAATTTAATGAATAAATAAAATAGAACTGAGTATACATCATCCATGATTAGAATATCTTTCTCTTTCAGTTTATTTTTATAGGTTTATTATATAGAAACTATTCTTCAACAATTTTTGTTGGTTCAGAATAAATTTTATTCATATGCTATTCACATTTATGTGTTGTCTTGGACCGGAATGGCAATGTATAAATGATACTTTTCACTAAATACATATATATATATATGTAATATCTTAAATATTATGCTCTCCATTCTGGGATTTAAACTCCCTTTCCTAAATCCAATCCCCAGTAATATTAATTTATCGCTTTAAAACTCTTAGCCACAGAACTTCTCATGAATTGCATGCCTTTGCATTTCTAACCCTTTACTGTAAATGTCCAAATTCAGGAGTGGGTTAGCTTCGCGAGCCCCCAAAATCTGCTGACCCTACAAATAATAGCCACGTGTTTTTTTTGCTCTCTCGTGTTTAATGTTGAAAGGTGATATTATTCTGAGCTGTTCTTCTGAAATTAACGGATGTATTTGTCGCTCTAATAAACGATTTAGCCCAACTGCATTTAAATCTAATTTTTATTCCTTTCAGGCTGAGTCTAGCTCAAGCCATGTAAATATGAGCTAGTTTTCCCATTCAGGTTATAATTTAAGGATGTAATGGGGATATTACACACACACATATATATATATATATATATATATATATATATATATATATATATATATATATATATATATATATACATACACCCACACTAGGGGGGCTTTAGCTGCTCACCTCCACCTTAACACCCATTCAACAATTTATATTTGTTTACTAATTAAAACCTTATTAAAGTAGGTACAGAGAAAGTACCTAATTTTGAAAAAAAACTATTCTTATAAATAGAACTTAGTTCAAAAACAAAATGTGGTCATGTTCAAAACATTACATCTTTCCAATTACATCTTTCTCTATAAAAACTGACACTCTTCAAAATATACTAAGCTTTTGCACACTTGTTAAACCCTTCAGCAGGCGTGCCAATTTTTGGAACACCAGCAGCCATGTGTTGCACAAAGTGAAACGTCTCTTTCAACCTTGATTACTCCTTTTGTAATAAACTTTTTTTTTCAAATTGAAAATAATAATTCTGTATTGTATGACAATATATAGAATGTTGATAATATTGAGATATATTTATAATTAAAGCCAAAGAATGCAGATACAATCGCCTTATTTCAAAACAGTCCAGTTTAATGCATCTAAGGACAACTTGTGAATTGATTCCTATCATGTCAAAAAACCTAAAAACAATGAAATTGTCCATCTTTGAGATATCCATGATACCGTATAATAGCTGCACATTTGATCAACTACATCAACTCCTGATTTTGTCATATTGTAATCCAGTATAATTGCTGGTTTACCACAGTTAAATCACGACTAATAATGAATAGAAAGGAATACAAGGGTCAGAAAATCAGACCTGCATTAGGAAAGGTGTAGCTATAAATAGAAACTGCTTACAACATTCAAACCTTATATGTAAAAACAAACCATTCAAAATTACAAAAATGTTGTACTTTGTACACGGGCACACCCGGTGAAAGTTTTTAAATGTCTTACCTGCTCTTTGAATTAAAAGCGTCATTTTGGCCCGACACTCTTTGTTGTTCCAACAGATGATTCTGCTCTCTGACTTCATCTGAAAACTTTTTCAGTTCATCTTCAAACACTTTCCAATTACGGTCATCGAGCAGTTTGGATTTAGAGTCTCTGATGGCATTTGACTGGAAAGCTGCAACACTTTTTAAAGCGTCCGAATTCAGATTGTTCACACTATCAGTACTAGAAAAAGGAAAGGATTTCCTTCCCTTTAAATTATTCGATGGTATTGGATCTCCGTCTTTCGTGCCACCAGATCTACCCAACACTAAGTCATCTGTTAGAGACCCTCTTTTAGAGAAATAGTCATATCGGGTCTTTTTCTGAGACAAATTTAATAGTCTTTCTTTGAAACTAGGAGAAGGATAATAGCTGCTAGGAAAGGAAGTATAAGACCCCAAAGTTTCACGCTGGAATATTTGGAACCCATTCTGAGATTTTTGTCCATTGAGGAAGTTCTGAGATGTGGCTCGGTGGGGCGTCGATGGTGCTAAGGGATTCCACAAACAAGGTTTTATTTTCAAGTCATCGAGACTTTCATTCAGGTTAGGTCTTTCGTCACAAGTCATTTGTTCTTTAGCTTTCTGTAAAGTCTCGCAACGAGCATGAACGAGGTCGACAGTTTCTTGGTACTTTAATTTTGCGGTCTGTAAGAATATACAAAAAACATTTATCTCAACATGTATAATTATTGATGTAATTTTATGAGTATTCAAATTAAGAATTTATATTCATTAGAGAAAAAAAATGTAAATTTTATTAAAAGAGGAAGTAAAATTAAAGTTTAAGACATTAAGTCATTTTTTAAAATGCTACTTGATTAAAAGGCATCATTTAGTAGACAAATTAATAGTTTGGCTGATATACAGCATCATATTTATGAAATATTATTGTGATTAAATGCAAATGTTATACAATTTTTGATAAATAAATGTATAATTTAATTTATATACATTTGCAGGTTCACAATCCCCTTACAAATCCATTATTATTCATACAATAGAGTTACAGCAAAACTGATAAAATGAATCTATCAGTTAATGTTCTAGACCAGGGGTTCCCAACCTTTTTCCTCTATCGACCCCTTTTGAACGAATGATTTTCTTCAACGACCCCCCCCTCACATTTTTCTCTATAATATACTGCATACAACAGAATTATAATACTAATAATTGCACATAAAACACTTGAAGATAACAATTTGACTAAGATTATGAACAAAAAATTAGAAAATGTTCATTAGGGTTATATTTTATTATTTTTGTACTATTTTTATTTTTAATTTCACAAATATAAGCAAGATTTCAGAAACACAGATTGTAAATGCACAAGCATCGCCAAGAGAAAAACTGAACTGCTTCTGATTGGTTGCACCAGGAGGATCCATGTGCTGTTTAAGGTCCAGTGGATTTCCCCAGTTCTGCCTAGTGTTGGCACATAAATAAAAGCCAACGGTGGCATTCGAGGCATATGCAAAAGTGTCATGAGATTCGACTTTAGATGCGTGGATCACTCCATCCTATGCAAATCTGTTTTTATACATTTTAAAATGAATATTATTATCCAATATATACATTCTTAAAATATTAAATTAAATTTTAAAACAGAAAAATGTATCATAGTCCCCTAATAGACCCTTTTTAAACTTACATCGACTCCCAAGTTGGGAATCCCTGTTCTAGACATTGTTAAATAACTGTTTCTATGAAAAGTTTACTAAAAGCACATTGGTATACACAATACAAAAAGTATTACAAACAAAATCAGTTTACCTCACACTGACTAAGCAACCTTTCATTGTTAAGTTTTGCTGCAAGATTCATCATTTCCTCAAAAACTTCATCCTCTAGGTAAGGATGAGTTTGAAGATATGAGTCCAGTCTCTTCATAATATTTACCAGAGCATGAATAGAAGTCGTAGAATCAACTTTCATATATGACACATAACGCATTGTTTCCAATGCCCATTCATACACCTGAAATAGGACAAAATATTGTAATCTCATTTAAAAAAATTTCAATTTTGCAAATTACTCATAAATTTAATTTTTAGATTCTTATGAGCAAGGCCAGATTAAGACATGGTAGGCTCCTGGACTAGGGTACTGTGAGGCCTTCAATGATACCAGATTGGGCATAAGCCGCTTGGCAAATGTTTATTTTAATACACCTATAACATCTTTATATTTTCTCATTTTAATAGATATGTAGTTACGTGCAATGCAACTGCATCATCAATTGTTTTTGTTATTAGTTGACTCTGCCCATTGCTACCTCTCTGATTACTAGCAATACATAAATTTTGCATAAAAAATATTGAAATTTCGCAACAAAAAAAAAAGGTACAATATATAAAATTTCGCATTTATTTGCAAAAAAAAAATATATAAATTCAAATTTTTTGCATTTATTAAAAAAAATTACAATTTTACTTATTTGGACAGGTAAGTATCGAAATTCTTAGTTAAAAGCAAACATTGTAGTTGTCTCCACATTATGTTCCATAAGTATTTGCCTTCTGTCATTAGTTGCTATGTTATACATGCTAAAATATCTCAGCATCTACTCTGTTAACTGGACTGGCTTTGTATAGCTGCCTTTGCAAAGTTAAGGTAGCAGCATTTCGTTGCAATTAAAATCTGCATAACATCAACTGAGTCTCTTGGTTGACTACTGTAAGAGCTGAAATACCCTTGACTCTGGTGCTCAAGAGGATGTTACTAAATTGTTCCACAAAACTTGATGGTTGATTTTTACAGTTATATTTTTAGGTTCGACTTCAGTACGGACAATTAGGGTGAAATTTGGAGCAAATCCAAGAGTGAGATTTCTCAGTTAAAGACCGCGGATGGTCTTAGTTATGCAATTATGTTAATAAACTATTACTATTATTTGCTTAAAAGGCTGTTTATCATGGAGATTTTGCCGAATAGTAAAAAAATTTTTTTGCATTTATTTGCTCATATTGGCAAATTTCACATTTATTCGCATCTATTTCGTAAATACAAAAATTAAGTATCCCAAATGATTACCAAAGAGATGAATAACAACAAGAGTCAAGTGAATTTTGCATCACTCTGTATTTTCAAAAAGCAAAAAGAAGTTAACAAAATTAATTATATTCTTATGAGGTTAATAACAATAAAAATTTAAACATTTGCTTTTCATAAATTTCTTAGAAACAATTGTTTCTTAGCAACAACAACATTTCTCTAAAATATTGGTAAATTGTAAGATTTTTAGAATATCATTTTCAATTGCCATAAGGGCAAGTCTATTAAGTCTCACTTATGACATTGTCAATCTGTATGCATTCTTCAAATGTTTCATCTTGAAACACTTCTTTTTCCAGTCACATTAGATATCATGAAGCACATGTTAATCCACTGAGTTATTTCAACGTTAGGGAATGAAGAAGTTAATTGATTGTTTGCTACAAGGGTATCAGTAGCCTTTAGAGATGTGTTTTTTCTGAATTCAATTTTGGTTTTTCCTCTATCTTCCCGAGGCCACCAGGGCTGCAAACCCTAAAGCCCATTCCTTACTCTAGCTCTGTTTTTAAGTACAGTATTTAGCACATCTTAAAATACATGTGCCAAGCTATTTTTGGTTATTTTGTAAAGTAAATGAGACACCACAAAAAAAAAACACATAAAATTTTAAGTTGTCGCAATTTAATAAAGTTCTGTTATACTCACCACAGTGGAGTAGCGAGCATAACTGGCACCCAGGGCACATCTTTTTGGCACACCCCATGGTCTTGGGGACCATTTGGTGCCCGGGGCATGATAGACCCTCTTGCCCCCCCCCCCTCCCCTCTTGCTATGCCACTGACCAATTATCAGCCATTAAATGTATTAGCATCATCACATGCAAAGCAATTTTAATTTGACTTAAAAATTACAAAATAATTTATTAAAATAAATAAATGTTTAGAATTGCATCACACATAAATAAAGCTAGTTTCAAGAACATGAAACTGTCCAACTCCCAGAAAATGCACACAAAGAGTATGTATAAAATTTTCTATTGCCCACAGCAGATGCAAGGCATTTCAGTACCAGAAAACACATTTCTGCATTTTTGTGTGCAAAGAATATGCTTTGAAGAGAGAAATGTATACATGGCTTAGATTCAGCCAATTTCATTACATTTCAACAACATTTTTTAGATTTATATCTTACCACTAGACACAACATCAATGAAAAACTTTATAAGTTATTTGTAAGGAATTTTTCTTTTATTAGCCATAAAATAATAAATTTTGCATTGTACACCACAATAGTATCAATACTGCAATTCTAATGAACACTTGAGATACTAGCAGAAGCACTTTAAAAATAAAGAATGATCAAACATACAAAATTTCAATTATGTAGGCAAACATGATGAAAAGTATACCCATGTTAAACCATCACCTTATCTAACAATTGATAACAACGACTTGTATCTTCAAGCTTCTCTCTGGCATCTTCTAAGCGATCTGTGAAGTCATCTAACTGTCGTCTGAGGTGAGCACTCACACCATTTTCCTCATCAGAACCTTTATTTCTTGGAATTTCTTCCAGCAGATCATTTCCTTTTTCAATTTGTTGCTGTAAAGCATTATTAACAATTAATGTAAATTGTTTCAACAATTTTCTAAACATTATAATATATAGATGGATTCTAAACTAAATGATGTAAAAAGCCCAAAATAGATATAAAACATTAATATTTCTTTCACAAAAGTGTTAGTTCCAACTTATCTAGAACACATTAGGATGAATTGATCGAAATCAATTTTAGTATTTACATGTATTTAGAACAAGTGTGTTTAAATAATACAAACAAACAGGAAACACATTACAGGTGCTAAGTCACTGCCACTGTCATCTCTGATGACATAACATTTTAAAATGGATATTAATATGAACAATTATGTGACATTAAATTTTTTTAAGTGCATTGCATGCAGTGGCGCACAGAAGGATTTTTCTTAGGGGGGGGGGGGGGGGGGGGGGGAGATGAACAAATAAAAATATTTATAATGCAAAATCAATATTCATAATACAATTTCTATTTCTTTGGGGGGGGGGGGCAGGGCCCCTTGCCCCCCCTGACTGCATGTGCTAAATTGCTGACTCCTCATCAGTTACCTCCTAACCAAAAAAATATATAATCTGGAGAAGGAGACTTCTTTTTCCAGTCACATTAGATATCATCAAGCACATGTTAATCCACTGAGTTATTTCAACGTTAGGGAATGAAGAAGTTAATTGATTGTTTGCTACAAGGGTATCAGTAGCCTTTAGAGATGTGTTTTTTCTGAATTCAATTTTGGCTTTTCCTCTATCTTCCCGAGGCCACCAGGGCTGCAAACCCTAAAGCCCATTCCTTACTCTAGCTCTGTTTTTAAGTACAGTATTTAGCACATCTTAAAATACATGTGCCAAGCTTGAATAATAAACATGTGAGAGCCAAGCTTCAATGCAATAAACATGTGAGAATCAAGTTTATTGCATTGAAGTAAGTCAATACAGTCAATAATGGCCAGTAAAAAATACCTTAGTAACTTAATTTTCAAGTGCCAAAGATTTGCATATTATTTCTATGAAAGAAAAGTAAGTAATGCAGCAATTGTAACAAAATTACTGATCTTGACTCAAAAAAATATATAAATCTATTTATAATGAGTCTGTTGTTGTTTCCAATCCCCATGGTGTAAGAAAGCCTACACCAAGTCCAAAGGACCTTGGTCCTCAAATCCTAGGTCCTTAGCAAAGGGTAGTACTGTCCGACCACAGTACGGAGAACCACGGTTGGCATAGTGCCAAGACGATTCTATTCACACTGTAGGTAAGGCTGCTGAGGAAGGAGGGGGAAAAGTCGTATTCTCTCGACATTCTTTAGAATCGGTTACTAACTGCGCTTGCTTGCTTTTTCCTCGTCTGTTATTTTGATTATTATATTAAAATTACTGGATTCTTTACCCAATAAAACTGCTCGGAATAAGCCGTTCCGTAGTGATTGTAAACGTACAATACACAATGTAATTAAATTGTGTGATAAAGAAGCACTAGAAGGAAATGTTATTGTTCCACTTTCGCAATCCCTAAAGAGAGCTAGTGAAATGACCGGGATATCAATGTCCAGTGTAAAAAGAATACGCAGAGAAGCAAAGGGTGAAGAAACTCCAAAATTTGAATCTCCGAGGAAACGTCAGAAAAAAAGAACCACCAAAAATGTAGCTTTAGATAATTTTGATTGTGATGTAATCCGAAAATATCCACTCCTATAAAACTATTTTTTAAATAGATTTGCTTCTTTCTTTTTATTATTTTGAAATTATTATTATTTGAAATTATTATATATCCGAAAATATGACATTTTCCCCTATTTTCTAAGTAGACTAGCTTTTCTCGTGCATGCGTAACAGCTTCCAGGGACCTTGCTTCCGTGGTCGGACTGTAAGTAGTTTCACTTTAAGGCAAGGTACCACTAGGGCTAAAGTCTGACTTGACCTCTAAGAACATCGGTCCCGTAATTTTGAACCAAGTGAAGTAACGAGACCGGAACACTTGATCCCGTACCTCCAGAGGTAAATTTGAGAACTTGGAGGACATTGTAGCCATGCCCTATTTTACACGCCGCGGCTACCGTTAGTGAACACGGCGGTGGATTTGCAGCGACGAGCATCGAACCAGGGACGTTCAGATCACTGACCCGCTCCTCATGCCAACTGGGCAACCACGCCCTAGCAAAACTAGCAAATAATGCTTTTATTATAATGAGTCTAAATATATAAAAATAAATCTATTCTGAGTTTATTTATTTATTTTGAATCACAACTAGCAAATAATGCTTTTACTCAGTATCTTTTTGAGCAATAAATGAAAGCAAAATACCCCAAAATAACTATGATATTTATGCTATTCATAAATTTCTTTGCAACTACATCAAGACGAAAAATTCTAGAGAGAATACATATGAAACAATTAGCAATATTTCATTAATAGTAGTTACTATATTTCAGAATGGGTTTTGTTGCTTTTTCTTGTCATAAGCATTTAAGGCAACAGATTAACTGACATCTTGAAATTAATATTTTGGTAATCAAACACATTGTATGCCACTGAGAATATATTTTCCACTGAGAAAAATATTTTCAGATTGTTCATTTTTTAAAAATATATTGAGTTTTACTGGTTATCTTGGAAATAAAGATGCTATATATATTAAGTGGCTTCTATACACACTAATAAATTCACAGCTTAAATATGTCAAAACCGTAAAATATCTAGTATAATACACACTTTTATTTCACATCTTATTCCGCAAAAATGAGGGTGCGTATTATACTCACATAAAAAAAATAAAAAATTTTTAAAAAACGGTTTTAAACATTGGATAAATGAAAGTGCAGCAGCTGTAAGACACTGTCGCAACACGGGTGCGTACGCATCTGCACTCCATGATTCATCCACCTGTTTACTAAGCAGGTATTCATTTTAAACAAACGGAACTCACAGTTCATATCGTCAAGTGAGGATGATGAAGGCGATATATATTACGACGACAACAATAATTATGGCATGGATGCAACAAGAATAAATGAGCTGTATTATAGTGAAAGTGATTAAGACTGATAATTTGACAGAATTGTTTGTTTTGAATTAACAATTTAAGTTTTTTTTCCCTACCAAATTTGACATTTCATTTCTTTTTATTACAAATTTTATTTATGTTAATAAATATTTGTGCAATTTTTAAATAAAATATTGAAAAGTTATGGGTGCATATTATAGTCTAATTTTAATTTTTTCCAAAAATTTGGTGCAAAATCAAGCATGTGTATTATACTTGGGTGCGTATTATAGTTGAGATTTTACAGTACATAAAGTTGGTGAATTATAAGCAAGAGTATACAATTTTTTATTGTAAAAAAATTATTAATAATAATAATAAGGAACAAACAAGTACAGGAAAAGAAAAGTTACCATGGCTAAAAAATAGAATTTCTCGAACTCATTCTCTTGTTCTCTTATAGCGTTAAGCGTCTCTGCAAGAGTTTTATGCCTCTTTAAAGTCTCTTCTCCTTTTCGGCGCAACCATGCTAAAACCTACATGAATATATTTTTAAATATTACCCTAATGTAAGCACAAATTCACACACATAAACTTTACAAAGGATTAATTCTAAGATTTAAACCTTCAAAAATATGTTTATCAGTACATCATGAACAGATACCACCTTTCAATGACCGCATAAAACTGCAATAAAAGATATTTATTAAGCACTACAATTAGTCATAAAATTTTATGTTACAATATAAATATTTAGATCATACAAACCGAACAAGTATGATACTGACATAAAAAATTATGACAATTATTGTGTAATACACAGAGTAAGTGTCAAGCATTCAAATTATAAAACCTATGGTTAATGATATAATTCACAAAAATGAGCATCCCGGATGGTTAGTCCATAAGCATGGTGAACCTGAAGACCAGAAGCTGTGTAGCAAAACCTGCAAACTTAGCTGAAGGTTTATTTACCCTGTTCGATTAATGATTAGTATAGACCTGGGTGCCAGACGAACAGTACAGATCTGCTGACCAATTTGGGCTCCCTAGTTAATGATATAAAGTCAACTAAATAAAATGCATCACTGGGATTGCTTAAAATGCATAAAAATCCAGTATAAAGAAATAACAAGTTTCCCAGAATGCAAAGGATAATTAATAATATCATTTGCATCTATCCCAAGTATGGTACACATCACAGTAATCTACTCTCATAAGTATTTGTCAAAGACTAATGTAAGTTACGGACACTACATTCATATCAGCACTAACCATTAGGGCTCAGGGTGGCCTAATAGTTAGTGTGTCAGGATTTAGTACTGAGAGTGCTGCAAATGACTTCTTACAGGTGCTACTGAATGTCCTCATGTATATACAAGTTATATTGGGGTGCAATGTAGATCCACCTCCTTGTGGTGCACCCTGGGCAACGTCCCTGGCGACTAAGTGATCTACAATTTTGACATGCGGCCTCCTTGCTCTGCTTCTGTGAAACTTGAGTGAAGGATGACAAATGCAGACCTTACAAGACAGTTATATTTAGAATACAGTTCAGTATATGTCAAGGCGCTGGTCTATCTATGGACTCTTTAGCACCTCTTTTTGCCAAGGTATCAGCAATCTCATTACCGGCAAGGTCTACATGGGAAGGGATCCACTGTAAATGAATTTCACGAGATGAGGAGAGCTGCTTCAGCTTGTCCAAAATAGCTACTCCTGTATTGTCACAGACACTGTGTCAGTTAGAAAGATGCTGGATGGCACTCCGGTTATCAGACAGAATCCAGATTTCTCCAGCCCCAGAGAACGAAAGACCGTGTCAAGACCCACATTAATTGCAATCATCATTTGCTTTGTTCAAAAGCTGAGCTTTGCTCAAACACATTGTAACATTACTTTGAATGCTACAAATTCATTATACATTATTGATTAAACTGTGTTAGTTTAACTCTATGCACAATTCAAATTACCATGACCTCAGACTTATGAAGAACTTTAGTATACAAAAAAATTTCCTTGCATGAAGTATTAAATCCCACAAAACAGCAAAATTTTACCGAGATCAAATTTTTACAAATATTTTGGGTTTTTTACCTGACTAGATTCTTCTTCAAAGACTTTCATCATCATACACTCCTGCAGTTTGTTCAGCCTCTTGTCCGCTAACCTAGCCAACCTCTGGACAACTTTTTTCAGCTGTTTGTACAACATCTTGCTCTTCTCTACAGCTTCCCTTTGGTAGAAAATTAATTTTATTAACTTGTTAAAAATGGCAACTACATTTTATAACTAATGATAGAAAAGTGAAGCGAACATATTTGATCTGATAAGAATTATGAGTGTTTCAAACACATATATAATCATTGATGAACCTTGGAAATGTATTAAATAAAACAACATGAAGTAAAACACTTTAACAATACAGCATACGCCCGATTATCTGGGTTAATAGAGGGGAAGAGTAGCATGAATCATTGAAAAACACTGAAAATCTGATTTATATTCAATCTTATTGTATTTTCAAAACACAGTGCAATCTCGATCTATTGTTTTTCAAGGGACCGACTGAACTGAACGATAGATGCGGGAACATAAAGCAGTATCATCGTCAGGACTGGGTGAAATAAACAACACATTTGAGAAAATGATGATTCGCAGAATGATCAATCGAGATTCCACTGTATAATACTACATTTGCTTTTCTATTTTATTAATTAAATTTATGTATGTAAGCCATACTTTTATTTTTGTTTTACCGAATGTTTGATATGTTTTTTGAATCACTATGAATTTTTCTAACAGCTATGATATCACTGTATTTCTAATTCCATTGACCCATATAATCTAGCAACATGTGGACACTCTGTAGCCCTGTGCTGCGCTTGTTTAGATCACCAGGCTGTTCTTCATCTTCAACTTCTTCCTGAGGTTGAATTGTAACAGTATCTATGACATCAGTGTCAAACACATGTTCAAACTCTGGTTCCTGTAAATCACGTTCTAACCACTCTAGAACAGGGATGGGCAAATAGCGGCCTGCAGGCCAAATGCAGCCTGCTACAGATTATTTTGTGGCCCGCCATTGACAGCCAGAAAAACTGCCAATATTTTATTTATATTTGATTTTTATGATACAATTTATACCTTTTCTGAGTATATTGCAGCCATAGCTGACAGGCATAACTGACAGGCTATGGAGGAGGGAAGATACGGGCATTTGACTCATCTAGACTTGATGATCCTGATTTTGATAATATTGATTATTAAGTTTGTGGGTCACAAGTTGTGACCTTGTTGGTACTTATGATAATGTTTTCACTTGTCAATCTGTTTTTTGGTTACCTGCACAAGTGGTGCAGGACATCTGTATAGCCTTTGTTAAAAGTTAAATAAACTTTGGTTGATATATTTTGCGGAGTGGTGGCTGTGGTCTAAATTGGGATTTAAATAATTTTAATTACAATTCTGGCTCTTGGATGACTCTGATCGTAAGACAGCATGGGAATGGTATCACGTGGCATTGACGGGAATATGATGGTGGTGAAGTGTCCCGCTCACACGGGGAGGGAATGTGGACCGGGCTTTGACCCGGGGGGCGGAATGGAGTGGGTTGCCGTTGTGGCAACCAGTTGTTAGTAGGTTTTTTTACGCTATGTATGCTAACCGTGGTGGACGGTTTAATTTTCTTGAATCTTATACTTTTTTTTAAATGCAAAGTTAACTAATAAATGTAATAATTTTAAAAAGGTGTGGCCCTCTGCTAACCTAGGCTTACACAAAGTGTCCCCAGGGCCAAAATAATTGCCCTCCTCTGCTCTAGAAGATTTTCTTCATTAACCTCTTCTCATCCTTTAAATTTTGACTTTAAAGTATTTAAATCGGTCATTTCACATCTGTCTTTTACAGAGTAATGCTTTCCATTAAAGAAGTGTTATTATAGTTCATTATCACATTTTGTTTCAAAGAGAAATCTTCTATAAATGGAAAAGTGTTATTTTTAAATTAATTTTTTTTTAAATATGTATATCGGAAGAAATTTGCAAGCAATTTTTAAAAAAATATGTCGGTATTATTTTGGATAAAGATTTCAGATTTTTTTTTTCAAGGATTATCTGCACATGAATAAATTATCGAGAGTATGCTGTATATACTAAACAGATAAACACTCTCATTACTCATAATCAGGATTGTTGCAGAAATTCTTCCTGTGATCCTCGAGCTGTGTTAAGAAGTTTGCTCCATCCTCCTCTAAATACTTGAGCTGTTCATTTTCAAGAACTTCCAGAATTTGTTTCTTTTGTTGTTCAATTAAATGATTACTTAGAGAAGATGGCAACTGTCCGTAACGCATGTCTTGAATAACTTTCACTATTCGACAACCAGTCTGGTGGCAACTAACAATAAATGGATCCAAAAACTGAAGAAAAAAAAAAGAATAAATTTAAAACATTATCCTCATATTTATGTACACATGTTTTATACAAGGGTTAAGAACTATTTCAAATATTATATTTATTTATACACATATGTATATATTACAATAAATATAACAGACAAAATTTGTGCTTTCATGGCAATGTGATTTCTATAAATTTGATAAATAACATTAATTATAAGTTACATGGTTTCTAACAGAAATGTGCTCAAACTTTATGTATCACTAGGGGTACGTAAATTTCGCTTATAAAATATCGAAATTTCGCAAAAAAAAAAATAATTACAATATATAAAATTTTGCATTTATTTACAAAAAAAAATTATATATATATTTATATATAAATGCAAAATATTTGAGTTTATATATATATATATATATATATATATATATAAATTCAAATATTTCGCTTTATTTTTATTTAAAAATCACAATTTTACTTATTTGGTTAGGTAAGTATCAAAATTCTTAGTTAAAAGCTAACATTTTAGTAGTCTCCACATTGTCTTCCTTAAGTCTTTAGCAATTAGTAATAAGCAAATTTCAAGAGTGAGATCTCTCAGTTGAAGACCGTGGATGGTCTTAAATAAGCAATTATGTTAATAAATTATTACTATCATTACCTAATTTTGCTTAAAAAGCTACTTATCATTGAGTTTTCGCCAAAAAGTAGTAAAAGATTTTTTTTCGCATTTATTTGCTCATATCGGCAAATTTCGCATTTATTTGTATCTATTTCGTAAATACAAAAATTACGTATCCCTATGTATTACTATTCCCTATCCTTTTTGTTCAGAATTACAATTATTTCTAATTGATAGAAAACTACCTTTAACTACCTACATTTTTTGTATTTAAAAAATCAGCATTTTAGGATATGAGAAAAACACTCTGAAAAGATCCACAAGTCAATTGCTGCAGTCAGCTAAATACATATGAGTTTATGTTTGCCTTATGGCAGACTAATTATATATTTAAATTTAAATATAAATTAGTCACAGAAGATTCATTTTTATATATTTTGAAAAATTTTATCTAAAAGATAAGATTTTAATCTTAGTATTTCAAATAAAGTTGTGATTAATCTCATATTTTGGATACAAATTTATTTTGAAAGAAAATTATAAATAATCAGGAACTTCATCTGCTTTTTTAAAATCTAAATCTAACTTTTTTATCTAAAAACTTAAATTTCACTATTCTAACTTTATTATGATTATATGGATACATGGGTGGCTCCAGTCTAAAGATTTGGAGGGGTGGGTGGGAGGGTAACATCAGCTCTTAGGGTTTTATGAATATATATATATATATATATATATATATATATTTATAAGAAATTAACATCCTCTCATCTTAAATTTAAACTCACTTAGTATTAGGTCTACGATTATATAATTTTAGGCTATGAAAAAAATACGCCGGGCCTTTTTTTTTTGGGGGGGGGGGGGGGGCAATTGGCTCTACTGCTCCCCCCTTGGAACCGACGTTGTATGGATACTAAATTTACAATACAGTGGAGCTTCAATCTATCATTTTTGAAGGGACATATTGTAGTGAACGTTAAATGCGGGAACATAACAAAGATACATTATCATTGGGACTGTATGAAATAAATGACACATACAGGAAAACGATGATTTGGGGAATGATCAACTGAGGTTCTACTGTATTCTTTTTTACTTTTGAGTAACGTTTTAGTATTAGACTAAGTTTCTGATTTTTGCGACTTTGAAAAGCCTCTCTAACTTAAGTATTTTTATTCTCCTTTCTATATTGAGAATATCTAGTTCAGGATGAACTAAGGAAATAATCAAGTTTAGTTAAGTCTCAATTTATTCTAAAAGAAACTTAAAAACATACCGATATTTGGAAGCACTTAAGCTGTCGCTTATTCTGAAAGATGTGTAATTGACATTACCTTTATTTCAAATGTATATTTCAGCCCATCACTACAAGGTAATGTAGTTTACATGCAACTAACTACATAGCTGTCTTCCTTTCTGTCACTATTAGTAATATACTAGTCATTCACTTCAGGTCATCATTAATAAAAAGAGTAATCAATATTGGAATGTTTCTAATCAGGGGCTCTTCTCCACAAAATTTGTTTCCACTGAAAGTCAACCCCTTGGAAAATTGGTCAAGATCCCTTGGAAAATTGAGCAGATTTTCCAGTTACCTTTCCCACTTATGATTGTTAAAATCAGAAGACATATGTCCCCTTGTCCATCTATCAGTTAATAAACTACTTGCCTTAGGAAGGTCATTCTAGGTCCTTTGCATATCATGCACTAGGTTGACAGGCAGGGCCTGCTTCCTTTTGTCGCCTTAGGGATGCGACATTGACAACAAAACATTGATATTCAATATTAAAACATCGCCCAAAAACCATCGATGATTTTGAACTTTCATTTTTTAAAACTGGTTTAGAAACCTCTAACATTAATGTTACTTCTGTTAGTCGTGGGAGGGAGGGGGAAATTTTACTCTCTGATTGGGCTGACACAAATGAAAAAAACTTGGTTGCTAGAGTCAGCATATATCACAGAATTTCCATTACACATTTTATTACTTTTACATTGAGGAAGAAATTATTGCTAGAAAAACAATTGATAGGACCAAAGCCATAAAAAAAATCTGTGATGTTTCCTTATTTCAATTGGTTGAATGTGAAAAATTATTGTAAATATCAAGCCATATTTATTTACAAGTTGGAGAATAATTTACTTCCAGGTGGCTTAAATAATTTAGAATAAAAAAAATCTGAAGTTCATGAATGTAACACAAGACAAAACGATTGGTTTTATATAAACAGAGTATAAGGCAAAATCATTTAAAAGAATTTTTGAGTTTGGTTCAATAGTTTAATATAAAAAAAATTAATAAGAACAATTTATTAGTGAAAATTATGCTACATGGTTAATTTTATTTTTATTATGGTACACTTTTATTTTAAAAAAAAAAAAACATCAAGACAACATAAAACATCGAGCACAAAACATGTAAAAAAAAAATCGGCTTTAATAAATCGATGTTTTTACTAAAATATCGATGTTTTGAAAACATGACATCAATGTCGCATCTCTAGTATGCGTACCCCAAAGAAAGCAAGAAATATGGACTAGAATTATTAGTAATCACTTTATGTACTGAGTAAATGGAGGTTTGAACACACATGCCTTTATCTTTATAGTTAAAAGAAAGTCTGTCTTGTTACACACAAACTGAGAACAAATTATATTTCTTACTTAAGTCCAATGACTCAATGATTATTTCTTTAGGTTATATTAACATCAGGTTTAATTTATACTGAAATGCATGATGCAAACTGAGTAACAATTCAAGTTTTTTAGAGTTTTAGTTTAAGTTAGCAACAATTTTTCTCAAAATGGACTCTCGGTGGAATTCAAATGAAATAAAAGGAAAATTCAGAGGAAAAAAAATTACCTCGTGGAAGTTTATCCAATATTCATGGTCATATTGAAATGTTCCCCCAAAATTTGGCAACAGCTGATCTTTCAACACATACTTTAAGAGCTGATTGTCATTGACAATAGGTTCAAACTGTAAAAGGAAAATAAGTTTTAAATTTAAAAGTATATTAAAAACACTAAAGTACTAAACTTTTAAGAATTACTGAAAGCTTGTATTACATAGGTTAATTACAATGAAATAATACCAATGTACAGGTATAAATTTAGATAAAACTTTAAATTCCTCTGAACACACAATATACATCAAACAGGAAAAAAAAAAAAGAAGAAAAAGAAAATGAAACTTACTTTTATGTGAAAGATAGGAAATCTGGAAGACAATAATTCTGATTTTTGACTCTGTCTATGCAAAGCTAGAACCAAGCTCACAGTACCAGGAACACATTCCTTAGATTAAAATAATAAGTTATTAAAAAACAAAAGAAATCGCCCTAAAACAAAACATTATTTGATCATAAAATAAATAAAATTTACCTCTACAAAAGCAAGAGCTTTATGCAAAATAGACCATTCTTCGGAATTAGCATCACGACCATCAACTACTGCCAGGAATCCAAGACACATAGTTTCTCGTCTAACATGGAAACAAAAGAAGTAAATAATCGTTAAAACACACATATTACATTAAAATATTAGAAAACCTTCCGACATAATGTATTGCAGGAATTTTCTAACACTCTACATGAAGAATTAAAAAGCTAATAAGGAATCATAAGAAAATAATCAGAAAATCTTAGGCAAGTCAATCACTCTTAAAAAAAAAACCAAGAGTTTACCAGTATTTGGAAAAATAATTATTTTACACTTGGGTATACAATTCTTGGGGGCATAATTTCTGATATTAAATTTTTTTTTTTTTCTAAGGTGTAAAAGAATTTCATTTTTTATATTAAGCATTGCAATAACCAAAATCAGGAGTTAATAGACAAGTTCGGCAACTGATTGAATGCAAAAAATTAAGCTTCAAAATCCAGAACACTAGAAAAACTATGTATATAAATGAGTAAAAACTTTAAATTTCTTAAAATTAAAATAGTTTAAATTTCATCTATAAGAAAGCATATGATACGTCCACAAACAAAACAAAAGCGACTAAGCATTTTTCAGCTGATAAATTTAATTACAAATTAAGAAACAAATGCACAAAAACTATACATGTTTTCTTTTTTTTTTAAATCGCCAAAATTTTAAATTAAAAATTTTTATGATCATAAATCTTTCAAAGAGATAATACGCATATAAAAACATTACTGTTGGATACAGAAACTGGTTGTCAGCTCTGACAATTTTCACAGTTACTTTATAGTCAGAAAGAACATCAAGTTTCTTTCAAAAAATAGATTGCAAGTTTGTACAACTAATAAGTTCAAAGTAAACTTTTAAAGAAAACATACATATCAAAGGTGTCAAAGAGCTTAAAATAAGTAAATGTGAGAGAAATCAATCAAATCTTTCTAATCAATAGTTCTTACCTACCTTATTAATTTGCACAATGTACTTTGTTACAACAACAACAAACAAACAAACAAAAAATAATAACATTACATTATGTGCAAATACATCTTAAATAATGCACCAATTTGTTAATTCAATAAAATGTACAACTAAAAAATACTTTTTTACTGTATATCCTATTATACTGATTGAATGCAAAAAATAATGCATGAATAATGTGCAAGTAGGATTTATAAAATGCTAACTGGTCACTAGAAGGAGTAGCTTATTATTCATATTTCATAAAATGGGAATATGCATAATTCATCTATAAATCATTAAATTATAAAAGAACTGTAAGTGAAGAATTGTCTTACTTTGGGATACTTTGAAAATACAGGAGCAATTCGGCTAACTGTACAGCATTCACCGAATGTGTCTGAATCTTTTCAAGTGAGATATAAACTATGCTTCGACTACAAATATCTCTGCTACCTAAAGTGGAAATATAATTGAAATATAAACCAACAAGTAACAGGATAAAATGTCTAATTTTATGTAATAGACCTTAAACAGTAACATAGACAAAGGGAAACATAAGGTTAAAAATTGATTCCCATGTAATTTTGAGGCACCTAACACATTTTTTCTTTCAAGATTTAACAATATCTATCACTCTTTAAAATACAAAACTTTTATACTTCATTATAAACATTAACTTTTTTTTCAATTATTGCAAACATAAACATTTACTTTATTTTTTATAAGTTAATTTAATATCTTTGGTTCTAGTTTATTTCCTGTAAATTAAAATTGTCATTGTGATGCTTGTACTGATTCAAAGTATTCATTCTTTACAATCTACAAAAGTTATATTTCATTTTATGTTTAATCAACATTTTCTAGAGAGTATACATCTTTTAAATTAAATTAATACATTAAGTAAAATTTTCAATTTAAAGATTTTAAAACTAATTCATGACAAAAGTACTTTTCTACTGCATGTAATATTTAAATTCTTTCTTACCTGGCATGATAGCAACCTGTGAATACAAGACATCCTGGTTAATATCTGCAATAGCACTTAGCTGTCGTACCTCCACTACAGGACTATTACTTCTTTGGATAACAGGAGGGATTTCTTGTTCAACAAATTCATCAGCAACAGGATTGGGTTTCTGTTTCTGTTCTGAATCTAGGGGAAAATTAAGAGTGTTACTCCATTAACAATTTGTACTTATGAAACAAAACTAGGACACTAAGGAAATCTCAAAGAGTACCAGAACAGAAGTATTTATATAATTGTTGAAAACTTCTTTAAATAGTCCATTGTTTAAATGTAAACAGACAATAATATGAAATCACTAATTAAAATTTACAGATATTTTATACTTAGAAATTATTCTTAGGATAAATGTGTGGTATACTTGACTACTTTAAAGTAAAGTATTACATGTGTACATATAGCTAAGTTATCTGAAATACATTTACAGAATGAAACAGTAACAATAAATGAAAATGTATGTGCATGTAAATATCATACACAGGAAGTTATGCTCAGTAATAGGTTTGACAGAGCTTCCAATCTAAATGGACATCCCTATGAATCTACTATCTATTCAGTTATTTGTATTAAATAATTCTTCTGTAACTTACTTCTCCTAGCATTACATATTACTTTATGTTTAAAGACAATGAAATCAATTCTTTGATTTCATTTTTCTTTGATGGTGGTACACAAAATACTTTTGCATGTAATCTGTGTTGGTAATTGGTACCCACAAAGCCTAACACGGTCATATATTACTTTTTTTTTTTTTTTTTTTTTGTTTGTTTGTTTGTTTGTTTAATGATGCATGTATACATACTTGTTGCATGAATAAATGTGCAAACAGGAACACATACATTAATACAAATATAAGTAAGTTAAATATTAAATGACTTTTCAGTCTTTACATAAATAAGAATGCAGGAGTAAGTGGCAAAGCTATTTTTTTTATCACAATACCAACTGAGAGAAAAAGACGAAAAATTTGTCGAAAATAAGCGTAAAAGCAACAAATTTTTATTTTTTTTTTCTGAGTTGAACAAGAAAACTCGTGGGCATTTATTCACCGTATGCTTTCCCACCAGTGATGAAAAAACAACTGAAAAACTAGTTTTTTCATTGAAAGTATACAGCTGGTTCAAATTTATGTCAGAAAAATTAACAAAATTAAATACCAATATAAAATATACAACTATTCTTCCTCGAAAGATGATCCACACTTTTATATGCGATAAAATCCAGTATTTTTTTCATTTTTAAAAAAAAAAGATTCTCAGTTTATTTTCAACGGTGTTTATGCTTAAGTATTGCAGTATGACAAACGAATAAACTTGGCAACCAAATGGCCCGCGCACATGGCATTCCGGATAACAAAACTGTAAACAACGAAAAAGCTTGTTGCCAAAGGCTAAAAATAAATATAGTTCAAAATCACGGAGGTTGAACACAGAAATTCAAAATAGTAGAAGAACGGTGAGTTCAAAGCTCTCAAAGGGATGTTAAAATTCATAACGGACTTCCAGCGTTTCAGAATTGTTGAGGGGAAAATATTGGAACGCGATACTGTTAACTAAAAATTTTCCACATTCAGGGATTACTCAGTGATATATAGCGAAAGTTATTAAGTGTGTTTATGTTCATCATGCACTTTTTTCTGAAACACTGCCTCCAAAGGAAATTAAAAGGTTTCGGAGCATGTGAAAATTTCATCTTGTATCACGATACAAAATTTTAAACAATATTTATACACGGATATTAAAAATAAACATTACGATAACGCCATTTCTGCATGGGGAAATTTTCTAATTCGCCGAAATCAAAGTCCAAAATATAGTTAAGATTGTTAGACACTCTTGATTTACAGAGCGTTTTTCACTTTTATCTTAACTTACGGATTATATATAAGGTGGTTTGAAATATGAGACCTGAATCACGGGCTCTACTTCCGCAAGGAAATGACATCATTGTGACGTTTATTGGTAAATATTACAAACATATTTTACGATGATGTCATACCTATGTACTAAGAAAGTACACATATTTCGAGATTTCGATCCTCGATATTGGAAAGTGATAAATATACACTTAAATTTCTATGATTTAATAGCGAAATAAAAGTTTTATACTGTTAAACAAGCTTCCGAAGATAAAAACTTAAGTAAGAGACATACTTTTTTAAAAACAAATTGTTAAATTCCAAGAGGTCAAATTTTGAGCTTTACAACCATACCAAGATGCCATCGGCTACAACTGAAAAATCCATTTTGAACTTAAAATTGGTTAAAATACAATAACAGACTAATTTACGAGTTAACAAAAAGAACGAAGTAAGACTGTATAGTTTCGGTACTGACTTACGTTACGGTTGAATACCAGACAAGTCCCTTACTGCCGTACCTGTCGCACAGACAGGGGCGTGCTTAGGGTTTTAGCAGC
Source organism: Dolomedes plantarius (assembly GCA_907164885.2). NCBI lineage: Eukaryota > Metazoa > Arthropoda > Arachnida > Araneae > Dolomedidae > Dolomedes > Dolomedes plantarius. The sequence goes on from OU015490.1 coordinate 65,378,866, forward strand.
CCTGGGCGAAACACGTTTACTAGCAATCGAATTTCTCTATGTACTGAGTAGTGGATCTTGTAAGACAACCCCTTGTAAGATGACTGTATGAAGTGATTGACAGATAGTAGAAACTGATATTGAAAACAGGAATTGATAATCAAGGTTTTATTATTACTGAATTGAAGATAAATCGTGTTTTTCTAACCGAGAAATTTTTCGAACCAAAAGGGTAGTTTGTCAATTAAGATTCTTTCTATGATTCTTTTTAAAAAAATCGAAACATTTTTTTTATAAAACCCGTAACATTTATAAAAGTGTTACGATGAGGAATAAAAATGGCTGCCCTAAATTTTAGCGGCCCTGGGCTGTTGCCCAGTTCGCACGCCCCCCCCCCCCCCTAAGCATGGACCTGCGCACAGATCGCAAGATGATTTGCTTATAATTTATCCTACACTAACTATCAAAGACACATATTTCCCCCAACCTTTGACTTTGGATACATTGTGCACTCTTACGAAGGAGCCAATCAGAAAACTAAGGAGAAAACAACTGTAAAACACCGAGCGGCTTTTCCCGCCACATCTGGACCCACAATTCAAGCAGGAATTTTTACATCATTTGTATCTTGCTTTTTTTTATCGCCAACACGGCCCAAAAAACAGAAATCCGGACCACCTATGGCGAGGAAGAATTAACGATGATGAGGAATTATGGCGATTTTCCTCGTTCCCAGAACTCAATATAACTAATGCACTCTGCAGTGCTTTAGGTAATTCGAAAGCACGAGCACTCCACTACAAATCAAAAACTTTGACTGACTCATACTCGTTACTTTCAGCCGTTACATTTAAGTCAGAGTTTAATAAACGTCAACGTAATGAGCTACAATTTAGGTTGAAACATATTACTTTCATAACATGACTATTTATCTGATTTATTTATAATCTTAATACAGCGATTTCACGATGCTAAAGTTTGTCCATTAAAAGTAATTATACGACCATAAAATAAATTATTTCTTTTAACAGAGAGTTGTACTAAGGACGATGATAGGCACAAGATTTTAAATGTCATGTTCAGTACTTGACAAATATACAGTCGCTACTCATGTTCCACACTTAATGAGTTTTTTTTAATACGTTTAGCAACATGAGGAGAAATCCCTCGCATGAAGAATCCATTCGCAATTCACTAGTAGGTACGTCACTGAAAAGAGTTTGTATTATCCTGCGGCAACGGTAGCGAAGAAATATTTTCCTTTTTATTTTTAGAAAATGATCCCCGTCTTTTAGCAGCGAGCCGGTGTGTGGTAGATTATCGGGTGCTGTGATGGCAATATGTCTTTTTGTTTGAGTAGTATTGAGTGCAATTAGAATTAAACTCAACACACCTTTCGAGAAGGAGATCTGGTCTAGTGAGACGGGCCTCTTATAAATATTAGTTATAAGACCATACAGACAGGTATTTTGTGCAAAAGGAAAGTGAATACTATAGGTCAGTTTATGATCCTGGAAATCATGGGACATCTAACTCAGAGAGACTTTTCCGTAAATAATTCTTAAGATGCTCTCTCACTGTAAGTCAGAAAATTAACAGGTTGGTTGGATGAAAATGTTACAGCCATCTTTGGCAGCTTGGGGACGTTGGGCCTGTTCACACCGGAGTCCGGTACCGAAAGCGTAAAAGGAAAGATGGCGCTGAGACGAAAATAAACCAATCACAGGCGTTAAAAATTTCGTTGCTAATCGTTTGGAGGTTTGTCATTGGTTAAATATATTTCAATCTTAACGTTTCCGCTACCGGACTCCTATGTGAACAGGCCCTTTACTAATGATCGAGGACTAATGGCCTGTTCATAAAACGCCCGTTAGCGTCAGCGTTACTCGTAATGAAATATATTTAACCAAATACAAACCTCCAAACGATTAGCCGCGAAACTTAAGGTGTGTGATTGATTTAAAATATGCCAATACGCGTACGCTGACGCTGACAGATTCTACGTGAATAAGCCCAAAGTGTCAACAGATGGAAAGTTCCGTGCTTTCTTTTGATAAGAAACATTTAAATTTTTAATAAAACTATTCTTTCGAATTTTCCTTCCATTTAAAAAAATTCTATTGATTTAAAATATTTTTTTAAAGGCTAAGAAAAATGACGCTTATAATTCATAAAAAAAAGGAGAAGTAAAGTAAAGTTTTCTAATTCATGCAACAATAAAATTCTGAAATAAAGATTAATGAATAAAATACTAAACCTCTGAGTTTGTAATTCAATGCAGCAGAAAACCGCGAACAATAGCGCAATATTACTAATAATATGATACTCTTAAAATGAGTAAAAATATTAGAATACGAGTAAACAGTTTCCTTAAAATCGAGCGAACGGTTACCGAATTGTAAATATTTTTAAGTATGTAGTTCCAATTCGCAACAGTTTGGAGATTTTTCGGTCTTGTACACATTTTTGGTGAATGGCCGTTGAAAAGATGCCATCTTCTTGATCAAAATTATGTGTCTAGGATTTGGCGAGAAATCATTTAAGAGGAAGTAAAACAATATGAGGGATAACTAATCAGACCATCGGTCACTTTTAATAGTATGTTCTCTTAAATTTAGATGAAGAATGGATTCACTGCAAATTTTTTTTGTTGCCATCTATAAATCGAAAAATTATGTTACAGTACAGCAAGCTTTTTTTATCGGAAAAATAAAGCTAGGCTTGGTAATGAGACTAATTATTTAATCTAATATTTAATTTATGATTTAATCTCATATTTTATATTAATTATAATAATTTAATCCAATCTTTAATTCATTAAAATTTAATCTTTATTTTATAATAATCTAATCTAATCTTAATTTTATAATAATTTAATCTAATTTTTATTTTATAATAATTTAATCTAATATTTAATTTATGACAATTTAATCAAGACTTCAATTCATTCGAGTATTTTTAAATGTATAATGATCTTTATATAAATATTATTTTAGGACCAAAAAATCATTACAAAATGCACACATATAAAATTTATCCTCCCGCACGTTCTTAAATTAACCTTAACCCGTGAATAATCTGTGATACTACATGTGGTCAAGTTATAATACATAATAAATGCAGTAAAAAATGCATAACTTCTCTCATAACTTTAGTTCGTTATAAAAGAGAACAGAGGAGTAATAGAAATTTCCTCAAGGGTCGAAAACGGAACCAAAAGCTTTTTTTCACGGTCAACAACAAGATAAAGAGATCAAACTCCCGCATTCGGCACGCTAGCAATTACATCCCACCACAAGTTTTTTTTTTCTACCTCAAATTAATATTCTATGCTTCCTTTTCCTCGTTATCTGTTTCAAGAAACTTTCTTCCTTAGCCTCTGGTCAAACAATGAAAATTCCTTGCCACAAAAGAATTCAGACGATCTCTCTCTCACACTCTCTTTTGATTAAGAGATACGATAAGAATAAGGGAGGAGAGCCGTAGACAAATGATCGACCAGTTCAAGGACATGGAGTCAGGAAAAAAAAAAGAGTCTAAGAGACCCTCCTTATTAAGAGAGACAGATACACATCTCGGTGAACTGGTTGGCAGAGGTTAGGAGAGGCATTTTTGGTGAGTCAACCTTTCCGGGAATTGTTGAAACAACAAAAGAGAGCAGAACTAATTGAAAATCTGTGTAGGATGGATTCCTTTGACGACTTTATCGCGGCGATCTCTGTAGGAGGGTTGACAAATATCGTAAATTGGAGCTAAAACTCGTAAACAAACACCAATTAGGAATGTGAATTCTTCCAAGGCCCTAATAAGAGATTTTGGAAAACGCGAGTACGGAAATTGTTCCTGTTTGTGAGGATGCCGAACCGTTGGGAATTCCGTTACTCTCCGCAATTTATACAGAGTTTTAAGTGGTGTTCCAATGCAGGGTCAAATGAGTCAGCTTGATCATCGTATAGAATTTATACGTTATTTGGTGAAGCCAGGGAAAAAAGGGCAATACAAAAACATCGCGGTCATTTATCGAAAGTTTTCTTGGGGCTAGGAATCCGATACACTAGATACATATTTAGTTCCTTATGCAGCACGCGAAGAGTATTGAATGTCCGGAAATCATTACAAGGGAACGAAAATAGCACCCAAACCTCGTGTTCTGCAGTAAGAAAAAAAAATCAATGCAATAGCAAGTCATTTATTAGTAGAGGAAAAACTTGACATATAGCTGTGAATAGCGTATAAATAAAGCTAAGTTGAAATAAAGTTAAATATATGTACAATAACTTGACAAAAATGATACCTTGAAAGAATCTATATTTAAGCTTCATTAAATTAGTGTATGTTGATTTATTAGAACTTTTTGAAGTACGTGGTTCCGTTGTTCAGTTTCACGGCCCCTTTTTTTGCATTGTCATACAGGTTGCCGTTAGTTAAATGACATTTTACAGTTTGAAATGCGGCCGGAACAAATATAACTGACAAATATATAGCTGAACAAATATATAGCTGACTGTTTACCTCTTTCTGTCTAATTTCTGTATTGTCTATTATTTAGCCTGTATTTACTAGCGATAACGCCAGAGGTTGTGAATCCCATTATAACAGACTTTTCCAATGTACCGTCATCTTCCGTGAGCGTAAACGATACTCTTCATACTTGATACGAAACAAAGTTACTCTGTAAAAACGAAATATTGCTTCAGGTTAAAATGCTACCTGTTTTAGGGTGTAATGATACTGAGTAGAGTGTGTACCAGTTTTGGGTATCCCACAATTCACAATCGTATCTTAAACAGATCTTCTTACCCTTCTAGTTATAATTCCATTTTGATAATATGCCCAAAACAGCATTCCATTTTTACAGTGTCGTCCCAAGTAAAACGGACAAATTCGTGAGGAAATTGAATTTTTTTTTATACCCACCCCCCTTCTTGGATTCAGTTAAGAAGAAATTCAACTTTTTTCTTTTTTCATTATTTTTATGGCTTTAATAACGTCAAATAAAAACGTTCTTATAGGATATTTTTTCCTAAAAAGGGACTGAAACCCCTTGTGTTAAAAACTGCAATAGACACAAAATCCTCTAGTACCTGAGCAAAACTCCTCTTCACTTGCGAGTGGCGCAAGTGGCTGAAGCACTTCTTCACTTTTGGTATCTTCAGCGGCAGAGGCCGTTACACTTTTACTCAAGTCTTTCTCAGTCTGAACCCAACTGTCTCTCGTATTCTTCGCCCTGTTACGCAACCTACCACATTCTAAAAGTTCATCTAACAGGCGTCCCACTTCTATCCTCTGGATGCCGCCATCGGCGGCCGCCAGGAGGCTCCTCCGCAGCTCATTGTCCTCGTCATCGTCTTCTGTCGTCGATCCTGCGCTGGCTAGAGCAGACATTTCTGAACAGAACTCTCTGGCATCCAGAGATCGTTCTTGTATCGGACTGGAGGAATGCTCTACCCACTTGATCGCTATTCCAACTGGCGTTGCCAGGAAGTAGAAGTCCCCGGACTTCAGGATAGACGGATCCGGGTCGGCCAGGTGGACGATGAGAAGACCCCTCGAGCAAAGCGGCCAGCCAGGAGGAAGCTTCTTCTTACGGTGTCGTCCGCGAGCTTTGCGGTACTTCCGGTACTGCGAGGAATTCGAGTTGTTTTCCTGAAAAATGAGAAAAAGGAACAATCAGAAACAAGAATGAGACTGAAAACAACAATGACTACAATCACAAAAAAGCCGTCCACATGGTATAGTGGTTAGCGTCTTGAGCTTCTACGCAGTGGACTTCGGTTCATATCGCAAGTAAGGCTTTTACTTTCCCATTGTTGTCCTCTCATACGGAGCAACGTTAGCTCACCTACATGGTGCTCCCATAATAAAGTATCCAAAAAGATTTCGCGATGTTAATGGGCGAATGTCAAGAAAAGTCAAGTGCCTACCGCATTGGGGGGGGGGGGACATTTTAGAAAAAATATCCATTTTGTGAAAAACTATTGCAAATAAACAAAAGACGAAAATAACAAAATAGCTTTCTTTCCTATAACATTTACCTCGCGGTATAGAATAGAATTTTACGTGCTGATTTGTGTCACGCCTTAAAACTAACACCAAAAGACATTTGAAAATATGTTCTGCACACAGATCTGTAGGTAACTATTATCTTACTGGTTGTAAGTCATTTACAGTGAAAAATGACAGTGGTTAAACTTTTAATTACTAATATCAGCTGAACTAAAGGAGCGAAAGCAAATAAACAAAAAAGGCAACTGCAAAAAATAACTATTGTAAATAAACAAAAGAAGAAAATAACAAAATGGCTTTCTCTCCTATGCCAATTATCTCGCGTTATAGCTACATCAAATTAGAATTTTACGTGCTGCCTAAGGTCACGTCTTAAATCTAACACCAAAAGGAATTTGAAAATATGTTCTGGGCACAATTCTATTGGTAACTATTGTCTTTATAGTCGTAAGCCATTTACAGTGAAAAATATTAAGGGTTAAACAGCTAGTTACTAATAGTTGTTGAACTCAACGAATGAAAGAAAAAGATAGCGTCAGGAACCCCAAAAGGAAATTGAAAATGTGTTCTCGACACAGTTCTACTGGTAAATATTATCCAATTAGTCGTAGGCGATTTACAGTGAAAAATGATAAAGGTTAAACAGTTAGTTACTAATAGCAGTTGAACGAAAGAAAAAAACTCTTTTTAGTCGTTAAACAGTGAAATTTCTCTGGCCAGCCACGGCTCAAAACAGCCACTATTTTTCGGAACCATGACTGGCCGCCATAGAGAACTGTAAATATTTTTATATATTGTACTGTAAATATTTTTATATATTATACTGTATATATACACTGTACTTATTTTTATATATTGCGTTTTACTTAACCCCCCCCCCCCCAAAAAAAAAAAAAATGGCAAGGAAATACTGATATCATTAACACAACCACAAATTAAATATTCCTGTTATACACAACTCCCATATAACAAGACTTGACAACATCATGCCCGACAGAAACTTGTAAAAAGAGCCATAAATTTTTTTTTCAGCTGACATGCAGTAATCAAACTAACACCATTTTACAAACCTATTGTTAGATTTGGCAAGAAAAAAAAATTCAGATATTATCGCTGTCGAACAGTGGATAATCCGTTACGGTTTCGAGATACCAGATGCTGAAAAGAGATTGAAAAATGAGATACCAGATGCAAAACTTCAGAAAGGCCTTGAAAAAAAAATATTCCTTCTCAAACATCTCTCTTAACAGTTGGTCATTTTCAGTTTTTGCTTAGAGAGAAACGCTTTTTAAAGCTGGAAATTTTTTCCTTGGACCTTTAGCTAAGATGCCTTTTTCAGTTTCGGTGTTCTCGGTACTGTATATGAAAGAAAATATTTAAAGGAGAATTTACAGCTGTAATATTGTGTGAGTGTTTGTGCAAACATACATATTTTTTTTCAGTATAGTGCATGAAGAGGGTGTTCCACAAACATGTTAAGCGAGTCTGAACAAATAAAAAAAAATTAATACCGTTTAAAATCAGAAATCGAAAATGTCCCAGCACACTCATCTTCCACGGAAAAACCTCCGAGCTGTAGCTTGCAAAAAAGTTCTCACTTTACCGAACGCCACATCGCTTCCAGTTAAGAGGTCATGCCCACATTTGTTGGGCCAACTCAACTTCACGCCCTATCTTGCTAGTTTCGTTGCCATCTTTCTTTCTTTAATTTCTTTTTAAAAAAAAGAAAAAGCTACAGAGAGAAAAATTTTTCGGTTCTTAAGCCTCCGTGGTACGCGTAGTAAAGGCGTTGACTGATACTCTGGGACACTTGCCTCTGCTTGCTCGCAAAACGCCTACGTTTGTTTTTATGAGAGTTTAGAAAGTTAGTAGGGTAACAGCAGGGTCCAGGGATTTTATAAAAGACACTTCTATGACGAACTCAATTCAGTTCGCCCAGATTCACGGGAAAAATTAATGTTACTCTGTTTCTATACTACAAGATGCTTGTGTTAGTCGCATCAAGCAGACGATAGTCTACCGCACTTCTGAATCTATTCTCGTTTTCACTCTCGTTTTCGGGATTTACAATTCACATGCCTAATGCCTTTTCATGCTAATGATTCTTAAAGTTTTATTACAAGGAACAAAATTTCAGTTAATTGAAATACACAACTGTTTAAATGGCAAGATATTTTTTAACGTCGAAATTGGTGAAAAAAAACTTTATTAGCGTCGATAGGAAGTTTCATGAAAAAAGTCATTTCTCAAAATGATGGAACAGAGGCGTAGGGAACAAACCTATACTTACAATTAAATATAATTTGTAGATCGTAATATACTTGTATAAACCCAAAGGATTATCACTACTGAACTTTTAAACACAACAGAATTAAATAACCAGATCGTAGTTGAAGAAGGTAGCGATATAGGCTAAAATTTATTTCTGAAATGATTAAAATAACTAACGATTTTTTTTATTAACATTAATAACAAAAGTTGTACTATATGTATTATAGTAAATAGCGATTCCGATTGCTAAAATGATTTAAATTTAACATTACTTTTAATTTCCTATGAAAAAAAAAGAGAGTGTATACTTTAATACATTTTAATTTGATAGGTTTTGGGTGTAATATTAAGAATCGAAGCAAAAACATAAAATTGCTGTTTGAATCTTTGAAATGATTTTCTACCTGTGACTAAATATGATCTACAATCTAATACTTAAGGATTCTCATCTAAGAAGACCCGAGAGATATTTAAACAAACAAACAAAAATCCACATACTGATAAGATTCAGTAAATCCACCTGTTCAATAAATTTTTAATAGATGAGAGTTAGAGCAAACTGGAAAGCTGAAAAATACAAGTTCTTAACTAATACGCCTATCACAGTTTTTCGAGATAAACAAACAGTATTGAATACAAAATATGAAATTTTCTAGTCATAGATGACATTATGGGCGTTTTGTCCCACATTTTTTAATCTTATTTAAACAAGTAAGACTAAAAAGAAAATAAGACATTTAAAAGCTGTAGAAGAGAGATTCAGGAAGGACGACGTTAAAACAAACTACTATTGCCATTTATCATGCACGCGCTGTCAAGTATAAGAAATTATTGTAATAAAATAATTATAAAACTAAACTAACAAATTGATTTTATAAAAGGACGTATTCTTTTAAATTTCGATTATTCGATTTTTTTGTTTTCCGGATTATTTCAATCCCCGAATAATCCGGATAACCGAGTCTCCAATCTATATATTTAAGTTGCTAGGCCGACTTTTTGGGCAGTCCGTGAGAGAAAACTACAGCATCAATTTACTTCATTTTGGTCTTAAACGAAAGATTGTAATCTGTAGATTTGCCAAATTTGGTTTTTGTAACCTTCAATTTCTATTAATTAGTGATAATTTACAATTAAAAAAATTGATTTCTGCGCATGCTCAGTGGCATGTTTAAATCTGGCTTTAGAAACTCATCGTTTCTGTGCATGCTCGGTGACATGTTTTAATGATAAACACGTTTATTCTGAGAAGTCTCTCTAGATCTCTCTCTGCCATTTTTATTTTTATGATAATTATGTTTGTGAAATATAAGATTAAACCTGGTGGAAATTGTTTATTTCGCGCTGCTTAATTAGCGATAATTTACAATTAAAAGAAAAATTGCTTTCTGCGCATGCTCAGTGACATTTTTAAATCTGGCTTTAGATACTCACTAAGCACGAGGCCGCTTAAACACAATAATTTGTTTCTGCGAATTACTATTATGATTTTCAGAATTTGGCAATGATGTGTCGAGTATAACTTGTGTATTAGTACATTTATTTGCAATATAGCTGTCATGTTTTGACGGGTACCAACTAGTGTATTTAAAAATTGCTTTTAAGGCTGCTGTATTCTAACCCTATTGAATTCGCTCACCTCAACGTTAACCCATGGAGAAAATTTGTCCAAGGATTGCCTACTTGGATTTAAATTTTTTTTAATTGCACGCCGTAATAAAGAGAGAAATTTTACACCTTTGAGCATTTTTAGTTTTTAAAAAAATGCAAATAATATTTTAAAATTTAAATTATTCTAGGAAAAAAAAATCTGGTCTAGTGTGTTTTAAACGCTCCAAAGTTCCTTTGGCAGACGAAATTTATAAAATGAATCCTGTTGCAAGGTGCAGAAAAGTTCAGGTATCTGAAAATGCCATTTTTATTGGATTATCAGCATCGATGATTTGAACTTTAACCCTTCAGAGGGCGCGCCAATTTTTGGAACACCAGCAGGAGCGCACGGCACAAAGTGCAACTTCTCTTTCAACATTGATTATTCCTTTCGTAATACTTTTTTTTTCAAATTGAAAATAATAATTCTGCGTTTTATGATGAGATATAAAATGTTGATAATATTGAGATATATTTATAATTAAAGGCCAAAGAATGCAGATACAATTGTCTTATTTCAAAACTGTCCGGTTTATTGGATCTAAGGACAACTTGCGAATGGATTACTATTATGACCAAAAACCTAAAAAAAAAAACAATGAGATTGTCCATCTTCGTGATATGCGGGATACCGTGTAATAGCTTCACATCTGATCGAATACAACAACTCCTGCTTTTGTCGTATTGCAATCCAGTATAATCGTTGGTTTACCACGGTTAAATCACGACTAACAATGAATGGAAAGGAATACAAGCGTTGGAAAATCAGACCTACGTTAGAAAGGGTGTAGCTATAAATAGAAACTGCTTAGAACATTCAAACTTTACATGTAAAAACAAATCATTCAAAATTACGAAAATGTTGCACTTTGTACAAGGGCGCGCCCGCTGAAGGGTTAAGTATTAACAAAGTAACAGATCAATAAAACACATTATTTAAAATACAACAAATCAAGTTTAAGGCTGTTTTTACAGCTTTCAACACATAACAGCCGCGATTCGAGGGGTCAAAAACATCCCATTTGCTAAAATTCCAGAAGGGTAAATGCCCGGATGTCTTTACGTGTATCGCAGCCCCCCCCCCCCCCCCCCCCTTCTCCATCGCAAATTTGAATGAGAAAAAGGACGGCCACCAAATGGCTCTACATCAGCGCTATTACTATCATCAATATTCATTCCGAGATAAGTTCGAAACAGGTCCAACCAGTGACACACGCCGCAGACGATATGTTTCCAGAATTAGCATTGCATTCAGCCGAAATCGTCGCTTAACAATCATTCACAGTTTCAACTGATCAGCGGAATAATAAAAAAAATGTCCACAGAATCATGGGGCCAAAGGAAAACAGCTCTATTAATTTTAGGATTTTTTTGCCCTCAAACGAGCAGCACCAACCGCGTAAAACCAGATCTACGACTAACTCATTTTGGTTTTCTTCTTGAAAAGGGGCAGAGCACGACTTGCTAAAGCTATAATTTGGGAACGAACATAAAAACAGGTTATTCATAGATCAGAACATGAAACTAAATGATAGGCCTGCTAATCTCCCATTCACTTTCGTTTTTTGGAGGTGCAGATCCGACCTATACAGTCGATGAGACAAGCGATTCGTTTCAGCCGATTGGTTCTTAACCGGTGGTCCCCCAAAAGAAGAAGATGAAGAAGAAAAAAAAAGAAAAAAGAAAAAAAAAATTGGTTTCATCGTATCAAAATGACCGCGATTTTATAAATTTTGGAGAAAAAAAAATTGTTTGTTCCAATTCAGAAAATGCCATTTCGAGAACGAAAAAGTCATTGTTACGTTGAATTTTTAAAATGAATTTCCATGACTTTTATAAAACTTTATTTATATTCATAATGTTAAATGCAGTATTTAGAACAGGGATTCCAAACGGCGTCCAGATGGACCCCTTGCGGGTCGATGGAAGTTTAAAAAGGGTCTATAGTATTCCAAGGGTCTATTGGGAAAGGGGGGGGGGGGAGGATCTATGATAAATTTTTCTGTTTTAAAATTCAATTTAATTTTTTAGGAATGTAATTATTATAATATAATAATTATAGATGATAATATCCGTTTTAATATGTATAAATACAGATTTGCAAAAGGCGGAGTGATCCATGTATCTCAAGTCGAATATCATGACGTTTTTGTGTATGCTTCGAATGCCGCCGTTGCCTTTTATTTGGGTACCAACACTGGGCAGAACTGGGGAAATCCACTGGACCTTAAACAGCACATGGGTCCTCCCGATGCAACCAATCAGAAGCAGTTTCTGTTTTTTCTCTTGGCGATATTTGTGCAATTACAATCTGTGTTTCTGAAATCTTGTTCATACTTGTGAAATTAAAAATGAAAATGGTACAAAATTAATAAAACAAACCTAATGAACCACTTTTTCTAATTTTTTGTTCATATTCTTAGAAATGGTTATCTTCAATGTGCAATTATTTTATGTGCAATTATTAGTATTATAATTATGTTGTATTCTGTATGTTATAGAGAAAAATGTGATGAGGTCGATGAAGAAAACCACTCTTTTAAAAGGTTGCGAACACCTGATTTAGAATGATCATGAAACTTTACAGAGTAAGAAATTTTTCGGTTTGTTAGTAAAGTGTACTCGAAAATGTACAAAAATTTTCACAGTAAAAAGGCACTGTGTTCGAATTGCTGTAGAAAAAATATTTATTAAATTAAAAAGTTTTATTTTATGTTACAGTATTTCAGAATACTCCAATAATATCTGGTAAAAATTTTACGGTAATTAAAATAGTTATGGCTTTGTAAACAATAGCCATATTTTCTGTGTTTACATTTGTCGAAGTCGTCCCTGTCACATTAAGCCTGCTGTGTACTAACCCTATTGGATTCGCCCACCTCAATGTCAACCTATGGATAAAATGTGTCCACTATTGACAGTTCCATAAATGCTGATAATCCGCTAAGAATGGTATGTTCAAATAGCCTGAACTTTTCTGCACCTTGCAACAGGATTCATTACCATGTTTTTATTAACTTGCTTTCTTGTTTGTGTGTGTGTTTGTCCAGTAAAAATCTTGCAATCGATTTTTAACTAACTTCCCGACTAGCTAGACATTTGAAACTTTTAGAATGGCTCAGAACACGATGACAATGCATTTTTTAAATACTTTTAGCCATCTTTAAGCAGATTTTTACCATGTTTGTATTATTTTCAGTTAATTTTGTTTTGTAGACTGGTGCAGCCCTCTGTCGGCCGGGACGGGAACGAAAAGTTAAACGCAAGTTAACTTCCAATTAACTTCATTTTCTTTCAAGTTGATGGGATAATTCATCAAAATAATTTTTAAAAAGTATTTATTAATACAACATACAATTGTCAAGTTTATTTGATTCAACAGACAATTTTAAAACATGGTATATAAAAAGTTCTTTTTATCTTGTAATTATTATGATTTCAAAAGTCAAAACACGTGGACGGTTGAAAAATTTCTAGTTTAACTCTGTGGCGGAGAGGTAACTAAGATTTCACACGACACGCCAAATAAGGGACTTCGACAACTCTTTTAAAGTTCCTTACATACAGACACGCCATTTGTGCTTTAAACTAATATTCACACAATTCTATTTTAAACACATAAAAATGTTTTTGCTTTTAAAGAGTAATTTTTTATTTACACCATTTATTTTGATCACAATTCCAAAGGGCTCTTCACTTTTTGAGTTTAATTCTGAAAATATATTTCAACATAAGGAAAAAATTCTAGAATTTATTACAAAGATGTTACTTTTGTGGTCACATTCAACACTGGATCCGCATTAGGTGCGCTAAAATATTCATAATTACAAGATAAAAAGAACTTTTTATATACCATGTTTTTAAATTTTCTGTTGAATCATATAAACTTGACAATTCTATGTATTAATAAATGCTTTTTAAAATTTTTCGGATGAATTATCCCATCAACTTGAAAGAAACGGAAGTTAATTGGAAGTTAACTTGCGTTTAACTTTTCGTTCCCGTCCCGGCCGATAGATGGCTGTACCAGTTTACACAACAAAATTAACTGAAAATGAATTCAATACTGCTTAAAGATGGCTAAAAGTATTAAAATAATGCATTGTCATCGTGTTCTGAGCTATTCTAAAAGTTTCAAATGTCTAGCTAGTCGGGAAGTTAGTTAAAAATCGATTGCAAGATTTGTATTGGACAAACACACACACAAACAAGAAAGAGTTAATAAAAACATGGTAAAAACTAGCCGGGCTTCGCCCAGCTATCGAACCACAGTTCACTTGAATTAAAATTTTTTTTTCACTTTTAATTGCCAAAAAAATCCCCCCAAAATCAGTACATCTTCAAATGATCTATTTATGATTAAAAAGTTTTAATTAAAAATATGAAAAATAGAAAAATAATTAAAAATTAGACACACGATGAAACATTTCTTTTCATTAATTCATTTTTTAGTGAGAATTACGCTGTGTTTACATCGTAAAACTTGGCGGTTACGTTTTGATCGGTGGAGTATGCATTTAGAATTGAAATATCTCTAAAACTATTAAAGTAACAGAATAGGTGTAAACAGAAAATATCAGTTTTTAAAGCTCTTTCCAAAAATGTAACATTTGTGTATTTTTATGGAAAAAAAAATATCGATTTCGACATTTTCAAACATGGCCGAATTTCACAACGAACGGATGCCATACCAGAAACGGTTTACCCGGAATTGTTCCCCGACCGACAAAGTTTTTCTTTTATTTATATAGATAAAACAACATTGACACGTTGATACGGTAGCCTCCTGGAGTCGGTCTTTAAAAATAATACGATATACAGATAACCCCTATGAACGTACTTCTTGTAGCATTACAGCGAAGCAACATAGACCACATGCGCATGAGCTACGGTGGATTAAAAAAAAATGGTGGAAAAAGATACGCAGACGACAACAGTAATGTACTGGCTGACAACAAGGTTTCGTATTATCGTCTTGCATAACGACAAAAGTGCGGTTAAAATACATAAACGAAAAGATCGCTCGCGGCCCAAATTTAGTTTACAATTCAGGGAGCCACAAACGTGAAAAAAAAAATATCAAAATTTTAACCCGGCTGAACCCTGCTTCAAAATAATTTTCACATTTTTGCCAGAAGACTGCTTGGGGCTGACTACCAACGCTCTGCACTCGCAGAAACAGGTAAATTCGCAGGTAAGTAAAAAAAAATGAAAAAAAATGGAACATATGAGACAGCGTATCGGAAACTGGTAGTCACAATTTTTTTTTTTTTAAATTCGAAGTCAGTGTGTTTTTCGAGAACTAGGTACGTGTGGCAGGTCCATAACCCGACTGCAATACAAACTACGGTACACTTGCTTGAGGGTAAAAGAAATATTCAAGCTTAGCTGTAAACGTCTCCCGTCGCCGCCTGGGGAAAAAAATTAACTCATGAGAAATGTGCAATTAAATTTTAATGAAGTCTCCATGATTACAAACCAGGTAAGAAAGATGGGTTAGCACTGACAGTTAACTGACTACGTTAGCTAAAGCAGCGTAGAATTGAAAATGGGTTCTCCTGTTTTTTTATCTTCAAGGTGTCTGATTAACATGACAGTAAGCGGGGGAAAAAGGAATTTAAATTCTAAATATGTGCGACGTACGGGATAAATATCAGTCGTAAATATTCTTTCGCGTTTAAAATTCTCACAGCCTCAGTTACCCGATACATACTCTATATTAAAATTTCTTTCCTTAAAATTGTCAATTTCAAGTTAAAAGATTTCAATTTAAGAAAAACATTTTTACCATGTTTTTATTAACTCGCTTTCTTGTTTATTTGTTTGTGTGTTTGTCCAGTACAAATCTTGCAATCGATTTTTAACTAACTTCCCGACTAGCTAGACATTTGAAACTTTTAGAATAGCTCAGAACACGATGACAATGCATTCTTTTAATACTTTTAGCTATCTTTAAGAAGCATTGAATTCATTTTCAGTTAATTTTGTTTTGAAGAATGGTGCAGCCTTCTATCGACCGGGACGGGAATGAAAAGTTAAACGCAAGTTAATTTCCAATTCTCGAGCTAGACGATTGATTACGCATTTGATCATTTTCTTTCAAGTTGATGGGATAATTCATCAAAAAAACTTTAAAAAAGTATTTATTATTACATAGAATTGTCAAGTTTATATGATTCAACAGAAAATTTAAAAACATGGTGTATAAAAAGTTCTTTTGATCTTGTAATTATTATAAAATTACACAGATTTTTAAAATTTTTAGAAGCGATGTACTTTAACAGAAAGAAATTGAATGCGAAATCTACGAGAAGAGAACCCAGTATTAATACACACGCAGTCTGTAAACAACTTATGTTTGATATTTTAAGTTATGTAAACTCAATGGTTGGCACTCGTCCATTTTTTTATATAAAAGAAACAAAATCTGGCAACAGCGAGTTTTTAATAACCGACCTCGTGTCGAAATTTTGTTCTGTTTGTGTGTGAGTGAAATAAAAATAATTTTTAGAGTAAGTTCTTGTCCCTTCAGTATTTTTTGAGATTGTGTAAACAATTAAAAAACATTTTCAGGTAATGAGACCAAAAATTACTTGATACGATTACCAAATGAATTACTTCGTTTATGAAATGCACAAACAAATTATACGACGAAAAATTTTAAAATAACTTCGAAGTTCACTGCTACACTGACAGGTGAAATAAAAAGTCGCACTGTTCAATATTTTGTTGGACCACCTTTTCCTCGAATCACAGAACGCATCCGTTTTGACATTGATTCAATAAGCGTAAACACAGTCTTCACACTTTTTTTTTACTACAATTTCATCAACAATTCTCTAAGTTCCTTGGTAGATAAAGGGAAAGTAGAACTACTTCTTAGATCTCTCTCCAGTACATTCCACATGTTCTCATTTGGATTGAGATCAGGACTTTGCGGTGGCCAATTCAAGAGTGCGAATGATGACTTGTGCTCCTGGAACCAATCTTTCACTGTCTTGGCTCTATGAAGCCAATCTTGAAATCGCCATCTTGAAACACACCTTCGCCTTTTGAGAAGAAAAAATCCATTGATGAAATCACATGATCATTCAGTACCTGTATATAATCAGCAGACTTCATTTTGTTGCTACACAGTGTTGTTGCATCTAGTCCAACTGAACAGAAACATCCCCAGATGATAACACTTCCACCTGAGGTTTGAATAGTTGGCACAATGCAGGAAGGGTCCGATTCTTCGTGTGCTTTCTTCCTTATTCTAATGCGTCCATAGTCTTGAAAGAGGGTAAATCTGGACTCATCGGACCACATGATCTTTACCCATTGCTCACCATTCCAACTTTTATGTTCCTTGGCAAATTGGAGTCATATTTTTCTGTTGATGTCACTAACAAGTGGCTTCCTTGTTGCAACATAACTGTTCAAACCTAATTCTTTGAGTTCCCGTCTTAATGTGGGACTGGAAATGGCCTTACTCCCACTATTGAACATCTTTGGTAGTTCCAAGGTGGACTTCTGGCAATTTGACTTCACTAATCGCTTTAGAGATCTTCGGTCACGATCATTTAGGATTGATTTTCTACCACAGATTCTCCCCAAAGTCATTGATAGTTCACCGTCTTTCCAAGATTTAATAATACGTTGAACAGATTTAATAACTCGTACACATGTATCAGTTATTTCAATGATCTCTTTACAATATTTCTGCCTTTAATGCATCAACTAGTGCAATACATCATCTAGTGGGCATCTGCTTGGGAATTCCTTTAGCAATTTTTTTTTCTCCCATAACTTACCGGCCATACACAAGAGGCCGGTGTATTCAAGATGTTACGTGCTTTTCCTTGTATGACTTAAGTACATAAGACTACAAAAAGTTGGTCTAGTTGCCTCAGAAAAAGTAATCCATTTGAATATGATTAGTCAAGGAACTACGCTTGCGAACCATAAACCAAAATCGGGCCCTGGATTCGAAATAAGCCGAAATAGCACCTGTGATGCCCCCATCCCGATGCGGATCAAGAACAAAATGGCGAAGAATCGCCAGTCGATAGCGACTTCGACATCTGATTTGGTCCACCTAATGGGATTGGGAATGGATTTTCGACAAGCATAAATCGACATTTCCTTCACTAAAGGTGACAGCAAAAGCGTGATATTTTCCTGAAATAATTCTGCGGAAGTAAAATCGAAATTCACACAGAACATTTTACGCCTCATTACACTAATAAGACCAACCCAATAAATGCCGAACCCGTAGAGTTAAATTGCGGATGCAGATGAATTGAGATCCACATGACCGTTCAGAAGAATTATCCATTCGCAACCTATCAAACAGAGTAGCAGCTGAACAAAGAAATACGGCCTGTTAGAAGCCGAGTAGGATAAAAGCTTTTTTGTCACCGATTTACATACGGTTCGTTCTCTCATTGAATTACGTGTTCATTTACACTATAATACAAGCCTTAGAAAGACAGAAACTAATATGTTGGCCATAACTTATTTATTTTATTGGAGGACAAAAGGGTTGAAAGAAGAGGACTACAAGTGCTTTATAAAGGGAATGCTTCTAACGGAACATTAAAACACTGTTCTTAATTTGAAACAGTTTAGACGAGGTTAGCAGTGGAATGGAAAAGGAAGTAGTTTGGGTGTAATCAATAGATAAAAATAAATTAGCATCAGTTTCATTAAAAGTTTTCATTACGCGTGTTTGTCAAAGAAAGAATTAAATTCCTTTTCATATGTATATGAACCTAGAGGAGTTATAATATATATTACACTGGCTTTCAAAGATAACGCTTATATCTGAAACATTATTAGAACAAATAAGTAGGTTGAAAATTAAGCTGTTTTTGACAATACAAGAATACACTCCCATTCCGGAAGTACTCTCTGGGACTTTTCGTATTTACGGTTACGATTATTTACAGTAAGCATTAGCAGCGATTTCGGTTAACTGAAGAAAATTTGAACAGAATTTTCGCTTTTACGAAAGAAAACAGCTAAGTTACCAAGCAGGTTATGAAATTGAAGGGAAATGTTGCTTTGCATAAATGACACCTCTTGGAGGTATCATTTATGTTAAGATAGACATCTTCAGCGTACTCATCAGCAGCAATCGGCCTAGATTTCATAGTTGATAAGACATACATAGTTGCATACATGCATTACATAGTAGATAAGACTGTTAGAGGAATAAGGCCCTGTTCGCATTGTTTTCGAAGCGTAGCGTTCCTCCATTTGCGGCGAGATTGTTGACATAACCTGTGATTGGTTTGAAGTATTACTTGCTCTTTACGTCATCCGTTAGATTTGAATTTGAGTCAACTGCAACGGATGACGCCATTTCTCTGTGATTGGTTGATATTTTTGATCGAAATATTTAAATAATTTGGGGGAAAATGTGATATGTTGCGATTTAAACTTACGTAATATCCTATGATGAACGAAACTTAATAAAAGAAAAAACAGGAGATATGTGCTTTTGGCTATCTAAAAATATGATCATCGATATTTATGTTACTGTAAAGAGTAAGTGAAAAGTAATTTTGGAAATCGATTATCACATCGTCTTCATCTCCTTTGGAGAGAGACTCATTACATTCCCTGTTGTTGTTGATTATAATGCCTCCTGGATGGATTAATTCTAACCAGGTTCACTGAAGGCTGTAGGATAGAGATGAGGCTCATGTTCTTCGAACGGCTATACCCGGTACCACAACAATTTTCTGGGCGCAGTAGCCCAGTTGACAAGAGCAGCGGGCTAGTGATCTGAAAGTCACTGGTTCGATGCTCGTCGCTGACAAATCCACTGCCGTGTACACTAATGATGGCTGGTGCACGTAAAATATGTCGTGGCTGCAGTTTCTTCCATGTTCTCAAAATTACCTCTGGAGGTGCGGGGACAAGTGTTCTGGTCTCGTCACTTGACTCGGTTCAAAATTACGGGACTGTTCCTTTGGCCAAGTCGGACTCCGACCCTTGTGGTGCCAGTCAAAACAGGAGCCGTACCTTCATCAGCCTTCGGGATTTGATCTGATGTTGCTGTCGGTCAAGAAGCATAAGCAACACCAACACCACCACAATTTTGATCGAGCAATCCCTGGGGCGACATCTGATGGGGGTCGTACTTTCTTCCCACCCCAAAGACCACACGGTAGGACTTTTCTGAGGATAGATTTAACGCTCCCATACCCGGCTTAGGCACGAGAACATCCAGTGGCACTTACCGAACTCCGAATCGAGTACCCCTCAGTGCCCACAATCCCTCAAAATTCCAGTCTTAAAGGGGTGGAATATTCAAACTGTCCACTCGACTCCTCCCACCACACAAATAAATGATAGAACGTACAGATACGTGAATAATTTTTTCCCACGCTCATCGTAGCGTTAAAAAGTTAGTGATCCCACCTCAAAATGAACAACCAAACAAAATGAATTCATTTCACTACAGGCTGACCTTGACAGTAAGAAATCCAAGCACAACGAAACGAATCGACATGCCTTAGATGCATGGCGAGATATGCAGCTGAGATTAACGCGTCTCAACCACGGGTAATTATTTATCCTCATTGTTGGAACATCGTAAAACTCGAAAGCACCTCCTCTTGATTAGGCCGCTGCTCGTTTTAAAATTCCACGCATGGGCATCGCAGGAATATGAGACAACGCGTGTAACACGGGGTTAAAGGAACTACTCATAAGGACAAAAGACTATTAACGACAAATTAATATAAGAGAAAAAAAATAATGCGAATTCCAAAATACACGCAACAGGGAAAGGAAAAAAAAAGTTGTCAATGAAAGGGATAGTGATTGCTTTACACCAGCCTGGAACGTTGAACCGCACCTAGCACGATAACGTCATCACAGATATTCAAACCACATCTGAGGATTCCTAATGCCACGTGATTCGTTTCGGTAGTACACCAGGAACGGGCATTAATTGCCCTTTTTGAAGAATGCCGAGTTAATTGAAGAGATGTTAATTGAAGGAACTTCAATTTGGCACATCAGTTGACAACGCAGCTCTTAAATTCTAATGTTTCTCGTACCGGACTTTAATTTGCAGTTTTCACGAGCAACTTGAAGAGCTGCTTTATGACTGGTTCAGGGCTGGCTAGTGGGCGGTTGCTTGCAGCGAAGCTAATTTCTTTTTTCGATATATCCGTGTTTCTCGAAATTTTTTAAGCTTAGTCGTTTTGATCTCCAACCCTCTTCCGACAGGATGAAAGTGACAATTTTAGTACTACGTACTAAATAAATTACCAATAAAGTAAAAATGTTCTAAGTGTCCATTTACAGCGACCGAGACCTTTTTAACTGTTACTGTTTCACAAATTAATAGACGAACAACATTTATAAACGATTAGGCTGTGATGTTTCACATCCCTAAACAGTTTCATAACATGTTCTTGAAGCTTAACCTCACCGAAATTTTGAATCACAATAGCCATCTTTTTAATAAACACTTCTTCATTGAATGATGCGACTGTATGCGTAAGTTTAGAGCTCTGTTTCCCTCCAAAATGGCACTGCGATATGGGAAATATTATTATTTTTGCCTCGCTGGAACCATGCAAACGAAATATTCGAAATATTTGTCTCATCAGTTATCAGCATCCAGTGTAGCATCCAGAGCAGCAAAATAGCCTTGACACGATTCTTCGTCTGCCGGTTCTTTTTTCTGTACTGACATTAAATGTAACTTTTAGAGCCCTTACATAAATCTCTCTACTTTTTTATTTTGTCTTTTATTCTTTTCTTAATCGGTTAACGAACATGACACTGACTGCTTGTCCTGGAATATGTCATAAATGAAGATGTAATAAGAAAAAAAAGGTATATCTGAAGGGTTAAAAATTTCCTGTCATTTAACATACTCATACGAAAAAAACATATCCACAGAATGTATTTTTTGTAGTCACATGACAATTTTTTAAAACAGAATTCAAGAAGCAGACGATATTTCTTTTAAATCCCAATAACCAACTAATTTCGTTTCTAAAACACGCAGCTTCTAAACAGATCCTCGATGTAATTTTTTAACTGCATTGTAACCGAATTATATTCGGAATGAAATTACTTGAAAAGAACAAATGAGAAAAGCACTATGTATAAAAGTGCAATATACAATAAAAAAAGAAAGTGTACACTGACAGTTAGGAATAAAAAAATCTTTGGCCAAACTGATAATTTTAAAAGATATGTAAAATGTCCAGTGACAAATGTCAATTACGTTCTGAACTGAAATAACACAGTACACATACCTCTACAGAGCCACATAGAATATATTATACATACAAATTGTCGTGGCCGAAAAATACAACTCGAATCTTCAGCAGATAATACATTCAACGAAATATTAAAATGAATATTTAATCTGATTTTATCTGCATGTCAAAGGAGCACTGATATGTTAAAGTACATTCAATGTTGTACGTGCTCACAAACCCGAATGCATTGATAAAAATCACTTTATATAAACTCAACTCAGCATAAAAATGAACAAATGAGTAATTAGAACTTATGTTGTGTTAATATAAAATATTCTAAGGTTAAAATTTTTTTTTCGTCTCTTCTAACGAAACTACCACGGGTTATTAACGTAGGATTACTTATCGTTGCTTATCTCTTTTGTGTGTATATATGTATGTATCTGTTATGTGTGTATATATATATATATATATATATATATATATATATATATATATATATATATATATCAAAATTTTGACGCATTTTGGTACTTCTCTTTTAACTGTTTACTGCTTGCCCATGCGATATAGACTGAGTTTAGCGCGCTGTCAAAATTATAACTCGCGACGCAGGACATTTGTAATTTTGCTTTCCGAAGAACCGTTAAGGAGGAACGTAATCCTACGTTAAAAGGATCTAGAAATAAAGTGCAGTATTCAATTGCAAAAGTAATATCTTTTATCACTTTAAGTCTGTAAGACAGAATAAAAACACCTTAACAGAAACGGCAGATGATACTACAGAAGAGCTGTATTTACACCCCAACTACTTATCTTAAAAGTGATCGAGAAAATTTTTTTTTAGCTAAAGCAGATGAAATACATTGAACTAAAAAATAGGTAGTTCTCGATTCGATGAATGAATCTGACCTGACGATTTCAAAAGAAAACAAATCTACGAGAAGAAAATCTCGTAAGTTGGCGATCCATCGTATCCTAGCAGCCCTATACTCGAAATATTTTACCACGGGAACGAATGTCTGCGACCAATTCCACACGAGAAAGCGTAGCACAAAAGGACAAGATCCTTTCCATTCCTTTCGCGCCACGGAATAAATAATTATTCCGTAGCTTGACCCTTTATCGTCTGCGCGTCCGTTTTTTTGTCTTTAAATACCGTTCATTAATCAGTAGGGGCACGCACAACAAAACAGCGTCCAATTAAAATGTTACTCTTACTGAATGGCGTTTGTTTTAATTCTTTTTTATTTTTTAATCTGTTGAGTTATTTTCATTTGGGAGTATTACAACGAAACGATTAACGGGTAAAAATGGTATTGCAAAAGTTGAGAGAACGGGGTTATGTAAAAATTATGCAAATAGCGAAAATAAAGCCGAATGAGTCATTATGGGATTTGAGGTTTTAAAGCCTAATTTGCATGAAATCGTTTCCAGAAGCATGATGATAGCATCAGGACGGGTTCACACGATGATAAAAGGAAGACTCTCTTTCACGATTCAAGCTGCTGTTAATAAATATTTTAAACGTTTTGAATTATTTGTAGTGCAGTTTGTCCTAAGTGATCGGACAGCTTTTTTAGTACAAAAAATACCGACAGAAATGCTTATAAAAAAAACAAATTTATTTAAAAGAATGCAAAACATCCTTAGATTGTTAGAATAAATATTAACTATTACCTCCAAAATATTAATATTAAGTATTCGGGTACATTATAGAAATTATTACGAATATATATACGTGTATATATATTTTTCTGAGTTTTTCATTTATCGAATTCAAATACTTTGAGACTTTTTTCTCGCATTACATTTTTTGCCTAAGAATTGTGAGCAAACTTTTTAAATTATTTATTTCGACACTATTTGTTTTTTCAAACTGATGTTTCTTGTCCCTATAGCCAGATATAACAAAGTTTTATCTAGCACAATAACTGTTCTCCTCTAACTCAACTATCGTTTTTACGAAGGGCAATTATTCATTCGTAAATAATGTCCACATGTGACCACTGTATATAATTTCTTCTAAAAGGAGAATAATTCCAACATGAAAGGGACAGATCTCAGCTTTGTGTTTACAACTGTGTTTCAGTAACAAGGACTTCGAGAATAAGTCTGTCATAACTAACTATCTGTACAAGTACTGTCTCTTAATGATTCAACTAATGCGTTGAATTCTTGATCATGAACTGCAGTCAACTTTCTTAACCCATTAATGCCGATTGGTACGAAAACGTACCACCTTAAGAATATTTTTTTTCTCTGCACTAAATGTGTCTAGTTGTCCAATATTGTTCATGTGCTTCAAGAATAGTTCACTGATAGCGGGAAAAATAGATTTTCCACCATTTGCTCTCAAGTTCTTGTTTTTATTTTACGTTATGCTCAGGTGAAAGCGTCGTGAAACAAGATCCCTCTGACATCACATAGAAAATAGTAAGTTTAGAGTTTTGGATTTATCTCAAAATTATATATTGACTCTTAATCACTGTTTTAAAAGTGTATTTTATAAATTCATGCCACTCGAAAGTCATGTTTTGCTTTGTATTATAAAATATAAAAACTTACATATCGTTGGTACGAAACCGTACCAACCGGCTAATGTATAGTCAAGTTTGAATTGAAATCGGAAATCTTTCACGTTTGAATTAAAATCGGAAATCTTTAAGATATGAATTAGAATTTTTTTAAATAATATTTTGACTTTTAAATCATTGTTATAAAAGTGTATTTTATAAATTGTTGCCCCTTAAAAGTCATGCTTTTATGCTGTTGGTATAAAATTTTGAGTGTAGATGAGTCTATAATTCCATATTTCGGGCACCACGGACTAAAACAATTCCTAAGTGGTAAGCCAATACGTTTTGGCTTCAAACTTTGGACTATGTGTTCTTCTAATGGTCTTTTATTGCATGATGAACCTTATTGTGGATCATCTACAAAATTATCAAAATCTGATTTAGGCCAAGGTGCCGATGTTGTTCTTGGATTACTAGACAAATGCGAGATCCCACCTGGGACACATGATGTCATGGACAACTTATTTACTAGCATTCCCTTGCTGAAAGAGCTATCGAAAAGAGGCATAGCAGGAACCGGGACATTGAGAGAAAACAGGCTGAAAAATGCTCCTTTATCATCCAAAGAAATCTTGAAAAAGTCGGCAAGGGGGACATATGAATACATATGTCATGAAGATATCAGTATCGTCAAATGGAATGACAATAAAGTTGTTACTGTTGCAAGTAACAAAGTTTCTACAAAATCTATTGCATCTGCTACTCGATGGAGGGCCGCAGAAAAAAAGAAAATGAATGTTTCCATACCACAACAGCTAAAAATTTATAATAAGCATATGGGTGGTGTCGACCTTGTTGATCAAGCTGTGGCAGATTATCGCGTAAGAATTAGTTCTAAAAAGTGGTGGTGACCATTGTTTTCGTTTGTACTTAGTGCCAGTGTTATAAATGGATGGAAATTGTATAAAATGAAAAATGATATTGATGAAATCCCACTTCTTGAGTTAGTACGACAATGCGCACAGGAACTGTTAGGCACTTATGGAACATTGCCTAGAGGGCCAGGTAAGCCAATTTAATTTAGGTATAAAGCGCCCTCACAAATAAGATTTGACAAGAATAGTCACTGGTGAATCAGATCAGATCAAGAACATGTCCGTTGCAAGAACTGTTCCGGGAGAAGCAGCTACAAGTGCGAAAAGTGTAATGTGCCACTGCATCCTCAGTGCCATAAAAACTATCATGTTTGCACCCCATGTTACATTTATTGTTTTATTCTGTCAGAAAATCATCTAACGTGCTTTTCATTTAATTGTGGTATTCCCGATTTTGTTATTATTTTCATTAATAAATAAATTTAATATTAGCTTTTATTCTCGATGTGTACTACACACGAACGCCGATTGGTACGAAAACGTACCAGTAAAAAAAACATAGTTAAAGTGCAACTAAAAATATAATTTTAGTATAATACACATTAATAGACATAAAACACACAAATATGAGAGCAGTAGCAAAAATGGTTAAAGAAAACGAAGTCGGCATTAATGGGTTAAGTGCACTTTGGTTTTTCAACGAGAAATCGCAGTCGCTTGTAGATTGATGAACATTTCTTTTAAACTCGGAAATCTTTATGTAACTCAGTAACTGACAGGAATTTTCACAATTTTCGTTAAAGTCAACAGAAGGTAACTTGGTACAAAGGAACAGATAATCAAGGCATTATTGATACACCCTTCACACCGCTGTGGTCAGTGATCATCAGAGCCAGTGGACATTGCCCCGCTACAGGTAAACTTCGAATG
Source organism: Dolomedes plantarius (assembly GCA_907164885.2). Lineage (NCBI taxonomy): Eukaryota > Metazoa > Arthropoda > Arachnida > Araneae > Dolomedidae > Dolomedes > Dolomedes plantarius. The sequence continues at coordinate 65,405,314 of OU015490.1, forward strand.
GACATTCATTCATATTCAACAACGTTATTATTCAACAAGGGTTTTCATTTATTAACATTAATTTGCGACAGGCCATCCCTTGCATGGACATCTGGTTTATTTACACCATGATTCAGCTCATTCGAAATGTTTTGAAGGCTCGAGGCTCGAACCCAGACCAGGGCCAACCTGTTACGTCACCGGCATTCGATCTCTGAACCTCTGACGCATAATAATTCGTTTCATCTTTGATACTTGAAGGAATGACTCCAAATTCAAGGGTTGAATTGTTTCAGAGAAACCACGGCACATTTCATATATCGAACATATCACTCATAACTGATGACTTTTGCCGTATGGGTCCTAACCTCTACAGACACAATTTCAGTGAATGTGTCTCCAGTGGCGTAGCGAGAGGGGGGCAAGGGGGTCTATCATGCCCCGGGCGCCACTCGCTGAGGAGCGCCAAATGGTCCTTTTCACTAATTCTATGTATAATATTACTATATGTTTTTCGGGGAGGGGGCGCCAAAAAGGTATCTTGCCCCGGGCGCCAGTTATGCTCGGTACGTCACTGTGTGTCTCAAAAGAAAACTGTCATGTAATCACATGCTTCAGGCGCCCTTTACCCCCATCTCTTATT